>OX155894.1:64022824-64176320 GCA_944588485.1 Phosphuga atrata | reverse complement strand
ATTTAAATATTAAATTAAAACTGTAGAGCAATATTTGGAATATCGGGGCATGCTCCCCACAATGGAATTTAGCTACCATCATCCCCATCCTTAAATATGTTAAAGATAAAGGAGACATCACCAGTTACCGACCTATCTCCCTAACCAGCTGTGTTTGTAGATTGCTAGAGAATATGATAAACAAACGCCTAATATGATATCTAGAAAGAAAAAATTGGGCTCACATTTGACCGCAAACTCAATTGAATACCCCATCTCCTCTCTCTTCAGTCCATAAACATTCTGCAGGGTGTGGTGACATCAATTTGCAACAATGGCAATGACTCCTCGCCAGCGCTCTCTATCTTGAGCAGATCTTATTACTTCCTACCTCCTACCTCTGTCTAGTATTGTCTGTCTAGTCTTGTCTGCCTAAATGCCCAATTGTGGGCAAGAAGGCAAACGACTGCAAGAATGAGCCTTATTGCCCAATATGCATTATGCAGGGTCACAGGTCGGATTCCGGAATGTATCCGGTGTACCAGCAAACTGGTACACCGACGCAAAAAAGGAAGCAGCCATAAGAATCATCAACCCAGAGTTAAACATTGTCGGCATAGGTAGTGGACCTGGGTATACATGGGTAGAACTACAAAAATGTGTCTTGTACAGATGTTACTTTTCACCGAACGACGAAATTAACTCCCTCAACCTACACACACCTTCCGATTTCGATACAACCTTTCGATACAACCTTTAGACCTCACTTAACATACTAAGCAGGCATATACGAACAAAGGCAAAGGGGAAAATAATCGGGGGGATTTTAATGCAAAATCGCCATACTGGGGTTGCCCAAACATGGATCGCCGAGGTGATGTTAAAATGGAATGGGCTGCAGAACTCGATCTCTACCTGCAAAATATTAGAAATAGGGCTACATTTGAAAGGAGGAAATCGTTCTCCATTATTCACCTTACTTTTGCCTGAAGCAATATCGCACAGTGTGTCTCGACATGGAAGGTCCTCAACATAGAATCTCTAAACGATCAACGTATATTTAAATCCAAGTGACCAACATCCCAAGAGAAAGATGCGTTACCGACAAAAGACAAAAATAGTGACAATCACAAATAAAAATGAAGAAAAAGCCTCCAGAAATTTAACCATAGAATTAAACAAGACTCAAGCACACGCGAAACTCCCATGCCTGGAAGAAACAGAAACCACAAAGAGAACAAACGTCTACTGGTGGAATGAGACCATCGCAACCAAAAGGAAAACCTGCATAGCCACAAGTAGAAGGTATCTTCCCTGTGCCCGGAAGACAGAACACGTTGAAAACCTAGAGGAGATTATAGAAAACAACTACACCACAAAGCTAAAAAGGAACTACGTAGGGAAATAAACGTTTCAAAAAAATACACTGGGAAAAGCTCTACAAAAATATCGATGAAGACACTTGGGGCGATGCTTACAAAATAGGAGCGAGGAACCCTCCCATCACTATTCACCGAAGAAGAACAATTTGCGGCAAGCAAGCGCCTAAAAAACCAAAGAGCGCTTGGCGCAGATGCTCTGTCCCCTGAAGCCGTCAAACTATTGGTAACAACCTAAAACTAGTACTGAAAGTCTTAAATGAAAACCTACTCATTGGCACGCTTCCAAGTAGATGGAAACAAGCAAAGTAAGTTCTGTTTAAAAAAGGTAATAAGCCAATAGGCGAACCTTCTTCCTATCGCTCTTTATGTGTGCTAGACGTAGCTGGTAAACTACTAGAACAACTGGTCGTAAGTCGGCTTAAAACAGAACTGAAGAATTGATTAAATCTCTCGGAGAACCAATTCGGATTCCGGGAAGGCAAATCAACTATAGACGCCATAAAACAGGTCATAGATATCACCAAAAAGGCCCAACTAGGCACCAAAAGAACTAGGAAAATATATGCCCTAGTTACGATTGATATTAGCAACGCTTTTAACTCCGTTGTTTGGCAAGACATCTTGGAAGAACTAACAAGAAGAAAAATTTCTCCCTACCTACTGCGAAAGGTTCGCAGCTACATCGAGGGCCGCAGTGTCATACTTCAAGCCGAAAAAAATACGCAACCCCACAACGTCACTAGTGGTGTCCCCCAGGTCTCTGTATTAGGAGCATCACTGCCGAACGTACTTTACGATGGAGTACTTCGGCTAGAACTATCTAAAGGAACTAAGCTAACAGGCTTCGCTGACCATCTTGCACTAACCATCGTCGGAAAAACAGAAAAGGCTGTCATGCAAAGGGCCAATACAGCAATCAAACAAATTGTCTACTGGATGGAGTCAAAATCACTACACGTAGCATTGGAAAAGACTGAAGCAGTTCTGTTGACGGGATGCAGAAAACTGGCACACATCTCCTTCCAAATATAAGAGAATAAGATTTATAACAAGTGTTTGTATTTTAAAGAGCACTATAAAATGGCAGCAGAGCGAGCAATAAAAACCACGTCTGCCCTCGAAAAACTTATGCCCAATGTTGGAGGGCCTAGGAGCAGCAAACGCAGGCTGCTCAGCGCAGTTTCCCAGTCTGCGATGTTATACGGTGCCCCCATCAGGGCAGAGGTCACTCAAAAAACAATATTGAAAACTAGCAGCTAATCAGAGCAGATAAAACTGGATCTGCGAGTATGTAGTGCCTATCAGACAGTGTCCAGAGATGCAGCGTTAGTTATCTCAGGCATTCCGCCAATTGACCTGCAAATTAAAAAAAAGCTAAGGAAATACTTACATTATGCTTCCAAAGACGACATAACAAGAAACAAGGCAAACGAAAACCTCTTAAGGGTATGGCAGGAAGCGTGGAATATGACACCAAAAGGCAAGTGGACAAGGATACTCATCCCCAATATAGAGACTTGGTACCGACAAAAACATGGAGAAATAAGCTACCACCTAACCAAAATACTCACGGGCCATGGTTGCTTTGAGGAATTCATTCACAACATCGGGAGGGCATCAGATCCAGACTGTATATACTGCGTACAAATAGACAACGTAATCCATACGCTATAAGATTGCCCGAGATGGGACAAAGAACGCAAGGATGTAGCAATAGACAACCTAAATCCAAAGAATACCATTGAACAAATGCTACATCACAAGAAGGCTGCGACACTATAAACGGAATGATCAACAAGATCCTATTCCAAAAAGAAGCTGGTGAACGTTTCTGGGAAAAGAGGCAAACAATCTAAACAGCTCCTAATCCCAGCTACTATCTACTGCGATAGCAGACACTAACATAATTTAAACATTTAACATATTTTATTAAATGTATTGACAACTGGCACCCTGAATGTAAATGCTACAAGCGGTCCCAGGGTGCTCAGGGTTATAAATTAAAAAAAAAGTCTTGTCTGTCTAGTCTTGTATGTCTAGTCTTATTTGCCTAGTCTTGTCCGTCTAGTCTTGTCTGTCTAGTTTTATCTGTTTAGTCTTGTCTGTCTAGTCCTGTCCACCTAGTCTTGTCCGTCTAGTCTTGTCTGTCTAGTCTTGTCTGTCTAGTCTTGTCTGTCTAGTCTTGTCTGTCTATTCTTGTCTGTCTAGTCTCGTCTGTCTAGTCTTGTCTGTCTAGTCTTGTCTGGCTAGTCTTGTCTGGCTAGTCTTGTCTGTCTAGTCTTGTCTGTCTAGTCTTGTCTGTCTAGTCTTGTCTGTCTAGTCTTGTCTGTCTAGTCTTGTCTGTCTAGTCTTGTCTGTCTAGTCTTGTCTGTCTAGTCTTGTCTGTCTAGTCTTGTCTGTCTAGTCTTGTCTGTCTAGTCTTGTCTGTCTAGTCTTGTCTGTCTAGTCTTGTCTGTCTAGTCTTGTCTGTCTAGTCTTGTCTGTCTAGTCTTGTCTGTCTAGTCTTGTCTGTCTAGTCTTGTCTGTCTAGTCTTGTCTGTCTAGTCTTGTCTGTCTAGTCTTGTCTGTCTAGTCTTGTCTGTCTAGTCTTGTCTGTCTAGTCTTGTCTGTCTAGTCTTGTCTGTCTAGTCTTGTCTGTCTAGTCTTGTCTGTCTAGTCTTGTCTGTCTAGTCTTGTCTGTCTAGTCTTGTCTGTCTAGTCTTGTCTGTCTAGTCTTGTCTGTCTAGTCTTGTCTGTCTAGTCTTGTCTGTCTAGTCTTGTCTGTCTAGTCTTGTCTGTCTAGTCTTGTCTGTCTAGTCTTGTCTGTCTAGTCTTGTCTGTCTAGTCTTGTCTGTCTAGTCTTGTCTGTCTAGTCTTGTCTGTCTAGTCTTGTCTGTCTAGTCTTGTCTGTCTAGTCTTGTCTGTCTAGTCTTGTCTGTCTAGTCTTGTCTGTCTAGTCTTGTCTGTCTAGTCTTGTCTGTCTAGTCTTGTCTGTCTAGTCTTGTCTGTCTAGTCTTGTCTGTCTAGTCTTGTCTGTCTAGTCTTGTCTGTCTAGTCTTGTCTGTCTAGTCTTGTCTGTCTAGTCTTGTCTGTCTAGTCTTGTCTGTCTAGTCTTGTCTGTCTAGTCTTGTCTGTCTAGTCTTGTCTGTCTAGTCTTGTCTGTCTAGTCTTGTCTGTCTAGTCTTGTCTGTCTAGTCTTGTCTGTCTAGTCTTGTCTGTCTAGTCTTGTCTGTCTAGTCTTGTCTGTCTAGTCTTGTCTGTCTAGTCTTGTCTGTCTAGTCTTGTCTGTCTAGTCTTGTCTGTCTAGTCTTGTCTGTCTAGTCTTGTCTGTCTAGTCTTGTCTGTCTAGTCTTGTCTGTCTAGTCTTGTCTGTCTAGTCTTGTCTGTCTAGTCTTGTCTGTCTAGTCTTGTCTGTCTAGTCTTGTCTGTCTAGTCTTGTCTGTCTAGTCTTGTCTGTCTAGTCTTGTCTGTCTAGTCTTGTCTGTCTAGTCTTGTCTGTCTAGTCTTGTCTGTCTAGTCTTGTCTGTCTAGTCTTGTCTGTCTAGTCTTGTCTGTCTAGTCTTGTCTGTCTAGTCTTGTCTGTCTAGTCTTGTCTGTCTAGTCTTGTCTGTCTAGTCTTGTCTGTCTAGTCTTGTCTGTCTAGTCTTGTCTGTCTAGTCTTGTCTGTCTAGTCTTGTCTGTCTAGTCTTGTCTGTCTAGTCTTGTCTGTCTAGTCTTGTCTGTCTAGTCTTGTCTGTCTAGTCTTGTCTGTCTAGTCTTGTCTGTCTAGTCTTGTCTGTCTAGTCTTGTCTGTCTAGTCTTGTCTGTCTAGTCTTGTCTGTCTAGTCTTGTCTGTCTAGTCTTGTCTGTCTAGTCTTGTCTGTCTAGTCTTGTCTGTCTAGTCTTGTCTGTCTAGTCTTGTCTGTCTAGTCTTGTCTGTCTAGTCTTGTCTGTCTAGTCTTGTCTGTCTAGTCTTGTCTGTCTAGTCTTGTCTGTCTAGTCTTGTCTGTCTAGTCTTGTCTGTCTAGTCTTGTCTGTCTAGTCTTGTCTGTCTAGTCTTGTCTGTCTAGTCTTGTCTGTCTAGTCTTGTCTGTCTAGTCTTGTCTGTCTAGTCTTGTCTGTCTAGTCTTGTCTGTCTAGTCTTGTCTGTCTAGTCTTGTCTGTCTAGTCTTGTCTGTCTAGTCTTGTCTGTCTAGTCTTGTCTGTCTAGTCTTTCCTGCCTTGCCTTGTCTGTCTAGTCTTGTCAGTCTACTCTGGCTAGTTTTGTATGTCTAGTCTTGTCTGTCAAGTCTTGTCTGTCTAGTCTTGTCTGTATAGTCTGTTTAGTCTTGTTTGCATAGTCTGTCTAGTCCTATATGTCTAGTGTTGTCTCTCTAGTCTTCTCTGTCTAATCTTGACTGTCTAGTCTTGTCTGTCTGATCTTGACTGTCTAGTCTTGTCTGTGTAGTCTGTCTGTCTATTTTTTGCCTTTGGTGAAATTCCATTCCGTGTCCAGTCCTGTTCGTTCAGTTTGTCGTTTCTGTTAGCATGCCGTTATTACCGTTTTGAATAGTTTGTTAGCTATCGATAGTTTGAGCCATTTGCTTGTCCAATCTAACAGTAAATAGTTTAAATGGAAACACAAATACCAGTTGAGAAGGATTGAGGAAGCAGAAAAATAGACACAGAAAGCTGAATAATGATTTCCTATTAGGACTCATATTCTATTTAATTTCATATTAGGACTTTTCTAGACAGACAGACAATCCAATACAATGGTGTATGGTTTTTAATTATCCTATCAAGGTATTCGAAGTCAAAGTTTTTTTCAGTTTTCACAAACAACAAAAATCAAGACTCTCCTAGAAATTTGGCTAAGTTGTCTATATAGACTGTTTAATGTTCATTTGTTATGTTGGTTAAGTGGATCGTCCGTTTCCGGCAAACAATCAAACACAACCCCAAAGTGTTTTTGTCATCAGTCCAAATTGACGGATGTAAATTAAAACCAATCAAAACTCATTAATACCGATCTGTGAAGACACCGCAATTAAATCCAATCAAGAGCAACATTTTAATACCCTCCCTACCCTCCAAATCTGTCGCAAACAACAAAACTTTTTTTTGGCTGAAATTCTCTTTATTATTAGATAGACAAGCGTTTATAGATGATACAAGAGCAGATAAACGATGTGTGTTAACACACTAATTCTCATAAAACTGTGCCTAATGAATTGAATCCAGTGTTGAATTGATTTGGTTGAGAGCGGGATTTTCTGTCGATAACAATCGGCGAAGTAGCGTTAGATCTCATTCCGCACTCGAAAAACTAGTTCCAACAATCGTCCAATGTGCTTTTTTACTAGAAATCCTTTCAATCTTTTCTCGTTTTGTTCTTATCTCAATGAGAATTGGGACGCGCCATTATTATCCATCGAACAATCCACACAAGTTCTCACACATGTTCTAAACACTATGAAATTGGACCAAATATATTAGTCCGAATTACATAGAGAGGGAGAATATATTTATTGTATACTTCATACATTATACAAAGGCCTATCGACCACAAGAGCCTTCTACACAATTTTATAGATTAAACCAAACAGAATTTCTCAAATGAATCTAACTAGTCTTAACTACTCGAAGAAATCTAAAGTAGATAAATTAATAAATTACTAAGTATCAATTCACTCGAAGTTTCAATTCACTCGTGAGTGAATTGAAACGTAGTAATTTATTAATTTACCTACTTTTATTATTGAAGATGCACATAGTAATTTGACCCAATGTTATTCTTAAAGAAGTCTCGATTAAAATGGATTAGAAGAAGAAATATTTATTGAAAACCAAAAGTTAACAAAAGGCCATCAACCACTAGCTCTTTCTGCCTGGGAATATACATTGTTATAGTCGAAATGACTTTATACAAAATACAGAAAAGATAAAAGATACAATAGATTAAATTAAAGAAAACTACAGATTAGTTTTGGCAGACGAATCTATATATCAAGACTAAATCCGACATTGATTAGAAAGAATTTAATAAATTGGACTATTTTTATTTTCAATTAGAAAACGAATTAATCAATTAGTATTAGATTATTTACGTTGGTTTTTTTGTGTTGAGGTTTTTCTTATTAATTTTATTGATAGATTCTTGGTGTTTGGATTGAGTGACACACCTAGTGGCGGTTGGGAAATGCTCAAACGACGGAGACAACTTTCTATAATTAAACAAAACACATGGTCTCACTCGCCACGTGGTCGTTTGGGCCATTATCTTATTCAAATCAGATTCAAATTGTTTCAAGACTAAATGAAACGTTCAAGGCTAAATGAGTAGGAATTTTCAAATTTATTTACTTTTATTTGGATTGGACCGAAAAGTCTCGATAAGAATAATCATTAGATTAGTAATATTATACAGACAAAACAAGGGAAGTAAGAGTAACCACGTGAAACTAGACCAGGGGTTGGCCGACTTTCAATTAAGAAGAGCTAACTTGTCCCAACATTTGTGTCAGATCAAGACACCAAAATACAAGTGTAGGCAGGGGAGGTTAGGCCAAAGCCAACTTAGGGCTGTAGTGCAAAAGGAAGAAGATGAACTTGTCGAGGAAACAGGACAACAAAAGTATGAGAGTCAATATTTTCGAAAACATAGTAATTTTCGGAGACGCTTCCTATTAAACACAAAAATTTGTTTGACTTATATTTCAGTCAATTCGAACGCTATTTTAATATATAAAATCTGTTATTGCAGATAGTTTAACCTAGTTTAGGCAGGTTATTAACTAATTTAAATACTGCTAATATTTTCGGAGTTATAAAGAATTTACCAGATTGTTACGAATGCGCCATAATCAATTTTGAAACGTCAATTGTTTCTTAAGTTATTTTATTGATAGATTCTTGGTGTTTGGATTGAGTGACACACCTAGTGGCGGTTGGGAAAGTATTAATACTATTTAGACGTATTAATCTGCATTTTAAAGTTAATTTAATCCAGATTTTATGGATTATATTACCCCAAACTTACTCCAAAAATCCTTTTATTTTCAACAATATTGCCATTTTCCTGTAACACTATTTTAATAGTGTTTAGTTTTGTTTATCTTGTATCTCAGTTAGATATTATAGATATATAGATTGTAAATTTGGTGGACACTTGTACTGACCTTCATAGATCTATTGTATTCCACCCTCTTTCTCTAATCGTTGGTATACTTAGTAATGATGGTATGTGAGCGAATCGCCTTGGTGGTTGCTTGGCTATCAGACAGAAAAGCAAATCGTTTTTTGCGATAATCCCTGTCGAGGTGAAGTGGTCCACATCTGTAGTACCTCTTGCATGTACCTCTGTTTGGAAGATTCTTGGGAAGTATTTGGTAAGAGGTCCAAATACTCCTGCACCAGCACCTTCCTTTGTCTTCGAACCATCCGTATACCACTTGAAAGCATTTTGTTCTATGTGGTATACTGTGGATTCGTCGCTTCTATCAGCTTTAATAGCAGTGTAGTTTTTCTCGAAATGGTATTTGCATACCATTTCATCTTTTGGTAATTACAGCCAGGGGATCTGGGCAGCGAGGCTGTTCCGGTCTCTGCTCCCTATTATTTTACCTCTGACTATTCAGCAGCAGTTCCATTGCTGCTGTCGGGCAGGACCCCATCGCCCCCGCGATGCACAAACACGCCAGTCTTGCGTCCCCATCTTCCTCGTTGGTACCAGCTTGGTTTTACTTCCCCATGCAATTGCCCCGTAAGTAATTGCAGATCTCACTATCATGGTGTACATCCATCGCAGGATTGTAGGGTTACAAATCTCTAATGGTGTGCAGATTTCTGCACACCATTAGAGCGCGTTTGACTTTTCCTACCACTTCTTGAGCGTGCCTATTCCATAGGAGTTTGCTATCTAATATTATACCTTATCTTCTGTTTGTATTCTATTGCCCTCCCATTTAACAGTATAGGCTGTAGGCAGTTCAGTCTTCCTTCTCTAGTAAATGGTATCACCGTGGTTTTGATCGGGTTGAGTTACAGTCACACTGTTTGATACCATCTACTAGTTACTTTGAAGCCTCTCTGTACGATTTCACAGAGCGTTCCCTCAAACTTCCCTCTGGCTATCATCGGCATAACCTTGACATTTAATGTCTAGGTCGTTCAACCTAGCCAGTAATCATCAACTACCAGGCTCCACATCAGTGGTGAAAACACACGTCCTAGTGGGCAGCCTTGAGATGTGTAGACCTTGGCGGTGTCTTTTCCACATGTGCCTCCTCCGTTCTAGTTCTCAGCATTTATCCCATCAACTTTAATGTAATGCTGTCGAAATTCCTTCTTTCAAGAGCCGCTTTGTCAGTCTCGTGCGAGGTGTTGCCAAAGGCTCCTTCTATGTCCAAGAAGGAACATATCGCTACTTCATTTGTAACTTGTGCTGCTTCTACTCCATTTGTCATCTCTGTATGTATGCTGATAGTTGTGTAGTGGTGCACCTGCCAGCACTGTTGTCCTAATCCTAAGGTAATTGTCAAATACCTTCTCCATGGTCTTTAATATAAAAGATGTTAGACTATTGTCTTTCTTCCCCACCTTCGGTATATATACCACCTTAGTCCGAAATGAATGATACCGTGTAATATCTCAATGTGTAGATAATTTAATCTAGTTTTAAAAAATAATTACTTAAAACAATTATTGCAAATTTACTAGTTATTTAGGATAAAACAAAATTGAAGCTCAACTACCTGAAGGATGAGCGATGGAGTTTGAAAAGACGGAAGATTTTTCAAAATATTTGCTTTGATTTCGACTTCATGACTTTGATTTCGACATTAGTTTAAAATTTTGGAAATTTCCTAAAAAACTTTGTCTATATATTCAAAATCAAAACAAATATATTGAAGTACTTGAATTGGTATGTGTGTCGAAATTTCTGAAAAGTCCTAAGAAAATTTGTCTACAAATTTTCCTAGGAATTTTCCAGACATTGTCTACAAAAAAACAAATTGTCACAAATTGTCTACAAATTCAAAAATATTTTGGAAATTCTTGCATTTGTTTGTCTGTCCATATTTTGGAAACATGCTAAGAATTTTGTCTGCCAACAAATTCAAAGACAAAGGAATTAATTTTGATAGAAATCCACGATTTTCCCCCGAAAATTCATTTCATTCTCT
Source organism: Phosphuga atrata (assembly GCA_944588485.1). Taxonomy (NCBI): domain Eukaryota; kingdom Metazoa; phylum Arthropoda; class Insecta; order Coleoptera; family Silphidae; genus Phosphuga; species Phosphuga atrata. Next base: position 64,165,834 of record OX155894.1, on the reverse strand, counting down.
ATTCGAGCGCCAAAATTTCTTAAAATATCACCCGATTTTATAAATAAAAAACGAATGCATAGAATAACTATATATACATAAGACTTTATTCATAATGCCTAGAAAGAGCCGCGGTCTACCGACCCCTGGACTAAACAGACAAGCCAAGAATATACTAACAGACAGATCCAGTTGGAACCAGACAACACTGGACAGATTTCAAAAATCAAAAATTGATTAAGAAACTCAACTGCTAGAAAGAAGGGCGACGTTTACAGAGCCTCAAATGTCTAGCAAAGAGACTCATGCGGCTCACGAGCATGCACATGCCTAACAAGGAGCCGTAGTATGTCGACCTCTGGGCCAGACAGACATGCCAACAATATACGAACAAACAGATCCAGTTGGAACCAGACAAGTCTGGACAGATTTCAAAAATCAAAAACAGGTTTTTCACTTTTTTGACTCCAAACACAAAACCACAATGCCCTGGTTTATAAATACCAAAGAAGACTTCAAAATACTGCATCTAAAACCAGACGACGCCTGCAATAGAAATCTCTTCCGCAAAAAGATATTGACAAATGGGATAAACCGTGATAAGCCAAAAGTAAGACAAAGTACCACCTGGACAGCGGAGCGCAAGCTGGCCTACTCACAGAGAATGAGGGAATTCTGGGCTCAGAAGAAAGCGACGCCAAGTTCCAAGTGTAACAAGACTTAACGTGGTCCTACATGGTCTCAACGAATAATAATAATAACTCAACTGCTTAAATGAAGGGCGATGTTTGAAATGACTACGAAGCAGTCGCATGCAGCTCGCGAGCTACGGTCTGCCGACCCCTGGACTAAACCAGCAAACTAGAGCAGATTAAGTGGATAGTCCAGATTAAATCAATAAAAAGAGAAATTAAAATCATAATCTTCTTCCTCTTCATTCAAGCTCTACAATTTGTTTATAATAACATTTTAGTTACAAATATAACAAACGTTTTTTGGATAGTTTCCATAATAAATTTTATGCGGAATTTAAATCCGTTAGAATTTGAAACAAATTTTCTATGAGCAAATTAGTAAGATATTAGATTGTCAGTTACTATAATTGTAGTTGTTTTAGTTTTTCACTTATAACTATTTAGATACAAACACGACAAACATACTTTTTAAACAAATTGTATAGCAAATATTAAACTGAATCAAAATATGCACTGAAATTTGAAAATATTTGAAGAAGAAAGTTTTCTATAAGCAAATTAGCAGAATCACAGATTGTGATTAAGTTTTAGAAATTAAAATTGTCTCAGCTTTTCTCTTTTTAGTTACAAATAAGACAAACATTTTATGCTGCACTCACATTTGTTTGTGTATTGCAAATATTTTAAGAAACAAATTTTCCAAGCAAATTAGCAAAACCCTTGTTTGTAAGTTTAAAAAAACAATATTGTCTTAATATTGGTGAAACCATATTAATTATTGATACAATCATATAGAATTATGAAATGCAGCCTGAATATATAAATATGTTCAACCTGCTCTAGCTCTATAATAATAAGTCTTATTAAGACTACGTAAAAAAATCCCATATTGAAACTACTTCCCTGGCTAATACCACGAAGGATATTGAATTATACAACAGACATTTTCATGTTAATACTAGCCCCAGTACACTTTCATGCCACTAAGAATTATTAGATAAATAACATTGTTTTGTCCTAAAAACAATTTAAACTTTCAAGTCACTAACAAGTACTATATAAATAAAAATGACAAAACAATGTTATTTATCTAGTACTTAATTTGGTACTTACGTATTAATGCCACCGCAGCGAGAGATTGCGCCACCCCGCGATATATGGTCTGGATTTATGTGCGGTGGCGTTAGTACGTAAGTACCCTTAATTATTTATTTAACAAAAGCGCTAACGAAGACGATATCGAAAAAGATCAAACAACATTATATATAATGATCAAGATGATCTCTATATCAACTATCAACTATAATGATCAAGATGAATATAATTAAACAAGATGAAAATAATTAAAAATGTCCAAGACATGTTCAATTATTATATGTAATAACTTTATAAATCTATATTTTCTTTATTTTTGTAGAATTGCTATGAATATAATGAAACTATTTTTTCATTGAATTTATTAATACTATACATAAATAAATAACAAAATTTTAATGAAATGTCGCATTTTGTATTAAATTGAATCTTAAAAATAAAGTTCATGAAATTCCAAAACATTATAGTAGTACTAGGGTTAGGGCCTAGTCTCGATTTTTTGAACCAATTGATTGTGTCTTTGGTAAGTGATTGGAAGTTAATGATTGCTTTTGGAAGAGATTTGGCATGTGAAATGAGGGCCGTGTCGTCGGCATATTGGAGAATGTTAGGTTTATGAGATGGGAGAGTTGAGGTCCATATATAAGATGTCGTGACAGAACGAGTTGTAAACTAGGGTTGATAATGTTGAACCTTGGGGAATACATTGAAAACGGGGAAAAAAGTTATGCTTCATATTATGCTTCAGTATGCTTCATTGACTTTAATACATAACTTTTAGTCACGTAGGAAGTTTTTTATCACGAAAAGAAGATATGATGGGACGTTTAATTTGTGTAGTTTGAAGAACAGTCTGCTGTGCCAAACTGTGTCAAAAGCTTTGTTTCGGTCGAGGGAAAGGGCGGCGGAGTGTTGAATAAGAAGGTGAGAGGTTTGTATATTGTTTGTGAGGATGAAAAGTGGATGTATAGAATGGGAAGGTTTAAAACCAAATTGGAAGCTACGAATCTGATTTTTCAAAGTCTCATATGGACTTCTTTATGGGCTTTAAGGATTTCTTCAAAGTTTTTACCCAGAACAGGGAGTCAGTAGGGTGATTGGTCTATAGCTTTTGGTAACGGTTTTGTCTTGGCCGGATTTTAATAGTGAGATGTTTGTACCAGATTTCCAAGAAAGGGGAAACATGCATTGCCATAGGCAAACATTATATAACTTGACTATGTGATTGTGATTTTTGTGACAAAGATATAGAACACTACAGATAAGGCAAATAAAGTTGTGAAAAGAGCTGTACGGAAGGTAAAGGCAACTGCATGGAAGCAAGTTTATGAAGAACTAGAGACCCCTACAGAAGGGGAAGCCAAGCTTTTCAGAATCGCTAAGGCGCCATACAGGGCTTCAAAAGATTTCACACACATCAGGCAGATGAAAAGTGAACAAGGAATTGTAATTCAAGATGAAGAGCATATTAAGAAGAGATGGGAGGAATATTTTTAAAAGCTGCTACATGAGGAAAATGCCCGGCTTGTGTTTGAGGATGGTATCCCAAATCACAACGTAACTGGCGTATGCAGGGAAGAGGTTGTAACTGATATTAGGAAAATGAAATGTGGAAAAGCAACCGGCTCCGATAAATTTCCAGTGGAGACTTGGAAATGAGTGAAGAGGGCATAGATATGTTGTGGAATCTATTCCAACAGGTACTTCAAGAGGAAGTAATGCCCAAGGAATGGCAGGAGAATACCATAATTCCTATTTATAAGGAGAAAGGTAACATTCAGGATTGTGCAAATTACAGAGGAATAAAACTCATGTCGCACACAATGAAGATCTTGGATAAAGTTACTGAAAGTAGGTTTCGGGTGGATACGACAATAGGAGATAAACAGTTTGGATTTATGCCGGGAAAGGGAACAAAAGATGCTATTTTTGAACTTACACAGGTCATGGAAAAGCTCAGGGAGAAGAGAAAAGAACTACAAATGGTGTTCATAGACCTAGAGAAAGCTTATGATCGCGAGATGCATGAGGTGCAAGGGTGTACCGGAAAATTTATTAAAATACCGCATTGTTCAGGATATGTAACGTGGAGAAAGGACACGAATTAGAAGCAGTGTAGAATTGTCAGAGGTTCAAGTAGGCCGGTTCAAGTAGGCCTTCACCAAGGATCTGTACTAAGCCCCTATATTTTTGATCTTATAATGGATGTCTTCTGTAAAAGCTTAAGAGAACCAGCTCCTTGCTGTATGCTATTTGCAGATGCTTTTGTTTTATGCAGCACAAACAGGGAAGAGCTTGAATATAAAGTGGAATGCTGGAGAAGAGCTACAGAAGACGGAGGCCTTAAAATTAGTAGGAATAAGACCGAATACCTGTGCCTTGGAGGAACTGGAACTGAAACTATTCAGATGAATGGTAGCCAGCTACAGGCAAGGGACAGTTTTAAGTATTTGGGATTCACTGTATCTGACGATGGCAATCTAGATCAGGAAATTACCCACCGAATTCAGGCTGCCTGGTTAAACTAGAAAAGGTTATCTGATATTTTCTGTGACAGGAGACTGAATATCCAAGTAAAGGGTAAAGCCTATAATTGTGCAGTGAGACCTGCAATGCTATACGGAGCAGAAACTTGGTAAACAGTGCAATCACAGTGCAAGCGACTGGAAGTAGCTGAAATGAAGATGCTGTCAGAAACGTCGGCCCCGCATGAACGGAAAAAGACGAAGAACAAGAAGATTGTGATTTTTGTCTGATAAGGAGTTTTGAGATGTTGACCCTACCAGGGGTTTTGTTTTAACCCAGAGGAATGATTGAAAAGTATTCATCGTCGGAAATTTCCTGCATCATTATTTCGATAAAACCGATTAAATAGATTATAAAATCTTATAAATATATCTTCCATCATTATTTCGATAAAATCAATTCATGGAAATTTATTTGATACATCGATGAGTCAAATCTGTGAGATTTTTTTCTTTCTCGATTTCTATTAGATTTATGTAAATTTTTCTAAATTATTTATAGAATTTCATTAAAAAAATTTACATTTATGTAATTGAAAAATTGGATTTCTTACTACACGAAGTAAACTTTCGGTTTTAAATTGACAAGCAAAAGTTTATTTACATATTTATTTTCTTGGTCGCTAGTACCTTTTATCTTTGGCGAAAACTAAAAGTGAAACTGAAACATTAATCCTTATTAAACCAAATTGAATTTGACACGCTTGAACCACAACACGAGACAAATTAAACAAGATTTTAAACTCTCACCAAATATTAAATATTTTCTTTTTAATAATTCCACATTTTATATTTCGTTCAAATTCTAATCTAGATTTAATAAAATTTAATTATTCGTTAATATTTTTTTCTTGTAAATATTTGCCCAAAATTCGATTCATTTAGGTCAAATAGACCGAAAATTCTTCTTTAATAAATTATCTCTCATGATGTAATTTCGGTTTTTACCGTTTTCTTCCAACAACAACAACAGCAAAAAATCCTGCCGAGAACGTCTCAATAGGTAATAATTGCGGTCGCATATGTTCCAAATTCATTTCCAGTTCTTTTCACGGTTCTTACAAAACAAACATTTCCATTATTAGACGATTTGTAAAGCAATATTTCCCGCGTCCAATAAAAAGTCCGTTGGCCTTTCTCACCTCTCTAATAATTTATTATTCAACCCATCGATTATTAATTATTTTATTATCCCAGATTTTATTAACCGACATAATTAGCTTTTAATTACTTATCAATTATGAAACTACTAAATTCACAGGAGATACTAAATTTCCCTGATTACATATAAATCCTTTTACAAACTAATGTAAAACATGCGAAACAAACTAACAGTACTAGTCAAAACTTGTAGTATACAAACTAAACTAGTCTTATCTAAGTAGTATTTAGATTACCTAACACACTAACTAAATTTATAAATTTGGAAAGCTTTTGTTTGTGCAAATCCTTTTCTAATTCGTTTATAGCGACTTTGTTTCTTAAAATATTTACAAAAATCAGGCAGATTTGAATTCAGCATAAAATTTGCCAAGGAAATTGTATAAAAAACATTTTGTTGTATTTGTAAAAAAACAATAAGAGAAAACGTAAGGCAATTTCAATTTATTAAAGTCACAAACTAGTGTTTTGATAATTTGCTTATAGACTATGTGTTTCTTAAAATTCAAGCAGATTTTCAAGATTCAAGCAGATTTTAATTCAATATAAAGTTTTCCACGAAAATTGGCTAAAAATATAATTCTGGTATTTTATTTGTAACTAAACCTAAATAAAAGAAAAACATTGAACATTTTAAATTTCAAAAACGCACAATTAGTGTTTTGATAATTTGCTTATAGAAAATTTGTTTCACAAAATATTTCCAAAATTCAGACAGAACTGGATTCAGCATAAAATTTCCTATAAGAATGGACTAGAAAATATGTTTGTTGTATTTGTAACCGAAAAGTTATAAGAGAAAAACAAAAACAATTTAAATATCTAAAATTCACAATCTAGTCTTCTGATAAATTGTTTATAGAAAATTAGTTCCTTAAAATAATTGCTAAACACAAACAGATTTGAATTTAGCATAAAATTTGCTATGAAAATGACCTAAGAAACATGTTATGTTATCTTATTTGCAACTAGGAAGTTTGATCAGAACTACAAATTCAACTTTTAAAACTCACAATCCAGTTAAAATTTCACAAGAGATTTGTTTTCGGTAGTCCTAAAAAGACTCATTAGTATTATAGAGCTCCGGAAAGGTTGGGTATATTTATATTCAAGTTTATCTATAATGTTGTATGGTTTTACCAATGCAACAGTTAAAATTTGTTTCTTAAAATATTTGCCAAACTCAGATTTGAATTCAGCATAAAATTTCCTATGAAGATAGTCAAAAAGATATATTTTTGCCGTATCTTGCATTGTCTTGTGCCTTGCCTGTCTAGTCTTGCTTATGTAGTCTTATCTGTCTAGTCTTGTCAGTATACTCTTATACTGTACATAGTTGTCTTATTTGCTTAATACTGTTTGAATAGTCTAGTCTGTCTAAACGTGGCAATCTTGTTTAGTCTGTTTGTATTGTAATAATATAAACATTAAATATCCAAAACAACTCACTTATAATCGATGAGTTAATCCGATAAGCGAATTGCCACAAAACACAAAATCCATCCAATATCAGTACGAACAAACAAAATCACTATCCACTTGACTTTGTTGCTGGAAACAAAAATTCGCACACGCCGCCAATCGAACAACAAACATCCAGAATCTCGTAAATTCTGCGCGTAAGTTCCCATACAACTTTGCGTGTCTGTCCGTCCGTCACGCCAATCGTACCGAAACTGTTAACTCTCCTCGAGAGTCAAAAGTGCGCCCACGAGCGGTGTGGCGCACCAGCGCGCCTTCTCCCGCGTCGCTCGCTCAGTCCGTCTAAAACGCGCGCTCTTCGACGCCTCTTCCACAAAACTTCTGTTACCAAACTGAACCGTTAACTCGAACCGAAAAAAACTATATATATTTGCATTTGCTATTATTTATAAATTGGCCAAAATAAATAGATTGGATTTGCCAAGACTGGGGAGATAAGACTAGTATACACAGACAAGACTAGACATACATGACAGACACGACAAGACACGACGGAGAAAACTAAATAGAAAAGTCTAGACGGACAAGACTTGACAAACAAGGCTAGACAGACAAGACTTATCAGATAAGACTAAATAGACAAGACTAAACAGACAAGACTAGACAGACAAGACTAGACAGATAAGACTAGACAGATAAGACTAGACCGACAAGACTAGACAGACAAGACTAGACAGACAACACTAAAGAGACAAGACTAGACAGACAGGACCAGACAGACAAGATTAGACAGACAAGACTAGACAGACAAGGCTAGACAGACAAGACTAAACAGATAAGACTAGACAGACAAGACTAGACAGACAATACTAGACAGAGAAGACTACTAGACAGAAAAGACTAGACAGACCATACTAGAAAGGCAAGACTCGTCAGACGAGACAGACATGACTAGACAGACAAGTCTAGACAGACAAGACTAGACAGACAAGACTAGACAGGCAAGACTAGACAGACAACACTAGACAGAAAAGACTAGACAGACAATACTAGACAGACAACACTAGACAGAAAAGACTAAACTGACAAAACTAGACAGACAAGACTAGACTAGTTCGGTTAAGTATTCAAGAGCGCCCTGAAATTAACCCGAACACTCCGGAACTGCTTATTGCATTTCTTCAGGGCGTTCTGCGTGCGATTAGGTTATTATTTTTTTACGATTAGGGGTTCGATTTTTTGGGTTTTGCTTTTCTATCATCGCTTTCTTTTTCCGTAATTATTGTTTTGACCAATTTGTGGATTGTGTTTTTGTGGATTTTGTGAATTGAGTTTGTCGTTCCCAAACATTTCCCTCTCGTTGTCCCATCTCGAACACTCGAATGGCATGGGTGACTCTATCGGCCAAATCACAGTACTCGCAATCTGCGTCGGATGCTCTCCCAATGTTGCGGAGGTAATCTCGGAAACATCCGTGGCCCGTCAGTATCTGGGTCAGATAATATGACACTTCCCCATGTCGTCGAGTACTCCATGTTTCAATGTCCGGGATGAGGATCCTCGTCCACTGACCTTTTGTGTGAGTTTGCTACCTGCCTCTTTTTTAGAAGTTTTATTTTTGCGTGACTCATAACGTTCATTCCTATATGTTGCCTGTAGTTCGATGGGTTGGAATACCGTGGCAATTACCAAAGCTGCGTCTCGAGATACTGTTCGGTAAGCACTGCAGACCCGTAGGGCCATTTTTCTCTGGTATACCGCTAATTGGTTTATTTTTTCCCTATTAAGGGGCTACCCATATGGGGGCTCCGAAACGCATGGCAGAGTGAGCCACAGTGCTTAGAAGTCGCGTTTACTGCCTCTAGGTCCCGCCACATTTGGCATTAGTTTTTCTAGTGCCGCAGTTGTTTTCATACCAGTTTCTGCTTTTTTAATATGCTCTACAAAGGACAGACTTTTGTCAATTACGATGCCAAGGTATTTTAAGGAGTTTTTTTGGTTTATTATCCACACGCAACACTATACACATTTTCTGTATCCCGTTATCACGACCACTTTTTTCTTGAAGAGAGTTTGATGACATCCACTTGGTGATTTGTTCAATCGCCAAATTAGCTCCAAGCATAGTGCCTCTTAGTGCCTTTTAGACATCCACTTGGTGATTTGTTCAATCGCCAAATTAGCTCTAAGCATAGTACCTCTGTTTTACCCACTACCGCGAGTGCCAAATCGTCCGCAAAACCTATCTGGTCTAACTCCTTCGGGTAACTTAAGGACACCGTCGTAGAGTACTTTCCACAGGGTCGGTCCCATTACGGAGCCCTGAGGAACACCACGGTTGACGTCACTGGTTTGAACTTTGTTTTCAGCATGGAGGATGATGCTGCGGTCGCATAGATAGCTACGCGTGGAATGTGGTTAATCAAATCATTAATTTAAAAACGAAACGTAGAGAAGCACCATATCCTATAGAAAATGGTAACGTTAAAAAGAAATCTAATCAATATAACGATTTTTACTCAGGGATAATGTAATATATGGAGCTGATATTAAGATGAATATTATTCACTGTACATTGAGCCTATATCCGCTGAAGAAATGGCCAATTTAACAATGAGTTCCAAAAACAAAAAAAATTAAGGGGATGATGAAATATCACTAAATTTGATTCTGGAGGTTTATTCAGATATTGCTGAACCATTAATATACGTAATTAATAATGCTATTGAATTTGGAACCTTTCCCAATATACTAAAAACTTCCGTCATTACACCTATCTTTAAAAAAGGAGACAAGCAATTATTAGACCAGATAGCAACCAGAACTCTGTCCTTCCTTAATAAGTATAATATTTTTTGGGATACTCAGCATGGTTTCAGAACAGGAAGAAGCATCGAAACAGCATGATTCTATTTCTTAAATAACGTTTTAAAAAGGCTTGATGCCCAGGAAATTCCGTGTGGAATCTTCATTGACTTGTCTAAGTCCTACGACACAGTTACTACTTATTGTATACTCCTTAGCAAACTCGAAAAGTATGGTGTAAGAGGTATTGCTCTCCAATTGTTCAGAAGCTATCTAACGGACAGAACTCAACAAACTAAGCTATACTGCTCAAGATACGGAAAAAAACTGACCTGGTCATTTTCAGGACTAAAAGATCTTCCGTTCTTTATCCGTAGCAAGTAGTCATAGGCGAGGACAGCACATATGTTTGTGGAAACGTAAAGCTCCTGGGTATTGATTTAGATATGTACCTAAGCTGGGACACGCATGTACAAAATCTTGCTTCAAAATTAAACAGAACCACATATGCTATACGTATATTGCAAAACTATGTATGCATTGAAGTTTTAAAAAAGGTATATTATGCAAATTTCTACTCGCATATACGCTTTGGAATAATTTTATGGGGATATGGAAAAAACTCCACCGTAATTTTCAGATTGTAAAAGCAGGCAATACGTATTATTTTCAAATTAAACTACAAGGAAACTTGTAGAGGGACGTTTAAAAAAACCAATATCCTGACCGTAGCAGGAACCTATATATATGAAGTTTTCTTAGCAAAACACAAGAAATTCTTCGAAAATTACGAGAACCAAAACACATATATAAGAAGAAACCACTCAGACTACATTTTGCCCAAACATCAATTATCTTTAATAGAGAAAGGATCCTTCTACAGCTGTATGAAACTATACAATAGCCTTCCAAAACACCTCAAGACTAAAAATAACCTCATAGCCTTTAAGAAACAGGTCTTCAACTATATTAATGATATTGAACCTTATTCATTAGAAGAATGTTATAAAGCATAATCCTGTTTAATCCCAGTTAGTTTATTAATATCTAATTTCTTATGTTGATACATTTCTTTTAGCCTTACAATATATATATTACTTATTTTCTTTTGTAATGTACGGCTTAACTAAGGAAATAAATTTAATTTGAATTTGAAACATTCTTGGTAGATATGGCGGTGTATCTCTCTCTGTTAATTCATCCATAAAGTGCTGCGAAATTTCCGAATTTTTTTGGCATTTCTTATGTCTAATGTTATAAGCGCACATATTTTTCTTGTCTGTTTTGTACATTCTTTTGCCTTTTGCCGCTATATTTATGACATACTTTCCGTATCTATTGTAGAGCTAACTTCTCTAAAGCCGAATTGACTTTCAGGCAGGTTTCTGCCGTTTTCTAGTTCTTTTTTTCATCCTGCTAAAATTAGATGTTCCAGGATATTATTAGATGTTCACGGATACAGAGGAGCCGGTATGAAGAAGGTACACCTAAGGGCTTGTTTTTTTTTATTAATGATATATAGCTGCTACCTTGCTTCCATCTGGTTGGGAAAGTGCCAGTCAGTAGACATTTATTCTATATTGACAGTACGAGCGAAGGGAAATTTTGTACAGTTATTTTTAAGGCCTCCATGGGGATACCATCTGGTCCTGGAGCTTTGTTATTACGCAGACGGCTACTTGCCAGACAGACAAGACTAGACAGACAAGAATAGACATACAAGAATAGAGAGTCAAGACTAGACCGACAAGACTAGACTGACAAGACTAGACAGATAAGATTTGACAGACAAGACTAGATAGACAAGACTAGACAGACAATACTAGACAGACAAAACTAGACAGAGAAAACTAGCGAGACAATACTGACACGACTAGACGGACAAAACTAGACCGACAAGACTAGATAGTCAAGACTCGACTGACAAGATTAGACAGACAAGACAAATAGACATTATAGACATTAGACAAAAACCTAAACAGACAAGACTAGACAAACAAGTCTAGGCAGACAAGACTAGACAGACCAGACTAGACAGACATGACTAGTGGTTTGGGGCAAGCTCTCAATAAACCCCTATTATGGCACCTATTCTACTTTGGCTTTTAGTATGCGCCACCCCGGTATCGCATATTTTTGCATTCATTCAAGGTGGACAGCCCGGACGGTTAGTGAAAACTGCCCTAGTTGTCGCTTCCCCGACCAGCATTCGAGACAGACAAGACTAGGCAGACAAGGCTAGACTGACAAGACCAGACAGACAAGACCAGACAGACAAGACTAGACAAACAAGACTAGACATTCAAGACTAGACAGACAAGACTAGACAGGCAAGACTAGACAGAAGAGACTAGAGAGAAAATACTAGACAGAAAATAACAAACAAAGTAGACTAGACAGACAAGATTAGAATTTGTTTATAATTTAAATTATTCTCGGCATGTTTGTTTTACATAGCTAGTTTTTCTAATCTTTCAGTTTGTGAAGAAAACAAACATGTTTTTCTTGTGTATGTCATTCCACGATTGTTGTACAAAGGACAATATTAAATGAACAGACGTGAAGTAAGAGTAAGAGCAAATTTATTATTCTGGAAATGGTGTAGGAAAACGTTAACCTTGTTCAAATCACACTCTAAGGTTTAATAAACTTGTTCTGTTATTATTAATATGTAGACAAGAATGTTATTGTGCTGAACTGTGTTGTCTGGATTATTAAATAAATTGAAGAATAATTTAGTTTATTTAATAATCTGTTTGTTTATAAATGGGCAATTAATCTAACTAGTTTAAATTTTTTATTGTCTATTAGTTGAATATAAATGAAGAATTAGTCATACTGTTCCAATTTCTCTTTGCAGGTTAGTTCTTCTACAAATGAAGAACTTGTCTACCGTTTAAATTTAAAGTTAAGTTGTAGTTTCTGTTAGTTTGTCTAGAAATCAAGAATTAGTTGGAAATTCTAAGTGTCCATAAGTTTGTTTACAAAATCGAGCATTCGTTCAATCTCATAGCCCACGGGTCGGCAAACAGAGCCTCGCAAGCCACGTGCGGCTCATTCATATGCGGCTCTTCAAAAATGAACTACTTCATCGCTCTTCTTTAAAACAGTTAAGCTTCGAGTTTGTATTAACCCATTATTGACTACTGTACACAAGCATGTATACCAATTTTTATCATTTTTACGCCATCTAATAATATGTAGCTAAAACTGGATTGCTTATGTTTGTTTTTTTAATTGATTCGAACTTTACCACACCCAATGAATCCAGATCTTCGTACCCACTTGAGTACACCCCATTCTCGTTTGTTTTTGAAAAAAAATATTTTTGTTCTGTAGCGTTTGCTATTTTTAGTAAATTAATAGGTTTTTACTACAAAATCATTGTTATTTTTTTTCCTTCGTGATTAGGAAAAATGGGTTAAGACTAAATAGACTACTTGTACTACATAAACTAGATTAAATTAGCTTATAAATGATATATAACACGTATATGCAGTATTAATTATTAGGTAACAATCGATCTTTCAAAATTGACTATGACACATACCTAGCAATTTATTAAATTCCATATATCTCCGTAACAATAAGTTATAAAATATTAACAATGTTCTAATAATATTCTTAAATTAGATTAAATTATCTACAAAATGAGATTTTACATGATACAATTAAATTGGACTAACCAAACCTAACTTATCTTAGGTAACAAGCTAAACAAAACAAATTAAAGTAGTATCAGAAAAATGGCTATATTTTAAAGAATGTAAAGAATATTGCAACAAGTTAATACAGTGCATAAACTACATTAAATTAGCTTTAAAATGATATATAATACGCCTATGTAATATTAATACTTATATAATAATCGACATTTGAAAATAGACCAGGGAGCATACCTAACAACTATGTAAATCCTTTATTTCTCCGAAAATGTTAACAATATTTGAATGAGTTGATTATGAGCTTAAACTACTTAAGTTGAGATTAAATTATCTATAAAATGAGAAATTAGACAATAATATTGCGTGCAAACTAACTGAGATATAAGGTAAATAAAATTATTTTTTTCAAAGTGTCTCGGAAAAATAACAATATTTTCGAAAATATTGGCTCCCTGGTACTTCTATAGTTTCCTTGTAAACTTGAATCTTCTCACGTGAAAGTCTTCCCACCCTTGTTCTAGCCTAAATTCCTCAATGTCTTTTTAGTTTGTCTTAAAATCAAGACTAAGTCCTACAGTTCTGTCTATTCTGAATGTTAAGTTTGAATTAACTGAAAATGTATTTCAACTAGATTTGAAACTGAATTATGGGGTTCGTAACAAATTTCTTATTCGATGATTTGCGAAATTTTGAAAAATGTTTCAAATGAAATATGTGGGAAAGAAATTAATGATAAAATCTGGCAAACTGAAAAAAATCCTTCAGATTGGAAGATGGCCATAATCCATCCAGTATACAAGAAAGGTAGCAAAACGAATCCAAACAATTACCGAGGGATCTCGTTACGATTTTGTCCAAAGCCCTTTTGAAAAAAAACGTGGCTATCATCAACTGGATCCGTAGATTGGTGACTACCAAAGTGGGTTCCGAAAAGGCCAATCGTGTACAGAGCAAATTATCAAATTGAAAAATTCAATGTCTTTCTTCCGTAAAATGTCAAATAAAAATTCAGTAAACGCTTTTGTTGACTTTGTAAAGCCTTATGACAGCATTTACCGTGTATCCCTTGTTGCTGTACTCTCAGAATTTGGATTAGATCGCAAGACAACATCAATCATCAAAGATACCCTATTAAATACAAGTTCAAAGGTTAAATTTATGGGGGACTGAGCGCAGAATTTTTAATTGATACAGGTGTGCGTCAAGGAGATAGATTATCTCCATTGTTGTTTAATTGTGGGCTTGAAAAAGTCGTCCGAGAATGGAGACGAGCTGGTGCACCATCCCATAGCTAGGACCAAAACTTAAAGGGATAAAACTCGAGTGCTTGGCATTTGCGGATGACATGGCGTTAATTGCTCCAAACATTTCTGATGCCCAGAATTACTTCAAGAACAAGCAGCAAAAATCGGCTTACGGATTTCTTTTGAACAAAACCAAATTTATAAGAGATATTAAAACTTTCGGAGCAGTTTACACTCCGCATTGGTAATTGTAAGAGTGAAAGACAAGTATTTAGTTGAATGGATCAATGAAACTGGCAACGAAAGAAAATCTATAGAAGCAAGACTACAGAAAATGGAAACTGCTTTCCATTTGACAAAACAAGTTTATAACAGAAAGTGCCTCTCTTGGAATTGTAGAATTCGACATTATAGAACTTATTACTCTTAAACTGCAGCCCTTTATGCAGCCGAGACACTTAACCTACAACATAAAACACTGAGAAATCAATTGGAGAGTAAGGAACGCAAAATCATGCAAACAAATTTGGGAACAAGAGACAAATATGGAATTCACCTTCCAAAACCTAATGCTGACGTCTATTTGAAAATTACTAAAATCACAGACACAATCCATATGAGAAGGAACCAATTCATGGGACATTTGGACATAATGGACCGAACTAGGTTGACACATAAAATCTATACGTTTTTTCAGGAAAAGGCAACAAGGTCCGATTGGTACAAACAGGCGGAAAAGGAATTTGCTGAATTAGGTTTCCCAATCTCAAGGGTCGAGAGGAAATTAAGAAAATTACTCATACACGGGGTTTTGAGGGAGAAGAGAGAAGACCTACGAGACACGTCAGGTCGCACCAACGAATACTCGCTCAATCGTGGCGCATGAAGAATTATTGGGCAAACATCAAGGCCAATTAGATAGATTCCACATTGTCCTAGCAGACCCATTCGCGCAGAAGAAGAAGAAGCTTGTGGGGAATAAAATTTTCTAGAAGCAACCTATTTTTAGTAAATTTTTTTATCAATTTGGTTACAATCAACTTTGAAACAAAGTCAAAATTGGTCAAGATTGGAAAACAACTCTAAAACTAAACGAAATTTTGAAAAATGTTTCCAAAAAAAATTGTAGAAAATTAAATTTTCTATAAGAAAATTGAGCATTCAGCGATTTTTTATTCATAAAAAAATTCTTCGTTCTAGATTACCTGTTCCAACCATGTAATTTCCCATAAACCAGCAGGAGCAAAACTAGCCAGGACTATAAAAGTGTTTATTAGTTGATTTAACCTGAATACTACCTGATTAAACCTGATTACTACCTTTAATAAGGGTTGGACAAGTAAAATTGGCCTCGCCCATAGCCTGTTTATTAGTTGATTAAACCAAGAACACTGCTGATTAAACCTGAGTACTACCTGATTATTATCTGATAAAACCTGATTACTACCTAGAACACTGCTGATTCATTACTACGTGATTTACTACCTGATTACTACTTTACCAACGCTGATTGAAAACCTGACAAAAAAACCTGATCAAACCTAATTGAACTTCATCAAACCTGATTATTGCCTGAATAATCAGGTACCTGTTTAATCAGGTCAAATGAAGGTTTAACCAAGTCTAATGTAGGTTTTATTAGGCAGTAATCAGGTTTGATCAAGTATTAATCAGGTAGTAATCAGGTAGTACTCAGGTTTAATCAGCAGTATAAAAAATATTGATGATATTTTATATTTTATTTATTTCTACATATTTAATCAGCAGTGTTCTAGGTTTAATCCGGTTTAATAAAATTTGATCAGGTTTGATCAGATAGTAATCAGGTTTAATCAGATAGTAATCAGGTAGTACTCAGGTTTAATCAGCAGTGTTCTAGGTTTAATCAACTAATTAGCAGGTTGATGGGCGAGACCAATTTTACTTGACCACCCCTGATTAAACCTGATCAAACCTGATTAAACTTCATCAGACCTGATTATTGCCTGATTAATCAGGTACCTGTTTAATCAGGTCAAATGAAAGTTTGACCAAGTCACATGTAGGTTTGATCAGGCAGTAATCAGGTTTGATAAAGTAGTAATCAGGTAGTAATCAGGTAGTACTCAAGTTTAATCAGCAGTGTTCTAGGTTTAATCAACTAATAAACAGGTTTATGGGCGAGACCAATTTTGCTCCTGCCAGTTTATGGGAAATTACATGGCAGGAGCAGCTGATTTAGAATGAAAGATCTTTCTCTACTATGTCAAAACTATTTTTATTACACATTTTTCTTGACCTGAAAATTCGCAAATAACACGGAAACTACGCGAAATTAAAAAAATAGATGAAATAAAACTTGTAGAGAATAAAATTTTCTATAAGACACCTGGATGTTTCATCTGTCAATGTATTAATATCAACCAATTAATCAACCTAACAAAGTCAAAACCTTGTTGTTTTATCTTGTCTCAAACGTGCGAAAATTACTCGTAAACTAAGCAAAATTTTGAAAAATATTTCAAATAAAACTTGTAGAGAATTAAATTTCCTATTACAAATCTTGTAATCTATTGATTTTCAGTCTGTTAATATGGTAGCAATTAACCTTCAAACAAAGTGAAACCTTTTTATTTTGCATGTTACTTGTTTCAAACATGACTACAAGAGCAAAGTTTTTTCTCGGATGAATAAAATATGAAATAGTAAAATAATAATAAGATATAAAATATAAATGTCTATAAAAACCTATCGGAATTGCATATCCTAACCCAATACCAAAAAATCATGTTAGTCTAACTAGCTTAAATGTAGTGTCTATACTGTCTCTACAGATTAGGAATTAGTTCAATAAATTCAAATTTCTCGGTGTATATTAGTATGTCTACAAATTGAGAATTAGTCAAACTTGTCTAAAGTTTAGTTTTAAAATAAAGTTGTTGTTTCGGTCACTTCGTCCAGAAATCAAGAATAAGTTGGAAATTCTTAGTGTCTATAAGTTTGTCTACAAAATCGGGCATTCATTCAATCTTCTAGCCCAAGGGTCGGCAAACAGCGGCTCGCGAGCCACATGCGGCTCATTGTCATTTGCGGCTTTTCAAACATGAAAAACTACATCACTCTTCGTTAAAGCAGTTGAGCTTAGAGTTTTATCGATTTCTTTTACGTTTTCATACCCTTGACTGAATGAAAATTATATATTATTATTTGTATATATTATTTTTGTATTACAGAGTTTTTCTATTGCTTTTCACTATTCGTCAAATGGATTTCCCTTTTTGGCACATGACTTTCACATTTTTCAAATATATTTCACTATTTATCAAGCAGTTTCGCTTTACATCAAAACAATTTCCTTATATGTCAAATATATTTCCCTGTCAGTCATAATAGAACAATAGTTATTTACATTTGAGTGCGGAAACGTTGATTTTACAATGCAACAGCTCGTTTGGGGAACGAGCCCGGAGGGCTCGTTCCCCAAACGAGCTGTTGCATTGTAAAATCATTTCCGCACGAAATTTGTATAAGATTATTTGGCCGACAATTATTATTTAAGAAACAAATACATTAAGATTATTTACAATATTGGATATTATTTCATTTTTTAATGTTGGTAGTCACAAACTTTGACATTTTTACTTATTCAAATTTATTAGATACATAATATGTCATTTTTTCACATGTTAGACGCACAGTAAAATTTAGAAAATCACTCTCATTTTCTACATTATCGTGACAAATATGGTGTAAAGTAGCGTTTTCTAAATTAGATTTTATTGTCTTATACTTAATTTATTTTGTAAGTGTCCCTGAAAGGTTAAAATTTACTGATCACTTTACCGCATCGTGGCCGTACTTTGCAACATTGTGTGTAAAAATCTAGTTTCGCTGGACGTATACACGATGTCAAAGCTAGCTTTACAATTCAGGAGGCCAAAAAATAATTTACGACGCAGGAAGTCGAAAATCACTAATTAAGAAAGAGGCCTGATAATAAGGCAAATGAATACTGGCTTAAGTAGTGTACAAGTCAGCGTAAAAGATAATACGGTAAGAAAAATTTACTCTACCTACAAAAATTCTAGAGAAACATAAAGAAAACATACCGGTCATCGGAAACAAGTATTGTCTGAAGCACAGAAACAACTGTTATGTGATTGGGTGGACGCAGATTGCACTTTGACTCTTGCAAATTTGAAAGCAAAAGCTTTGGAGGAATGTCCGGATTTACATGTTTCGATCGGCACTATTAATAGAGCTCTCAAAGAGTTTCATTTTTCTTTAAAACGCACAACTAACGTCCCCAAACAGTCCGGAAGTTAACTAGAGTAGTTTTCAGTATGCCGTCCAGTATAACCGAATCATGGGAGATAGAGAGAAGATTTATTTCTTAGACGAATTTGGAATTCCAGTTTACTCTCGTGTTTCTCGTGGTAAGTCCTCTAAAAACACTTCGGCATATATCCGCAAAGCTCAAGCTAGAGGCGAAACTATTCAATTGTTGCAGCTGTGACTATTAATTCGCTGTACTTATTTGAAATCCAAGACAGGCCTTACAATTCACATCATTTCAATGAATTTATTGTTAATTTAATTATTAACACAAAATTGCTCTTGATGGAATTGAGGGAGCTCACTTTGTGTTGGACAATGTTGATTTTCACCGTAATGTGGAATTAGTAAACTTGATTTCAAACCACGTCCACAACTTGGAATTTTTACCCGCTTACAGCCCATTTCTAAATCCTATCGAAGAAATGTTTTCTGTTTGCAAAAATTCAATTAGACGAGCTTGGTCTCAAAATGAAGATCAATTGTACACCGCAGTTCACGAAGCTTCAAATAACACCACAGCTAGGGATTGCAGTCCGGAAAACCAAGGAGCATACATAACAACTTTGTAAATTCTTTATATCTCCGAAAATATTAACAATATTTGAATGAGTTTAATTATGAGCTTAAACTAGATTAAATTAACTTTAAAATGAGATATTAGGCAATAAAATTTCGTTCGAACTAACTGAGATATAAGCTAATCAAAAATATTTAACTATATTTTCGAAAATAATGTCTCTTTGGTACCTGTATCATTTCCTTGTCAACTTCACTCGTATGTGAAAGCATACCGACTTCTGTTTTTGCTATATTTCTCAATGTCTATTAGTTTGTCTTCAAATCAAGGCTTAATCCTACAGTTCTGTCTATTCTGAATGTTAAGTTTGAATTAACTGAAAATGTATTTCAACTAGATTTGAAACTCAATTACGGGGTTCGTAACAAATTTGTTATTCGACACATAAGGTTAGGAGGGTTGAAGGCGTGTACGAAGTGTAATTTTCTCGTTTTCCATTAAAATGCTTTAGGAGGGTTGGAACGAACATTTTCCACAGAATAAATTCCAAAAACCAAATTGAGAATTTATTGGCTAGTCTTATCTAACTAGTCTTTTCTATTTAGTCCTATCTGTCATGTCTTGTCTGTTAAGTCCTAAATGTCAAGTCATATTCGTTAAGTCTTGTCAAGTCTTGCTTGTTAGGCCTTGTCTGTCAAGTCTTGTAGGTCAAGTATAGTGTGTCAAGTCTTTTCTGTCAAGTCTTGTCTGTTAAGTCTTGTCAATTAATCTTCTCTGTCAAGTTTTGTCGGTCTAGTCTTGTTTGTCAAGTTTTATCTGTCATCTCTTGTCTGTGAAGTCTTATCTGTCAACTTTTGTCTGTGAAGTTTTGTCTGTCAAGTCTTGTCTATCGAGTCTTGTCTGTCAAGTCTTGTCTGTCAAGTCTTGTCTGTCAAGCCTTGTCTGTCAAGTCTTGTCTGCCAAGTCTTGTCTGTCAAGTCTTGTCTGTCAAGTCTTGTCTGTCAAGTCTTGTCTGTGAAGTCTTGTCCGTTAAGTCTTGTCTTTTCACTCTTATTAATCTAATCTAGTCATTCAAGTAATCTAGTATTGTCTATTTAGTTCATTTACGGTATTGAAGAATGTTTTTTTGTCCGGGTGTTGTTTTTTCAGTTTCTTTTTGTTGTAGCACGTGCCTGTTTGCGTTCCACGCTCGTTCTCCGATTACCTAATCGGCTCGGTCACGGGCCGAGCTCGATGATCGGCACCATCATCAGCATCGCCGACATCATCATCGGCGTCATCGCGATCCTTTGTCTCGGGCCGATTTGCGCGATGATCGTCCACTTCGTGACCAAAGAAAAGAAAAGAAAAAAAAAGGAGAAAAAAATTATAATAAATAATAACGCGAGACAAGATCGATCAATTCGGTTCAATATTCTCCGATTTGTGTAACTTAACGGGATTCTGTTGAGTTTTTAACTTGACTTTTTAGTCTCTCTGCAAATCAAGTTTTAGTCCGATGAGTCCAAATTTTTCGGTGTCTACGTTAGTCTACAAATTAAGAATTTATTCATCTAGTCGACATTTCTCAGTGTTTATTAGTTTGTCTACAAATCAAAGATTAGTCGAATCAGTTCAAAAATTTGTCAATGTCTATTAGTTTGTTTACTAATCAAGTATTAGTAGAATTAGTACAAATTTTAATCTATTGAATTATCTAACCAAATCAAATTTTTTCAATGTCTTCAAGAATAATCTAGACTGATCATCTAATTCAGACTAATCTATATCCAGACTATTCCAGACTAATTATTTTTAGCAATTTGTCTTCAAGATTAACTAACAAAAATAAGTTGCAATTTTACGGCATAATTTTACAAAAACTAGTCAACGCTCCTTAGCCGAGCTAGTTTTCATTTCTCGGCAATTTACTTTCAATACTATTTCCTGTATAAACTTCGTTAGTCTAGTCTAAATGGTTTTCTAGATAGTCTAAATAGAGTGGCTAAGGAAAATCTAGACTAATTATATTTAGGAATTTGTTTTCAAGACTAGGAAACATAAGTTGTAACGTAACTTTGCAGCTTAATTCTACAAAAATTAATGATCGCAGCTTAGTCTAACTTTTAGGTAATTTAGTAAGCTGTCCGTAAGCACCAGGTCCGGTAAGGTGCGTAAGCTCTCCTGTATAAATTTCGTTAATCTAGTCCAACCAGTTTTCGAGTGATTCGTCAATTAGACCAATATTCTCAGTGTCTATTAGATTGTTTACAAATCAATTATTAGTCCAACTGCAAATTTTTTAGTGTCTGTTTGACACAATTTATTAGTTTGTGTTCAAATAAGGAATTCGAAGAACTAGTCCAAAATTTCAAGGTGTGTTCAATTTGTTTCAGATAGTTTTAATTTCTTAAGCTAGTCTATCTGCTTGTCTACAAATTAAGAATTACCTCAGCGGCTCCAAATTTCTCAGTGTATATTAGTTCACTAGAAAGGTCACTAGAAATCAAAAATCACTTTGTTTTGTAGTTTTTATACAAATCAAGTATTACTTCAACTAGTCCAAAATTCCTCAGTGTCTACAAAGCGAGTATTAGTTCAACTAGTCCGAATATATCTGTTTCTCTTAGTTTGTCTACGAATCAAGACTAGTCCGAATTTTGTCAATTTCTATTAGTTTGTCTAAAATGAAGAAGTAGCCTCTTCTTCTTCTGGCGCTACAGCCCAATTTAAGCCTTGGCCTCCCCTAGCTTCCTCCTCCATTCCTCTCTTTCCCGGGTCACTTCTTTCCATCTTCCCAGATTAAGGATTCCTCTGGCATCCTGGTCTATTCGATCCTCTCACCTTTTTCTTGGTCTTCCTATCGGCCTCTCCTTCTTCATTCGGCCGTTCAGGATTCTTTGGGACATTCTACCATCTGGCGTTCTTATAATGTGGCCTGCCCACCGGAGGCGCAGCAGTTTCACGTATATCGACACTGGTTAGTCTTTAAGGCCTGATATATTTCCTTGTTGTATTGCCTTCTGTTGTATTGTATCCTTTTTAATATTTTCCTCTCGAACGCGTCGATTTTTTCTTCGTTCTTTACGGTGAGGATCCACACTTCGCAGCCGTACGTGAATATTTGTCGGATGATTGTTTTGTAAACCTTCATTTTTGTGTCTGTGTATCACATTGGACTTGAGCACATTCGCCAATGAGAAATACGTTTTATTGGCCATCATCACTCTGGCTCTAACTTCTGCGTCTTCCAGGTCTTTGCTATTAATGTTTGCGCCCAGATACTTGAAGTCGTTCACTTGTTCCAAGTTGTCTTGATCAACAATTTGTTTGTATTCTTGGTGTACCCGTTCTACTTTGCACTAGGGTCTTTGTTTTGTCGATGTTGATTTGGAGGCCGATTGTTTGGGCTGCTGATTTTTAGTGCTGTATAAGCTTCCTCCGTGGCTCGTTTTGTGTGTCCCATTATGTCAATATCATCCGCGTATGCTGCGAGTTGTACGGATTTGTTTATTAGCGAGTTGTCTCTCCCTATTCCAGTCTTTCTTATTACAAGCTCCAGGGCTAGGTTGAACAGCGTCGGTGCCAGTCCATCGCCTTGTTTCAGCCCTTGCCCACATGTAAAGCTTTCCGATAAATTTCCCTGCACCCGCACGTGTGCGGAGCATTCTGACATGGTGAATTGGACTTACCAGATCTTCTGGTATCCCACTTCTGTCAGTATCACGTATAGCTCGTCTCTGTTTATGGAGTCATATGTTTGTTTGAAATCGACGAACACATGGTATACGTCGACATTGTGTTCTCAGGCTTTGCTGAGAGTACGTTTGACGTAGTGTATTTGGTCTACTTTCGATCTTCCAGGTCTAACACCTGCTTGGTACTCTCCTATTATATTTGAGGCAAAATGGTTGAGTCTGTTGTTAATTATGGTTGTGAATATTTCCTATCCGTTCCACAACAGTGATACTCCTCTGTGGTTTGAGCATATATATCGCCTTTCTTGTGCATCGGGCATCGGGCACATTATGCTCTCGTTCTATTCTTGCGGGATCTGTTCCTTCTTCCATATTTCTATTAGGAGATGGTTTAGGTAGCTAGATGTTAGCTTTTCGCCGCCCTGTTTCAGTATTTCGCTTTGTATTTTGTCGATGCCTGGAGATTTGTTAGCTTTTAGCGTGTTGATTGCTGTTACAACTTTTTCTATATTTGGTACCATCGTGTGTTTGCTGTCTTCCTCCATTCCTTCCTTCCTTCCAGCTCTGATTGTCTTAATTGTATTACTGGAGCTATAGTTTGCAGTCTACTATCCCTAGTGCTCGGATTTATCAACTTTTTGAAGTACTTTTTCCAGGTGTTCTCTATATAAGAAGTAGCCTAAGTAGAAATCAAGGATTAGTCGAGCTAGTCCATTTTTTTCAATATCTGTTAGTTTGTCTACTAATTAATAGATAATAAACATAATTAATAGATAATAGACTTAATAGATAATATAGTTGATAGATTTAATTAATAGATAATAAACTTAATTAATATTTTAATAGACTTTAATAGTGGAAAATAAACTTATTAGATAATAGACATAATTAGTAGATTTCATTAGTATATACTAGACTTAATTAGTGGATAATAAACTTAATAGAAAATAGCCTTATTTAGTATAATAGTAGATACGAGGCTTATTGTTAGTTAATGTTGAAATTGAAGGACTAAATAAATACCAACAAAATAAATATAGGGAGAGGAGTACGTCAAGGGGATACGATCTCCCCGAAATTTACATTGAGTTTAGAAGACGTCTTCAAGAAACTTCATTGGTAGCAAGAAGGTTTAAAAATTGACCTATCTAAATCGCCTCCGCTTCGCGGACGACATAGTCTTAATTTGGAAAGACCCAATCGAGTTGGAAGAGATGTTGGAACAACTAAATCAAGCATCCAGCGAGATTGGGTTAAAAATGAACATGTACAAAACAAAGTACATGAGTCCAGGGATTCCCTACATTGTGTTCGATAAGGTTACCATCGAATGCGTGAACCACTACACCTACCTCGGCCATGTGATCAAGTTGGGAAAGGAAAACCAAAGAGCTGAAGTGACCAGACGGATTGGTCTTAGATGGGCTCCGTTTGGTAAACTAAAGTACATCCTGGGAAGCAAAGATATACTAATAAACCTAAAAAAGAAAGTTTACAACTTTTGCATATTGCCAGTAGCTACATCTTCCTCTTCTAAGAGTGCCCTATCCGTTGCGGATGTTGGCGATTAGCATGGCAATCTTGGCTTTATCAACTGCTTGACGAAACAGTTCAATTGATGCAAGGCTGAACCACTGGCGCAAATTCTTAAGCTAAAAGTTACGTCGTCTGCCTGGTTCTCTTCTCCCATCTACTCTTCCTTGCAGGACTAATTGTAATATGCGATATTTATTGACATTATATATGACATTATATATGACATTATATACCCTAAGTATTGCAGCTTTCTTTCTTTGACGATGTTGAGTAGTTCTTTAGTTTTACCGATTTCTTGGATTACTTTTTCATTTGTGATGTGATGGAAGAAGATGTGAGGAAGTCGGAAGTCTCTGTCAATGTCCAGGCCTCCACGCCATAGAGAAGAACAGGCGTTACATAGCACCTTACCATTCGGATTTTAAGGGGCAGTGACAAGTCGCTGGAGAAGACATTTCTTTTAGTTTGTAAAAAGAAGATCTGACCTGTTCTGTTCTTGCACGAATTTCTTTGGAGTAATCCCAGTCGTCATTTATGAGGATACCCAGGTAGACATATTTCTCTACTCTCTCAACGCGTTCATTGCCAAGTAGTAGTGTATCTTGGTGTGGGCCTTCGTTTTTAGATATCACCATGTATTTTGTCTTTGACAAGTTTAATCTGAGTCAATACCGTTTATTTGTGGTTTTGACCTTGTTTATTATACAATGTAGGCTCTCCAAGGTGCTTGCTACCATGATGGTATCATCAGCGTATCGTATGTTATTGATGTTTTCGCCATTCTTTATAATACCTTTGTTTGCGTTTAATGCTTCTTGGAAAATTTTCTCAGATTATATGTTGAACATGATTGGAGATACAAGATTGGAGTACACAACCTTGCCTTACGCCTCTCCGGATGCATACTTCTTGCGAGATGATGTTGTCCACTTTTATGGCAGCTCTCTGGTTCCAATGCAGGTTTGTGATAATTCTTGCGATAAGTCTTTTTTATCTATGCCGGTTTCCTGTAACACCTGGATCAATGTATCATGTTGTACAGTCTCCAACCCTTTGACGAAGTCAATGAAACAAACGTGTACACCTCGCCCCATGTCTCTACATCTCTGAATCATGACTTCGACTGTGAAAGATGGCTTCTCTCGTTCCGAGCGCATTCCGAAAGCCAAACTGCGTCTCTCCCACAAGTTCCTCGCATCTGCGATAAATCCTGGCATGTATGATCTTGAAAAATATCTTGGCAATGTGGTTCATTAGGCTGATCAGTCTATATTCGTCGCATCTCTTCACAGATGGCTTCTTGGGGATTGTAACAAACATAGAGGTCACTCAGTTTGCTGGCATTTGTACCGGCAGCATTTGTAGCTTTGATTAAATAAATCAGTGATGATGTTTAGGAATTGTGGGTGCGAGTTACAACATAACTGAATCATTTCAGAGTGGATGTTATCTGGGCAGGCTGCTTTCGCATTCTTCATTGATGTTATGGCTTTTTGAACTTCGTCTTTTGTAATGGTCGGTCCATCGTTACTAGCAGCGGTAATATTATGGTGGTCTGATCTAGTGTCATTTAAAAGTTCTTATACATTCTTTTCCCATACATCCGCTTTGTTTGTGACTCAACTTTGTTACAAGTCTGCCATTATCGTCAGTTAAACTTAATGGCGTTTTTTTTCCTGTTGGTTCTCGTCATTTCCTTCACTTTGCGGTGCATATTAAAGTTATCATGTATGGAATTTCATCAAATTTAGCTGTTAGCCATCTTTCCTTGGCCAGTCTTATTTGCAGTCTTATCTTTTTATGGATCTCTTTATATCTGGTGGTACTTAGCTATTTAGCGTGTCTTCTGAGTTCCATTAGCTGAAGAATTTCTTACGTCATCCATTCCTTCTTTATTGTTTTTTGGTGCTTCAAGTACTTTTGGCTCGTATTTTGGATAAGGCGTTTTAAGACCTTCCATTTTTCTTCTGTTTGTGTTACTGATGGTGGCGTTATTTATACCATCGCTTAAAGATTGGCACACCTGTTCATTAATCTTTGTGTCCTTCAACATTCTCATGTCTAGTATCGGAGCGCGGGCTTCGCGTGATACTTTCTTTAGCCTAACTTGTAGCTTACCAATTACTGGATTATGATTGCAGTCTACGTTTGCTCCAGGGTACGTTT
This sequence comes from Phosphuga atrata, assembly GCA_944588485.1. Taxonomy (NCBI): domain Eukaryota; kingdom Metazoa; phylum Arthropoda; class Insecta; order Coleoptera; family Silphidae; genus Phosphuga; species Phosphuga atrata. The sequence goes on along the minus strand of OX155894.1, from coordinate 64,139,030 downwards.
TCACAGCTTTGACTGATATACCAATCGAGAATCTTTCACCAATTGCTATGTAATATATTTGGTTGCGTATGATCTTTTGTGGTGTATGGGCAGGTGACAACCATGTGTATAGCCTTCTTGCCGGAAAGTTTAAGTCAAAATCAGGTCTTCTTCTTCACAAAATTGATCGAGGCGATCTCTTTTCTCATTACGTTTACCGAGGCCAAAACTACCAACGATGTTACCTTTCTTACTTCTCCCAGCCTTAGTATTAAAATTACCCATCACTATCTTCATTTGGTCTTTCTTTGTGTGGTTAATAACAGTTTTAAGTTGCTCGCTCGTAGTCTTTGTCCGATGTAGGCACATATATAGGCATATACTTGTATGATGTAGGCATATACATGTAGGCATCTACTTGTATTATGTTTATGTCTACGGGGTTTGCTGTAATCTGTAGCATCATGACCCTTTCGGAGTGTGGTAGGAAGTTTTTCACATAGGAAGTAATTTCATTTTCTACAATTATGCTTACTCTATTGTCGTGATGGTCGTTTTATTAACCAGAGTAGTATACAGTGTGTTCTTATATTGTGCTCTGGCCTTTTCCTTTCCATCTTCTTCTTCTTCTTTATATGGCATCTCCTTTCAGGAGGTCTGCAATCATCATCGCTATCTTCACCTTGGAAGCGGCAGCTCGGAATAACTCCTGTGATGTGGTATAGTACCAATCTCTCAGGTTACGCAGCCAAACATCTGCGTCTACCGATGTTCCGCTTGCCTATTACTTTGCCCTGCATTATCAGTTGAAGCAACTCATACTTTTCTTCTCTGGATATATGGCCTAGATATTGTAGCTTCCTTCTTTTTATTGTTTGTATCATCCTTTACATCGCATTTCGCTAATTCCCATGATTTTTACTTCCACTCTTTTCATTTCCTGGATAACGTTGTGCCGTTGTGTTAACGTTCTGTAACGATTTACCGTCTTCGGTCATGCTTCGTACATTCGATGTACCTATTTTCGTAACTGACCTGGAGATTTTTAGCACCCTCTGCCCATCAAAAGGCCGCTGGGGACTGAGGGCCGTTTTATTTGTTTTGTCAGCAATGTTAATTGTTTCAATCAATTATCTATTAGTAGCTACGGTTTAGAAACCCAGAGCTTGATAAAGAAGAGTTCCGATCGACGTTCCGATTGCGTTACCCTTACGCAAAGGGCTATGGAGCGATCAATGATTGGGATCTCACTAAGAGATAAAATCAAGAATGCGATTATCAGAGGAAGATCGAGAGTATACGACGTTATTGAACCCATAGCGCAGTTAAAATTGCGCTGGGTCGGACATGTCGCAAGACTAAGTAACAACAGGTGGACTGCCAGAATTATCCAGTGGCGACCTAGAGAAACGACAAGGTGCAGGGGTCGCCCTCAAAGTAGGCGGTTGGACAAATCGACCGTTGATGAAGACTAGCATCACAAAGCCCAAAATCGCCAGATGTGCAAGACATACGAAGAGGCTTCAGGACTGGACGCTCCAGGAGTGGACGATGGTAAGCTGGAGCAGAAGAAGATACTTAGATACTAGATAATAGACCCATCCATCTACACTGCCTTGTGAGGTATTATAATCCCATGATTGATTTCTGAATGGGACAAATATATCCCAATATAAAATGAGTATAATTAGTCTAAATTTCTTAATGTCTATTGGGTTATCTACAAATCTAGTATTACTCTAACTAATTCAATTTTTTTAATGTCTTCAAAATTAGCCTAATTAGTCTTGGGCTAGTTTCGCAGTGTCCATTAGTTTGTTTACAAATTTAGTATTAGTCCATCAGTTTCTACTAGTTGATCTAGAAACCAAAACCCATTCAAAATAGACAACATTTCTCTATATACAGGGTGTTTCATAAATGTCCGGCAGAAATTCTAGGGCGTGTGTTCTAGAGAAAAAAGGAAAAAGTCTCGAAAACGCTTCCTAAATACAAAGGTCCCTCCACGTATGTATCGCCACTATTGGCTATCAAGACGAAAATAAGCACAAACGGTAGGTCGGTACCAGTAACGAGTGCACACAAAATTTGATTCAATTATCATTAGTTGCGTCTGAGATATTAGCAAAAATGTTGTGTGATGCTGCCACTTTTTATGGGCTGTACCTCAGTTAAGAAACGTTTTCGGACACATCTTTATACGAACTTTTCTTCTTATTTTGGGCTCTAGAATACGCCCTAGAATTACTGCCGAACATTTATGAAACACCCTGTATATAAGTTTGTCTGCAAATCAGGTATTACTTCAATTAGTCCAAATTTTTCAGTGTCTCTCGGTGTATCTATAAACCGAGAATTAGTCTAATTAGTTAAAATTGCCAGTGTCTATTAGTTTGTCTACCAATTAATAGCTGGTCCAACTAGTCCAGATGTCTCAGTCTCTATTAGTTTTCTCGACAAATCTAGAATTAATCCAAATATTTCGAGTTTCCCAAAGTCTATTAGATCGTCTACAAATCAAAAATAAGTTTAACCAATCCAAATTTCTAAATGTTTATCATTGTCTAAATGTCAACATATTTAGAATTAATCCAGGTAGTCCAAGCTTCATAATGTATATTACTCTTGGTTTAAGTATAAATCTATTTATAGTCTAACTCTAAGTGGTAACTAAGTGGTCGCCAAAGTGGTCGATACCGACCCCAGGGGATCGATAAGAGTTCTCCAGGGGTCCATTAATACACGACGGTCGAAAGGGGATCGATTAATACGAAAGAGGATCAATTCAACTGACTAGGAAAAATATAGAATATTCCAATAAAAACTCGAAATACGAATATGATCAACTACTAACTACCCTAGTTATAACATGAGTTCTATAACTCAATTTTTGCAAAACAGAGGAAAGGGTTGAACATGTAAAACCGTGGTGATTTGAGACAAAAACTTACCAATTTTCAACCAAAAATCAATAATCTTGCTGCTTCTCTTCGGATACATCCATCCCACTGACAACTATTCATTTATGAACTATTTAAATAAAAAGGTATGTCAGCATATTGTTAAGGTGTTCGGTAGTAGTCACAAAATTACAGTAATGCAAAAAAGGAGTTAATGTTCGGTAAGGGTCGATATGAAGGCAAATATTCTATGAAGTTGTCGACGGGATAAAAAGTTTGGGGACCCCTAGTTTAACTAGTCTAACAAGTATCTATTAGTTTGTCTACAAATTAAGAATTAGTTCTAACTAGCCCAAAATTTTCTGAGTGTATTATTTTATCTACAAATCAATAGTTACTCCAACTGGTTCAGATCTCTCAGTCCCCATTAGTCTTGGAGACAAATCAAGAATTAATCCATATAATCCAAATTTCTCAATGTCTATTGTCTATTACTACAAATCAAGAATGAATCCAATTAGCCCAAATTTCTCAGTTATTATTAATTAGTCTATAAATCTAGAATTTGTCCAGCTGATCGAACTTTCTCAGTGCCTATTAGTTTATCAGTGCCTATAAGTGGAGAGTAAATATAACTACTTTTTATGCCTTAATGTCTATTAGATTGATTACAAATCAACTAACTATAAGTATTAGTTCAACAAACTAAAGATTGACATTGGCTAGTTTAAACAGTCAAACATTCTGAGCACGTGAGTTCTGCTTGGATTATCTTACTCTGCTAACAATCCGCCGAAGAATTCAAATATTTAGTGTGAACAAAACGGGTCCTTGAGATTATCGTTTTGTTTAGGTAAATCTAAGTTTTCACTGCCACGTGGTTTAGTTTTTATGACGATTAAGATTGATTTCGTTGTCCATTTAAGGAATTTAAAGCATTAAAATTGAGTTTCTCGGACTTTCGATTACGTTTAGAACAAAAAAAAAAATAAGTAAGGAAAAATGGAATTTCGCAATAGTTAATTCGCTAAAAAAATCTAAGTAACAAATTGAGTGCAATAAATTGCGAGTTAATCGTTCGCTTATTTGCTAACTGGTTCAAATAATTAGTTTTATCTTGCGCAATTTGCTTAACTCTAAATTCCATTTAACTAAACATAAACTATCTAGAACACTGAGTTTTGTTAAAGACAATAATATTAATAATAATAATCATAATATATATATATATATATATATATATATATATATATATATATATATATATATATATATATATATATATATATAATCACATAGCTACATGATAACAAAAATAGAATCTTTTGTAACTAGTAAGTTGTCAATTCATGCACATTCGCTCGAGAGGGAAATTAACAATTTCGCCCGTGTACAAACAATAATTTTTATTGCTCTTGCGAGGGGATGTATCTTACAAGTTTGGGATCCATAAAAGAAAAATGAAATAAAAATGAAGAATTTGCTTTTTCAATTGTCCCCGGTGCCGGTGGTGTGGATTCGTCATAAGAACTCTCCTCAGTCTCCGGTATCACCATAGAATTTACACTCATTTTAAAACGTTAAATTCTTATTATTATTTTGTAACGAAAAAAAATTCATTTTCAAGAAAATCAATTTCAAGACATTTCACGTCACTTTTTTAATATCGCAGTCTTGATTGTGATAATTTTATTTTTTTTTTATTTTAACGTAACCTAGCGATATTGAATATTTGCGTGCGTTACCCAGGTTATGTGGACATAGAACGATATGTGACATTTCTCGTATTAAATAATCTACCTCAACTTTTCGCGCACGAGTAATAAAAAAATAAATAAACAAACGAAGTAAATAATTATTAAGTAACAAGGCAAGACAAGATATTGAACTATAGACCAACAATAATTAGGATTATCAAAGCATGTTCTTAAATCTAAATCCCGTTTTAAACGAAAAATTGATTTAATCTTTATTGCACTAATCCTTTCTTATTTCGCTTAAAATATCTCAACTGAAACTTAAAATAAAATTAAAACAAATAGTCCATTCGTAAGCACAATTTATTCAACTAATACCTCACCTCCAGTCCAAATACCAACAGAATTGATTAGGCTAATCAATCAACCAATTTTTATTTAAACCGCTTAAGTTATGGAGTCGTACTGGATAGATTCTTCATCTGCTGGAATTCGCACGAGGAAAAATCGTTCTAGAATGCAAATTCGCAATCATTTCCATAAATGAATGCATAAACACATCCGTCAAGTTTGCGGGGATCAATCAATATTCTCCGAGCGAAAATCCTCTTACCAGATAACAAACCAAGGCACAAGACCAGAGAGACAATACAAAATCTATAAAAAATATTTAAAATGACTTGTCTGTCTAGTCTTGTCTGCCTAGTCTAGTCTATCTAGTGTTGTCTGTCGAGTTTTGTGTGTCTAGTTTTGGCTGCCTAGCCTTTCCTGCGTAGTCTTGTATGTATAGTATTCTCTATCTAGTCCTGTCTGCCCAGTCTTGTCTGTCTAGTCTTGTCCGTCTAGTCTTGTCCGTCTAGTCTTGTCTGTCTAGTCTTGTCTGTCTAGTCTTGTCTGTCTAGTCTTGTCTGTCTAGTCTTGTCTGTCTAGTCTTGTCTGTCTAGTCTTGTCTGTCTAGTCTTGTCTGTCTAGTCTTGTCTGTCTAGTCTTGTCTGTCTAGTCTTGTCTGTCTAGTCTTGTCTGTCTAGTCTTGTCTGTCTAGTCTTGTCTGTCTAGTCTTGTCTGTCTAGTCTTGTCTGTCTAGTCTTGTCTGTCTAGTCTTGTCTGTCTAGTCTTGTCTGTCTAGTCTTGTCTGTCTAGTCTTGTCTGTCTAGTCTTGTCTGTCTAGTCTTGTCTGTCTAGTCTTGTCTGTCTAGTCTTGTCTGTCTAGTCTTGTCTGTCTAGTCTTGTCTGTCTAGTCTTGTCTGTCTAGTCTTGTCTGTCTAGTCTTGTCTGCCTAGTCTTGTCTGTCTAGTCTTGTCTGTCTAGTCTTGTCTGTCTAGTCTTGTCTGTCTAGTCTTGTCTGTCTAGTCTTGTCTGTCTAGTCTTGTCTGTCTAGTCTTGTCTGTCTAGTCTTGTCTGTCTAGTCTTGTCTGTCTAGTCTTGTCTGTCTAGTCTTGTCTCTCTAGTCTTGTCTGTCTAGTCTTGTCTGTCTAGTCTTGTCTGTCTAATCTTGTCTGTCTAGTCTTGTCTGTCTAGTCTTGTCTGTCTAGTCTTGTCTGTCTAGTCTTGTCTGTCTAGTCTTGTCTGTCTAGTCTTGTCTGTCTAGTCTTGTCTGTCTAGTCTTGTCTGTCTAGTCTTGTCTGTCTAGTCTTGTCTGTCTAGTCTTGTCTGTCTAGTCTTGTCTGTCTAGTCTTGTCTGTCTAGTCTTGTCTGTCTAGTCTTGTCTGTCTAGTCTTGTCTGTCTAGTCTTGTCTGTCTAGTCTTGTCTGTCTAGTCTTGTCTGTCTGGTCTTGTCTGTCTGGTCTTGTCTGTCTGGTCTTGTCTGTCTAGTCTTGTCTGTCTAGTTTTGTCTGCCTAATCTTGTCTGTCTAGTCTTGTCTGTCTAGTCTTGTCTGTCTAGTCTTGTCTGTCTAGTCTTGTCTGTCTAGTCTTGTCTGTCTGGTCTTGTCTGTCTGGTCTTGTCTGTCTAGTCTTGTCTGTCTAGTTTTGTCTGCCTAATCTTGTCTGTCTAGTCTTGTCTGTCTAGTCTTGTCTGTATAGTCTTGTCTGTCTAGTCTTGTCTTTCTAGTCTTGTCTGTCTAGTTTTGTCTGCCTAGTCTTGTCTGTCTAGTCCTGTCTGCCAGGTCTTGTCTGTCTAGTCTTGTCTGTCTAGTCTTATCTGTCTAGTCTTGTGTGTCTAGTCTGTTCAGTCTCTCTGGTCTGTCTTCTCTGTCTGGTTTGTCTGTGTTGTCTGTCCAGTCTGTCCAGGCTGTCGAGTCTGGTCTGTCTTGTCTGTCTAGTCTATCTAGTCTGTCTAGTCTTGTCTGCTTAGTCTTCTCTGTCTAGTCTTGTTTACCTAGTCTTGTCTGTCTAATTTTGTCTGTCTGTCCTGTCTGTCTAGTGTTGTTTGTCAAATCGTGCCTGCCTACTCTTGTCTTTCCAAATTTGCCTGTCTGAACTTGTCTGTCTAACTTTTTCTGTGTAATCTCGTCTTTTTTCTGAATTGTTATTTGGGGTAACCTCGCACTATACCACTACTTTTCTACTTGGATTTTAGTATGGGCCACCCCGGTATCGCATAATTCGCATTCCTGCAGGTTGGGCAGCCCGCACGGTAAGTGCCGTCCGTGTTGAAAATGCTTCTGCCTCGGCGGGGATTCGAACCCCGGTATCTCGCTTGCCAGGCGGGCATGTTGTCCACTGCACTACCTAGGACTACTAGTCTTGTCTGTCTAGTTCTGCCTGTCTGGTCTTGTCGGTCTAGTTTTGCCTGTCTAGTGCTGTCTCTCTAGTATTATCTTCCTAGTCTAGTTCGTCTAGGCTGACTCTGTTAGTTTGATTGTGTTTGTTTAATTTTGTTGTGGCTAAATGTTGTTATTATTTACATAAAAATGAATAAGTTTTATGGGAACTAGTAGTTTCTCAACGCTATTCTCTCACACATAGAGTACCGAGAGTCAGGGTTAAACAACCCGAGAGGATCCGCAGAGGTCAGAAAGTGAGTCTGCAAACAATGGCTTATATCGTGACAGGCGGCCGAGCTCGATCCTCTCACGCGCCGACGCAGCCAATGACCGCCGTCTTCGGCTGCTTTGGCCTCTTCTGTTCCGTCTCCTGCGCGAAATTTTTCGCCGGCAGAAACTTGGAAATGGCTTTCGCTTTCGCACGCACAAGTCTTGGCGACAACGCGGCTTCCCGTCTTCCACACACTGAGCACTCACACAACATACTAATTCTGTGTGTGTGTTGCTTGTTGGAAAGAATTTTCATATCAAAGCTATCAAGATGCAAAAAATCATGATGGTCCACAAATTTTTTGTAAGGCAGGTTGAATTTATTGTTGAAATAGAATCTTGACTGACCCATCTTCTAGATGTAGAATTTTCTAATCAAATCTTATCTTAAGCTTTCAAGATGACAACATCGTGGTGGAATCGCACGGTATTGATATTGATAAAAAAGTATTTTGCTCGGATGGAAGAAAATGATGTTAAAATCGAATCTTGACCGAACCATTCTAGTTTGATGTTAAACTTTCTTAGACTTCTGTTAAGCAAACTTTCTTTTTTACAAATTCGCTGGAAGAGAATTGTTCTAGGAACCTAAACATCCAAGAGATCAATAGAATCGGTGGACCGTGCCAAAAACTATTCTTGCGAATAAAATTTAACAAAAAAAAATAATCACATGATTTCATTAAGTTCAACTACAATTTGCAAATAACGGTTAGAATTCGTAGACTTCGTAAACTAAATGTTCATTCAACTAAATTTATATTAGATAGCTAGGACTAAACAGGCAAAAATAGACCTACAAGACTAGACAGACAAGACTAGATAGCAAGACTAGACAGACAAGACTAGACAAACTAGATAGACAAGATTAGACAGACAAGGCAAGACAGAAAAGACTAGACAGGTAAGACTAGACAGACAAGACTAGACAGACAAGACTAGACAGATAAGACTAGACAGACAAGACTAGACAGACAAGACTAGACAGACAAGACTAGACAGACAAGACTAGACAGACAAGACTAGACAGACAAGACTAGACAGACAAGACTAGACAGACAAGACTAGACAAGACTAGACAGACAAGACTAGACAGACAAGACTAGACAGACAAGACTAGACAGACAAGACTAGACAGACAAGACTAGACAGACAAGACTAGACAGACAAGACTAGACAGACAAGACTAGACAGACAAGACTAGACAGACAAGACTAGACAGACAAGACTAGACAGACAAGACTAGACAGACAAGACTAGACAGACAAGACTAGACAGACAAGACTAGACAGACAAAACTAGACAGACAAGACTAGACAGACAAGACTAGACAGACAAGACTAGACAGACAAGACTAGACAGACAAGACTAGACAGAGAAGACTAGACAGACAAGAGTAGACAGACAAGACTAGACAGACAAGACTAGATAGACAAGACTAGACAGACAAGACTAGACAGACAAGACTAAACAGACAAGACTAGACAGACAAGACTAAACAGACAAGACTAGACAGACAAGACTACACATACAAGACTAGACAGACAAGACTAGACAGACAAGAATAGACAGACAGTACTAGACAGACAAGAATAGACAGACAGTACTAGACAGACAAGACTAAACAGAGAAGAATACTTAGTGCTGAAGAACCAATGAAGAAGAAGAAGAAGAGAAAATCCGTTAATCAATTTCAAGCTTAAATAACTCATTGAAAGCTCTGTATAGAAGTTATTAGTTTTCGCAGTTTTATAAATAATCCAATGAGGTATTCTCTGTCATTTAATTTGATCTCATTATATAGCCCACTTTTTAATATATTTGGATTTTGATCCACTTCGTTCAAGTTGTAGTTAAAAGAAGTTTGGAGATCCAATAATCAAATACATACTTCTAGTATTTTATAGTACTAATATTTAGTTTACTCTCATTTTCTAGTCTACTTCGTTAGGTATTTGGATTTCAATAAACGTAGTCCAAGTTCATTCATTAATAAGTTTTAAGCTTCTAAAACTCTTTAAAAGCTCAATTTAGAAGCTTCTAGTTTTCGTAGTTTCATACATAATTCATTCAGGTATTACCTAACCTTTCGTTTGATACCATTATATAGGGTGGGCCATTTAACCACCCCCAAATATTTCCGTTAACTTTAGAGTGACGAAAAAAATGTCAAAAGGGAAATTTATTGATTTTGAAGGGCTGACACGGTGGTTAAAAAATATTGTTTGTCAAGGTCACAGTTTATGCGTCCCCAAGGTCATGAATGGTTTTTCAAATGGGAACATGTCGTTTTTGTATCAAGACATTGTAGCCACTATTCAGACGAATCCAGTGACCCATGACATCATGACCTTTTTTAGTCCAAGTTTTCGTTAAAACAAATTGTAGATCCAAGAATCAATTTCAAGCTTGTATAACTCATTGAAAACTCTATATGGACGCTTTTGGTTTCCATAATTTTTTACACCATTTATTCAAACATTACCTAGCATTGGTTTTAATTTCTATCGCGAATTTACTTCTTAAGACATTTGGCTTTTGGTCGATTTAGTTCAAATTTTCGCTAAAACTAGTTTGAGAATCTATTGATCAAATTCAAGGCAATATAATTTATTATAACTCTGCCTGTGGAGGAAATTGGATGGATTGAGTAGCCCAGTGACCAAAGCAGCCGGTCCCAAATTCCGATAAAAGCGATGAAACTTAGGCTATGTAATTGGAACATGGAATGTACGCACACTAAATTAACCCGGAGCCCAATGATCACTGCTCAGAGAGTTACAAAAATATAAGACACTGATAACAGCAAACCAGGAGACAAGATGGATTGGCAAGGGAGTAAGAGACACCAGCAAAAATCAGGTATCGCATGGGGGGGGGGGGGGCAGTTAGGGAACTTATTGTGACCTCTGCGTACCTACCAAACGATGCACCTGAACCACCAGCTACCGCAGAATTGGAGCGCCTGGTGAGATACTGCGAGGTTTCCAATCTCCAGATCCTGGTGGGGATGGATGCCAACGCCCAAAACGTAGTATGGGGTAGTACCAAAACCAACAAAAGAGGTGAGTCTTTTCTTAGATATTTAGTGTCCACGAGTCTGGCAATACTGAATGTCGGTAATAGGCCCACCTTTCAAACAAAAAGAGGTTATTGATATGACTTTGGCGTCCTTATATACAAGTGCACTAGTGAGTAAGTGGTATGTGTCCAATGAACCGTCGTTGTCGGACCATCGATACATCTTTCTGGAGGTCAACGCCGTTGACAGGACAGAGGATGTGTATCGTCATCTACGCAAAACTGACTGGGAGCACTATAAAAAAGTGCTAAAGATACATACAAGTGTGTTAAGTTCGAACATAGCCAGTCCGCATTATATTGAAGAAACCTCCACTCTACTTAAGGAGGCTATAATAAATTCTTATCATGACAGCTGTCCTCAATTGAAGCGAACCAAGAAATGAGAAGTTACCTGGTGGAGCAAGGAACTTGAACAGAAGAAAAACAAAACGAGAAAGATCGGAAGAAGAATATACGGCTACACTCACCGATTATAACAAATCTGTACGGAGGGCTAAAAGGGAGTCCTGGAGGAAGATGTGTGAGGATGTCGGAAGTACATCTGAAACAGCAAGACTCCAGAGACTTCTGATAAAGAACCCGTTAAATCCGGTTGGTACTATCAGAAAACCAAACGGAAAACACACAACTAATGGGAAGGAAACTATGGAAGTTTTACTACAAGCTCACTTCCCAGGTTCCTATGTGATCGACCCAACAATGGATAATCCTGACTATCATGCTGTACGCTCTCAAACAAGAGGGACGAGGTGTGACTGGCAGGTGTTCAAGAGGGTTGTCACATATGAAAGAATTGAATGGGCCATAAATACCTTTGGCCCATACAAAGCAGCTGGCCTGGACAGTGTGTTCCCCGCCCTTCTGTGGCAGGGGAGGGAAACGCTGGTGCCAATACTGATCAAGCTATACAGGGCAAGTCAGGCATCAGGCTATGTGTAAACTCCCTGGAGGCAAGTAAAAATGGTATTTATACAAAAAGGCGGGCGTCTAGATTACACCCAGGCTAAAGCGTATAGACCATTAAGCCTAACCTCCTTTCTATTGAAAACGTAAGAAAAACTGGTTGAAAAGCATCTGAGGGAGACCTGCTTGTTAGACAGGTATGTACCCTACACTTTAATCAGCATGCCTACCAACCAGGAAAATCATGTGAATCTGCTCTACACCAATTAGTGGTTAGAATAGATAACACACTAGAAAACAAGGAATTGGCGCTTGGTGCCTTCCTTGATATCGAAGGTGCGTTTGACAACACCTCCTTCGACAGTATAGCCAATGCAGCCCGCAGTCATGGTGAAAATAAAACATCAATCAGATGGATGAAGTCCATGATACAGGGTAGAAATGTTAAGGCTACAGTAGTGGGTGACACAATGCGGGTAGCTGTCATCAAGGGGTGTTCTCAGGGTGGGGTTCTATCTATACTCCTTAGGGACATGGTTGTTGATAGCCTGCTTGTGTCACTAAATAATAAAGGATTTTACACCCAAGGATATGCGGATGACATAGTCATCCTCATCAAGGGTAAATTTCCCTCTTATGCTTATCCAGCGCTTATGCAAGAAGCACTGAACGAGGTGGAGAGTTGGTGCAGGTGGGTCGACCTTCGGGTCAATCTCCAAAAATCCACTCTAGTACCATTTACTAGAATGAGAAAAAAGGTGTAATCCTGGATGCCAAACTGACTTGGAATCAACACCTAAAGAAAGCTACCAACAAGTATAAAATGGCACTGATGATGACCAAAAGAACATTTGGAAAATCATGGGGACTGAAACCAAGCATGGTATACTGGCTATACACTATGGTAGATAGACCCTTTCTGACATATAGCTCCACAGTATGGTGAACCAAAGTAAAGCAAAAACAGGCCATCAGGCAACTCTCCTATGTTCAAAGACTGGCCTGTTTAGCAATTACGGGAGCGACGAAAACCGCCCCAACTGCAGCTCTGGAGGTGATTCTAGGCCTTCCTCCCCTGGATATCTTTATCATGGGCGAGGCAAGGATGGGAGCTTTCAGATGCATATGCAATGGCACATGTTAATCTCTGGCGAGGACAGGACACACCATGATAACGAATGTCATATCAGAATCGTACCTCAATATAGAGGGGGATTCGATGCCCAAAAGGCTGTCATTCGATCTACCCTTCAAAACACGTCTAAGATGGACAGAAGGCAATCAAATAACCACTTGCCAAGGAGGACTGGTTTGGTATACAGACGGCTCCAAGAAGGACGGTGGTACTGGCGCAGGAATCTATGGACTGTCCCTGGGGTGCAGCCTATCTGTACCCCTGGGGACACATGCCACAGTATTCCAAGCAGAAATACACGCTATCATGGTCTGTGCCCGTGAAAATTTGAGAATGGACTACAGAAGTAGAAACATCAACATTTTCACGTCAGGCTGCGATTAATGCTCTAGCGTGTCACGAAATCAAATCCGAAAAGACAGTTTGGGACTGTCTTCAAGACCTAAAAGCCCTGGCAAAGCATAACAAGGTCACACTCGCTTGGGTGCCTAGCCACACAGGACTGGTGGGTAACGAAATGGCGGATAAGCTAGCAAAAGATGGAGCCTGCAAGACAAACATCATTGCTGCAAGCAGATCCTACATTACCAAGACCACGACCCGAAATAAAATCTGTAAATGGGTAGCAACTAAGCACCGTCTGCAGTGGGTCGATTTGAATGGTCTGACACTATGCTTAGCAAACGAATGTTAGTAAACCTATCGGAAACTCTAACTGCTGAAATCCTGCAACTGCCAAGGAAGCAGATCGCAATTGTGGTAGGCCTACTTACAGGACACTGCCCTCTACGAGAAGACCTGCATAAAATGGGTATCTAGAAGGATGAACCTTTATGCAGATTATGCTATGAGGAAGACGAAACCGCCGCCCATATAATCTTCAACTGTGAAACAATTGCACGTAGGAGACACAAGATTGATATTACAGCTGAGAGAGTCCCCGTGAAAAACATGGCACATAGAATCCTGGACCTAATAGAGGGACTGGATCTATTTGCACGAACGAAACAATGTGGGGAAATATAATAGGCCAATGGGCCGCAGTGTTTTAAGGGCTAACCCCCCTGGACCCACATTGGTTAGAGGAAAAAAAAAGAGACACCAGCACACATACCATTCTATGCAGTGGCAAAGAGCAAGGTTAGAAGGAGCTAGGAGTAGCAAACATAGTGAACAACAAGCTTAAAGCAAACATCCTAGACTTTCAAGCAATTAACGGACGAATGTGTAAAGTACGACTAAAAACAAGATTTTTAATTTGACTCCGATTAATGCACACTGCCCCACAGAGGAGCAAGATGAAGGAACAACGAAGAGATATTACGAACTACTGGAAGAGACATATGACAAATTCTCAAGAAACGACCACAAAATCATCATTAATGCGAAAATTTGGAAAGAAAGCCACTACATAGGAACAATAGGAAAACACTCTCTACACGACGAGACAAACGAAAATGGAGAGATGCATATTAACTTCGCTGCAAGTAAAAACATGGTGATCAGGTCCACATGTTTCCCACACAAGAACATCCATCAGGGCTTCTATAGGTCGCCGGATGGTAGGACAGTGAACCAAATAGATTGTAGACAAGATAGCAACAAAGGGTACAACAAATGTCAAGTCAAGGAGGGGTGTATACTGTGGATCAGATCATTTATTAACACAAATCTATTTTAGGTGCAGAGTACGTCAAAACAACAGGCAGGGACTCACAAAGACAGCTACACTAGACTATGGGAAATTAAACCTGAGATGAGAATATGGTATGAGGAAGAGATAACACGAAAGCTATCTATACCAAATAACCAACATGACACAGAAGCGAACCAATGATAGAAGCTAAAAAGAGCAGTTACTGAAACAGCAACTGAAATCTTAGGACAAAAGAAAAAAAGGGAAGAATGGTTCGACAAGGAGTGCGAGAAAGCCAGTGGCGGGTCCAGGGGGGAGTTCTTCCGTGGCTTCTTTTTGGCGCAACAGCCTAACTAGGACTTAGGTCTCCTCCCTTTACGTATACTTGTGTTTGGTGTAAAGGTCTTAGACACAAGCGTAGGGGGCCCTTTTAGACACAAGCCTAGGGGGCCGTTTTTTAACGTGGGCGGCGAGCCACATTTGAGGGAGGCATTCTCGGTAAATTGCTGTAATGACTTTGCCAGAGTCATAGATAAGAGGAAGGTGGCTTATTACAATATGAGTCCCGGGATCCAACCGCTAGCGCCTTACATTCACTGTGCCGCGCATAAACTAAACCTAGCTGTCGTGAAGGCATGCAGCTTGCCTAGTCTTCGCAAAATGATGGCAATAGTAAATAATTTTACCAGTTTTGTACGAGAATCAGCAACAGGTTTGGAACTTTTCAAACATGCTATCCTTAAAAAACACCCACAGACGAAAAGTGTCAAGTTGCAAAGTCTTAGTGATACACGCTGGGTTGGAAGGCATGATGCGCTCCTTCAATTCAAAGAATTCTTTGACCCTATCGGACAGTTCCTTGAAGAAATCGACAGAACTTCTCCGTAATTGAAAGGTGAAAGTTTTCTTGCAAGGCTTCTTTTCAACGATTCGACTTTGTCTTATCTTAACGGTAACCACCGCTGTATTTGAAATCAATTGTTTCGCTTTCAGGGCAACTTCAGGCTGTTGCATTAGATCTTAACCGTTGTTATGAGATGGTAGCAAGTGTAGTAAGAACACTAAAAAGGTATAGAGAAACTAAATATGAGGAAATTTTCCAAGATGCATGTATTATTGTAGAACCTTTGGAGATCTCAGTCCAGTTACCCAGAACTGCCAAACGTTCTACTCATCGCTCAAATATAGAAGCACCTAATGCTAAGGCATATTACAGGTAAATATTAATACATAGGTGCAAGTGCAACCCTTGAGTTTCTTACCCGTTCTTCTTAAAGAAAAACTACACTTTCGATGGGTGGCACAACCAATAAATTAATTGGTAAAATAATTAATAGATACATTTTTAAATTTTTAAAGTTTTTATTAATAAATCTAATAATTTTAGTAGATATTTAATTTATTTTTTAAATTATTGTGTGTACTACACACACTTTTTGTTTGGTGCAACATACCAATTATTTTTCAATAATGTTTTTTAAGCTCCAGTATAATGTCATATCGTGTATTGTTTTAGATTAAATGAATTCCTCCATTTCATAGACTTTGTGTTGGGACAATTGACGAGTCGCTTTTCGAGAGCAGAGCACTCTTCGATTCTCGATCTGTTCCACCTTATACCAAGTGCCATCGTAAACACAAGAAATCTGACCTGGATAGTAGCAGCTGAACGCGTTTACAGTGATGATTTACCTCATCCTCTCTCGTTATAGGGAGAAATAACCCTTTGGAAGGAGCTATGGAGTGGTAGACAACATCTCCCACAAACAGCAGCTGAAGCGCATCAAGAAACAAATAAATTTTTGTTCCAAATATAAAAATGTTGTTACAAATTCTCGCTATATTACCAGTAACCACTTGTAGTTTGGAGCGCAGCTTCTCTTCGCTTAAACTAATAAAAGCGTAGATTCGTACGACAATCACCCAAGGCAGGTTAACCGGTTTGGCTTCCATATATATTCACCAAGATATCTCTGCTAATCTACAACCTAACGAAGTCACCGAGGAGACTCATTATGTATTAAGCAAGATAAAATGTGTGTTTTTTAGTGTTTTCTTTGCTAGTCTTTACTTTACCCACCCTCAGCAGGTCCAAGCCCCCCCAAATGACAATCTTGGATCCGCCCCTGGAGAAAGCAATAGAGGACCGAAACCAAAAATATAAGAAATATATTGAAAGTAAAACAAATGGTGAAAGAGCGAATTTGATGCGGCAAAGGCGTGCAGCAGACATAATATGTAGAAACAAGAAGAGAGGATATGAGAACAAGCTCATAGCTACGATGGAGGAGAACTTCAAAGAGAGTGTGGCCAGAAAAGCCTATAAACACCTAAGAAACACACGAAGAGGCTACACCCCACGCACAAGCCTAATTAAAAATCATGACGGACAAACGGAATAAAACTAAGAAACCCGAATAAAACTAAGAACATCTTGAGAGAACATTTGTAGAAACTCTTAATAAAAAGAGAGGAAATGGCAGAAGACATAGGAGAAATTAAATGGACTGCGCAGAACCCCCATCCTTCGGGGAGGAGACGATAGAAGTCATACACCAAAACGGAAGGAAACAAGGCACCGGGGATAGATGGAATACCAGCTGAGGCATACAAAGTAGGTAGATAACACATACTGCAACAAATACACTATCTCATAGTAAATATATAGGAAGAAGAGACGCTCCCAGAGGACCTCAAAACAGCAATAATCATCCCCATCCATAAAAAAGGAGAAAAACTGAAGTGCGATAACTACCGCGGAATTAGTATGATATGCACTGTGTATCATTAATGAACGACTACAGCCGTACGCAGAAAAAACTGATAGGGGATTATCAAGCAGCCTTCAGGAGAGGAAGATCGACGGTGGACCAGATATTTACAGTGAAGCAAATTTTGAATAAAGCAAGGGAATACGACATTGATGTGCACAACATCTTCATCGATTATAAGCAGGCATACGATTCGATCGACCGCAACAACCTCTACAAAATTCTACAGCAGCTGAAGATACCAACTAAACTGGTGAAAATGATAAAGGTCACAATGTGCGAAAGTGAAGCCGTGGTGAAAGCCCAAAACCAACTCATGGACCCCTTCAAAATAACGAAAGGGATGAAACAAGGGGATGGGATAGCACCCACACTCTTCAACCTAGCGCTGGAATTTGTTATAAAACGTTTGGGTGTAGATAGGCATGATATTCTAGCCCACAAAATAGTGCAACTAGCGGTATATGCCGATGACAAATATTAAGCGCAGAAGGGCCGACGAAGCGCAGAGGACCCATAAGAGGCCCTAAAATAAAAGCAGCTGCCCAAGATAGCGGGCTCAGCATCAACGCAAGCAAAACAAAGGTGATGACACAAAGAAGAAAGCGCGGGCTCTGGCAACTGTAATTCTGATTACAGTTGCCAGACAACATCGAGAATGTCAACAAATTTATATATCTGGGTGTGGAAATCAACAAAGATGGTACCGAAGATGGAGAAGTAAGATGCCGAGTCTTAGCAGCAAATAATGCGGAATTTCTATGCAATGGCTGAAATATTAAGATCTAATTGTGTACACAGCAAGAACAAGCTTAGAATATACAAGACAATAATTAGGCCCATCGCATGCTATTGCAGCGAAAAATGGACTATGACTGAAAAACCAAGAACGCATTGGACACATTTGAGCGCAAGGTGCTAGGATTTTAGGGGAGGTAACGGTCGGAAACATCAGAGGGCCAAGGTACAATAACGAGGTGTACCAGATATACCAAGAACCACCGATATTTACATTTATTAGACTGCAAAGAATAAGATGGGTAGGACACGTGCTCAGAATGGACGACAACCGTCTGCCACTATGAGCACTGAACGCAAAAATGCAAGGCAGGCGACCGGAAGAGAGGCCAATAAAACAGTGAGAGGAAGAGACCCGGGAAGACGCATACCAACTACTAGGAGTAAGAGCGTGGAGAAGAACAGCAAAGGACAGGCAAGAATGGAAGACAAAAATACAGGAAGCCAGGGCTCGATTTGCTGTAGCGCTATACGAAGAAGAATAATTTATTGCCAACTCTATATTGCAAGATTTAGATTTCATCGCTTTATAGATCATGTATTCAGCTATTAGCTATCTAATGATATCTAGTTTAAAATCATTATCTAGTTCATTTCTTAAGATATTTGGATTTTAATGGTCTAATATTTGGTTTAAACAAATTTGGTGATTTATTTTAAATCAATTTTATGCTAATAAATATTATTCACTACACATCTATATAGAAGATCTAGTTTACTATAATTCTTGATATGTTTAGAATACTCAATCTAGATTTTTTAAGTGTTTAGGTTGTCGAAATTGAAGATTCTTTAAAATCTTGACTTTGTTTACTAATTTATAAATTATTCAACGACTACACTAAAAATTGTTATAAAATTTGACCTATATATAGATAATTTAATGTATTAAAAGATTATATACACTAGAACATTCTATCTAAATTGTTCAAATATTTTTTCTGACATGTAATTTTTTTTAATTTTCAAATTACTCAACAAACACACTAGATATTTTTATGGAATTTGAAACAGATATAGATAGCTAAAAATGTTAACATATTCTAGAAACTAGAATATTCCTTCGATATTTAGTTATTGCATGACAAAATCGAAGTTTCTTTAAAAATCTTGTTGTTTAATTTCTCGATTAATTTCTCTGATTTAATCTGACTGTTAGTCACAGTTTAAATAAATATTAAACCAGAATCTAATAAATAAAAATCTTGTCTACAAGCTAAAGTTACAAATATTAATAATCCCATTTACAATTATGTATGGGTGTCAGAAATGGAACAATGCTCAAATGCCATATTTGCCGCGGGCAAATTTGCATTGCAAATTTTAAGCGATTTTCGTTTTCAGTCGGCTTGCATCAGAGTTCGACTCGTCTCCCTCATTTGGCGACCCACACTTTTACTTTTCCACAACGAAGGACAATCTTAATATGGCCCGAGCATTTGGACAACACATGAGACATCGAACTCGCCCAAATCAGCAAAACGATTAAGTTTTATCTACTTTTAGATAGATTCAACTACAACTAAATGTTTAATATTTTATTTAATTGTACAATCAAACGTTTCTGGTTATCTATAATTATCCATCTAGATTTATAAACGAATTAAACTTTGCCATATTAAGATTTTCTTCGCCAACAAACATAAACTTGTATAACTATATAGAAAATTCAGATAGAATATCCTAGTTTACGAAATATATGAAAATGAAAAATGTATGAAAAATATAAGTATGTTAAATGTCATAATAATATATTATAGAGTATTATAGAGTATATTTGAGTAATCTATAAATTAGTAAACAAAGCCAAGATTTTCAAAGAAACTCCAATTTTTACATAGTATAACTACATGAAAATCTAGATAATATATTCTAGTTTAAGATATTTAATTCTCTATATTTATATTTTCGTATTATTTATTTGGTAAATATTTAGTGTAATAGTTGAAAATAAACTGAAGATTTGTAAACAAGATCAACATTTTCAAAGAAACTCAATTTCGTCTTTCATTTCGACTACTTACAAAATCTAGACAAAACCGTCATGATTAGTTTCTTTAATGCACAAATTGCACCAAGTTTATATTAGGTCTAATCTTGTAATAAGTCTAATCCTAACCGGTTTTGTACAATCGTTCATGAATCTCATCCATTCTTATGAAGTCTAGTCTAGGAAGTTTAGTCTAGGAACTCTAGTCTAGTAAATCTATCTAAACTAAACAGGCAAAGTTGGTTTCTAGATTTCACAAGTGGAACAAACTCTAGATTTGTTCGAATCTTGTCTAGATAAGTCTAATCTTGACGGGTTTTGTTCAATCGTTCTCAATCTCATCCAGTCTAGTGAACTCTGATCTAGGAAGTCTAATCTAGGTTAAGTCTAGTCTAGGACAGTCAATATTAGCTTATATATATATATATATATATATATATATATATATATATATATATATGTATATATCATAAGTTAGATCAAGTGTAAATTTGTTCTAATCTTGTATAGATAAGTCTAATCCAAACGGGTTTTGTCTAATTGTTCTCAATCTCATAAAGTCTAATAAAGTTTGGTCTAGGAAGTCTAATCTAGGAAGTTTAGTCTAGGAAGTCAACAGACACCGAACCCAAATTTGAGCACAGAGAATCCCGTTATATATATATATATATATATATATATATATATATATATATATATATATATATATATATGTATATATCATAAGTTAGATCAAGTGTAAATTTGTTCTAATCTTGTATAGATAAGTCTAATCCAAACGGGTTTTGTCTAATTGTTCTCAATCTCATACAGTCTAATAAAGTTTGGTCTAGGAAGTCTAATCTAGGAAGTTTAGTCTAGGAAGTCAACAGACACCGAACCCAAATTTGAGCACAGAGAGTCCCACTTGCATATACAAGCAAAAACTGGCAAGTCTTAGAGAAAGAGTCACTAAGCGACCATAAATACATACTCTACAAGTTGGAGGAATATAAGCCGACAGTCCCACAAAACCCTGTCACTACAAGTCGTTGGATCATTGACCACAAAAACGAAGACCTCTTTATCAGTAATTTTACTAAGCAAGCGCAAAATAAACTCTGTTGACTCATTAATAGAAGCTCTAGGCATTGTATATCATTCCTCGATGCCAAAAAGAAGGAAAAGTTGCAGGAGAAAGCCTGTATACTGGTGGAACCAGGTCATTGCGAACTGTAGAACAACTTGTATTGTCACAAGAAGGACGTACCTCCGGCACGCGAAAAGGACTAAAGATTCTACTAAGTTACAGGAATTTAAACAAGCGTACACCGATGCTGAAAATAACTACGAAGGGAAATTCTCATTCTCAAAATTCTCAAAGAAATCCCACTGGGAAAACTTATGTAAAAGCATCGACGACGATACATGGGGAGACGCATATCGCAGAATCGCGACCAGGAGCCTACGTATACGGCACGAATTCACAACTTCCGATGGATAAAATGCTAGAAGTTACCAAATCACTATTTCCAGTCCATCCCAAACCAACCTGCGAACAACCTAAAGTTGACAATACTAATCCGTTCAACGAAGAAGAGCTAATCATGGCAAGTAACCGTCTGCGCAACAACAGAGCTGCAGGACCATATGGTATTCCCACGGAGGCTGTTAAACTAATGGTAAAAAACTTCCTTTGTCTAGTCCTGTAAATATTAAACAGGAGCCTACTGACTGGTACGTTCTCTGCCAGATGGAAGCAGGTTACATTAGAATTAATAAAAAAAAGAAGCCTGTATGTGTACCTTCTTTATACCGGCCCCTCTGTATCCGTGATATCATTGGCAAAATGCTAGAACAACTAACTTTAGTACGTCTAAAATATGAACTAGAAAGCGAAATGAACCTATCGCAAAGACAATTCGGATTTAGAGAAAGTTGATCTACAATATATGCCGTAAAATACGTCATAAATATAGTCGAATGGGCAAAAGAAGGTACAAAACGGACCAGGAAAATATGTGCGCTCATAACGCTAGACATCAAAAATGCCTTCAAGTCGGTTGTCTGGCAGCACATCATGGTTGAATTAACGGAAAGTAATATACCGCCATATCTACTAAGAATGATATGTAGCTACCTCTGCGACCGTTGCATCATGCTCCTTACTGAACAAGAAGTTAAACGAGGCGGTCCTGTTAACGGGGTACAGAAAGTTGGCTCCTATGTCTTTCAAAGTGATGGGTGTGGATATTAAACCAAAAGACTCTTTAAAATACCTAGGCATCAGATCGACAAAAGACTTTCTTTCACAGAGGATATCATAAAACCAGCGGAAATTGTCATGAAAACTACTGTGGCACTGGAAAAACTAATGCCCAATGTGGGCGGACCTAGATTCAGTAAACGCAGGCTGCTAGGCACTGTAGCCCACTCTGCCATCTCTATGGAGGTCCCATATGGATACAGGTCCTTATCAAAGCTAGAATAACCGAATTAGCTGTGTTCCAGAGGAAAATGGCCTTACGAGTCTGCAGTGCCTCCTACCGTACAGTATTGCGCCATGCAGTTTTGGTTATTGCAGGTATCCCTCCCATCGAACTGCAAGCAAAACATAGAAATTCTCGATATGAGGCAGGCAAGAACAAAACATCTAGACATGAGATATGAGCCAAACTCACTCAGGAGTGACAGGGAGAATAGAATAACTCCACAAAAGGTCAGTGGACGAGTATCCTCATCCCGGACATTGTTACCTGGACTACTCAAAGACACGGAAGTTTCATACTATCTCACTCGGGTCCTCACGGGCCGCCGTTGTTTCCGAGAATACCTTCACAACATCGGAAGAGCATCCGACGCAGATTGTGTATACTGTGGGTTGGCCAATAGTGTTACCCATACTATATTTGAGTGTCCGAGATGGGACAACGAGAGGGAAATGTTTGAGAACGACAAACTCAATAATCAAAATATGATGGCCCACCTATTACGATCGCAGGAAGGATGGAACAATATCTACAAAATGATAACAAAAATAATAACAGAAAAGCAAAATGACGAAAGAAATATAAAACTCAAAAATCGAACCCCTAATCGCACATGGGGAAATAGATAGTACTCGTCTAAGAACAGGTCATCTAACACCCTGAAGGAATGCGACAAGCGGTTCCGGAGTGTTCGGGTTAGTTTCAAGGGGCTCACTTGCATGGTTAACCGAAAGGTGCCATCTACACCGAAAAGAAAGTCTAGGAAGTCTAGTCTAGTAAATCTATCTAGACTAAACAGTCGATGTCAGTTTTTATATTCCGTAAGTTAGACCAAGTCTAGATTTGTTCTAATCTTGTCTAGATAAGTCTACTCCTAACGACTTTTGTCCGATCGTTCTCAATCTCATCCAGTCTTAGGCAGTCTGGTCTACGAAAACCTCCTCCTCCTACTTCTTTTCAGGACATTGTCCTGTTTCTTTACGCATCTCTCGTCTCTTGCGATGGGTCGTTTTGTGTTGGGTTTTGCTACTTTGGCCCATTTTGCCAGTCGTTCTGGGCCCATCCGGTCGACGTGTCTGTCCCACTCTCTTCGTCTGGCTCTGGTCCATCGCACCACGTCCTGTACGTTCAGATTTCCCCTGCTTTCTTTACTTCTTTTTCGATGAATAAGAGTCAAGGCTGATATTGCACGTAGTGTCTTCATTTCGGTGGTGCGCATTTGTTGTTTAGTTGGGTTGGTTTCTGCCCTCGTTTAGGCCGCGTATGTTAGAATGGGACGAACACATGTTTGGTAAATTCTGACTTTGCTGTGTGAGGACATATATTTGTTCTTCCAAATGATGTTATGTAGTCCTCCGGATATTTGTGCTGCTTTGGTTGTTGATCTACTGACCTCCTCTTTAAGTCTTTTGCTGTCCGTTATGTCTACCCCAAGATACTTAAATGTGTTTACTTGTTCTATAATGTTGTTCGCCGACTGCAGCTTGCATCTTATTGGTGTTTTGCAGATGACCATGCATTTTGTTTTTTCGGCTGAAATCTGCAAGTTATACTTTGCTGTTGATTGGGATAACTTATATAGTAGACGCTGGAGATCGTCCTCGTTGTCCGCTAAGAGCACTGCGTCATCAGCGTAACAGATGATGTTTGTAGTTCTGCCGCCCATGCTATAGCCGATGTTTAGTGCTTTGATGGTTTGAATAATTTCGTCGTTGACTAAGTTGAATAACCTTATTCAACTTAGTCTACGAAGTCTAATCTAGGAAATCTAGTTTAGGAAGTCTAGTCTAGTAAATCTATCTAGACTAAACAGTCAATGATAGTTTCTATATTTCATAAGTTAGACCACGTCTCGATTTGTTCTAATCTTTCTCAATCTCGTCCAGTCTAATGAAGTCTAGTCTTGGAAGTCTAGTTTAAGACATTTATCTAGTCTAAACAGTCAAGGTTAGTTTATATATTCCGGAAGTCAGAACAAGTCTAGATGTGGTCTAATCTTGTCCAACTTAGTCTAATCCTTACCAGTCTTGTCGAATCGTTCTTAATATCACCCCATCCAGTCTAATGAAGTCTAGTCGGTTTATCATGACTACTTTTGTCCAGACTTGTCTAATCTTGTCTGTATACTTGTCCATTACAATTTTTAAGTAAGGGGCGAACCCTGAGAAGAGTCCTGTCACGATCTAACCGGCGGCGAGCACAGTCTGACTTCGTGTCCGGTCATGCTTGGCCATATTTACATACGGCCAGATAGTTGATGATAGCCGTGAATTATGACCGTCCGTGCACACCCAGTTCACACTTCGCCAGGAAAACGTAAACCAACACAACTTCCTCATTTGGCATCGACACCTTAGATAATTTGTAATAGTTAGTCTTCCTGTCTATTTTTATCTGACAAGACTAGTCTTGTCTGTCTAGTCTTGTTTGTCTAGTCCAAATTATACTAAACCCTAGGTAAGACCTGAACAAATTACCTATAAAATTATGAAAACTAGAAGTTTCTATATAGTGTTTTAAGTGAGTTATATAAGCTTGAAATAGAGTATTGGATCTATAAACTTGTTTTCCCCAAATCTTGAACTGAGTCGACTAAAATCTTAATATCTCAAGAAGTGGACTATATAATTAAATTAAGTTAAATGTTACGTCAAACCTGAATAAATTGTCTATAAAACTACGAAAACTAGAAGCATACGCATGGCGTTTTCAATGCGGTATATAAGCTTGAAATTGATTATTGAATTTACAAACTTGTATTCTACCATACTCTGAGAAACTCCACTAAAATCCAAATATCTCAAGAAGTGGACTAGATAATGATAATTAACTAAACGGTAGGAAATACCTGAATAAATTGCGTATAAAGCTAAGATAACTAGAAATTTCTATATAGAGTTGTCAGTGTGTTATCTAAGCTTCAAATGGATCTACAAACTAGTAGTAACCAAAACGTGAAATAAGTCGACTAAAATTAAAATATCTTAAGAAGTGGACTAGACACTTAGATTAAACTAAATATTATATAATACCTGAATTAATAGATTATAAAAATATGTCAACTAGAAGCTTCTATATAGAATTTTCCATGCATTATATAAGCTTAAAATGTATTACGGCATTTCCAACTTTGTTTTAACCAAAACTTGAACTATGTTGAATAAAATCTAAATATCTGAGGAAATGGACTATATAATTAGATTAAGCTTAACGCTACTTAATACCTGAATAAATAGCCTATAAAACTATGAAAACTAGAAGTTTCTATATAGAGTTTTCAGTGAGTTGTAAAAGCTTGGATCTAAAAAAACGTTTCAACCAAAACTTGAACTAGGTTGACTAAAATCAAAATATCTTAAGAAGTGGACTAGATAACGAGATTAAGCTGAATGCTAGGTAATACCTAAATAAATTATCTATAAAACTGCGAAAACTGGAAGCTTCTATATAGAGCATTTATTGAGCTATATAAGCTTAAAACTCATTATTGGATCTACAAACTTGTTGCAATCAAAACTTGGACTAGGTTGACTAAACTTCATATATCTTAATAAGTGGACTAAATAATGAGATTAAAATAAAAACTCGATAATACCTGAATACAATAATAATAATCTGTATTGTTAATTTGTAATTGTTAATGGCTATCGAGAATAAGGTCTTTCTACCATCCTGAATACATTATCTATAAAACTATGAAAGTTATGCTCTTCCATATAAAGTTTTCAATGAGTTATATGATGAGTTATATCAATGAGTTCAGTGTGACCGACTGGAAGGGTTTGAGATGTGGTGCTACCGCCGCCTGCTGCGAATATCATGGGTAGACAGAGTTCGAAACACCGAGGTGCTTGCCCGTCTTCAGAAGCAAGTCATATTTACCATCAAAAACGCAAGCTGGAATATTTTGGACACGTTATGAGAGAGGAAAAGTACGGTATCTTGCAGAATATCATGCAAGGCAAAATCCAAGGTAGAAGAGGTCCAGGAAGAAGACGCACGTCCTGGCTGAAAAGCCTGAGAGAGTAGTATGGTGTCAGTTCTACTAGCCTGTATCGTGCCGCTGCTGATAAAATAAAAATCATTATGATAATCGCCGATGTCCTCGGTGGACATAGCACGTAAAGAAGAAGAATGAATTATATAAGCTTGATATTGAAAATACGGTATGCAAACATGTAAATTAAAATTAACTAATCTAAGCAAATTCTGAACGTGATTACGCAGATTATTGATAATCAACAAATTATCAATAACTGGGATAGTTGTTTGTAATATATCAATAATTTATGAATTTGTTGTAATACTTTTAGTGAGAACGGGCGACAAAAAAAAAAATAGTCGAGAATTAATTGTGATTGTACACACCGGCGATAAATAAAATGCCGGTCGGACAATATGTGTGTAGTTACGACAAACACACGGGTTGCCTTTAAAGGCAACTCGGATCGAGTCCATAAATAACGAAAATATACAAATGCAACGTCCACGCCGAGACTACATTGACACACACGATCCAAACAAAAAAATATTTATTCCAACAAGAACGAGAAAAGTTGCCTCTTCCACACTTACCTAGAACAAAAAGAAAACACAAATCAATACACACTTAGTCTGGTCTAAATTATGTGTTACAAGTCAAAATAACTGGTTTTGTCTGGTCCTGTCTGTCTAGTCTTGTATGTCTAGTATTGTCTGCCTAGTCTTGTCTGTCTAGTCTTACCTGTCTAGTCTTGTCTATCTAGACTTGTCGAGCATTTTCTGTATATTCTTGTCTCAAGAATTATAGTCTGTAAAATCTTGTGTGTCTATTGTAGCCTATTTAATCTTGTCTGTCCAACCTTGTCTATCTATTCTTGTCTGTCAAGTTGTGTTTATGTAATCTATTCTAATCTTATCTATATCTTTTCCGTTTATAAATTATAGTTATGTTCATAATATTTAGTCTACAGATGAAAACATGAGAATTGTATTGTGTCTAACTAGCTGACCCTTGCATATCTCATTCCTCGAACGCAACTCGATACCCGTCGTATCTCTGCAACACGAACTAACTTTAATAACATTTGCCTTCTTGTCTAAGTGACACGTAGTCTAATTACATCTACCGAATTCGATTCCGCTGACTAGGTCGTTAAAGTATTTCTCTGCCATGTGAACGTTCCGTTTTAATACCGTAATCTAATCTTCTAGACTTGGATTGTTTCGGTTTTGCTGACGTCGCGTTAAACTAGATTAAATTATCGCGATGTTTTCTATTTAAACTAACTACTTCGAGGTTAATTTTCGCACAAATTAATTCGATTAGAGGAGACTTGCAAGTCGAAGTTATAAATTAAATTATCTAGTAGAGGAAATATATATTTTCTATTTTGCGTGTGTAATGGACTCATAACAGCACTCATATGCGTGCGGTTTTTTTATTTAGAAATGGCATAAAAAGGCGCAAAACAGAAATAATACTCGTTCGTAAGGCGTTTTTCAGCACTGGTCAATTAGAAAACTACTCGGTACGCTCGTCGTTTTCCAAACTTGGACACGTGCTGTAAAATGGCGCTTACTGAACTCGTCCTTTAATATACTATTGAAAAGAATTAAGTTTAAGATTTAAGTTGTGATAACTGTAATATGTGTGCAAAAGGGCTATCAATCAAAAGGGTTATCAAATGGGAAATCAGCTACTGGTTACACATTTGCGCTCTACAAAACGCTAGATACCCTCTAGATTATTAAAGTTAAATTAGTCTAGGTTTATAAAGTTTGTGTAATTTACAACAATCTTTACTTATTTATATACAGGGAGTTAGGTAAACATGCCGCAAAAAATCAGGGGCTCATTTCTTGGCCTATTCTAAGAATATTTTGTTCTATGATGATTTCTGAAAAACTCCTTCGTTTCGAAGTTACAGGGTGAACGAAATTTGCGACAACCAAATTCGATATTTAAAAGTATGGCGTACGCTCATCAAGCGTAAGGTTGTTAGGGAGTGAGTTTATCAAGTACTAAAAATTAATGAGTTTACCAACGCAAAAGTGGTATTCATTTGAATACGTCTCGTCAGGGATCATCACCTGTATCGATCGCAGTGGTTTACATTGAGTGACGTTTGGCTGTTTGGCGTGTCTTTAATAGTTAGTGGAGTCATCTACCATGTATGCGAACGCCGAGATAACTGACATGCATTTCATGTATGGACTTTATGATGGCAATTTTTTACAAGCAATTGTACATTTAACGGTTTTCTAGCCGTTACATCCCCGAACAAAAAATCTTCGAAAACATTCATCGAGACGTCTCCGTGAAACAGGCACATTGAAACAAAATGGAGGATCAGGAAGATTAATGACAGTAAGAACGGTACAACTGGAACAGAATGTGCTGGACATTATTCAGGAAGATCCAAGTACTTCTACGCGACAAATTGCCAATACTTTGAATGTAAGTCATTGGACAGTATGGAAAATTCTTAAGGGCAATTTGTTGTATTCAAACCACATTCAACGTGTTCAGAAACTACTACCTGTTGATTATCGTCCACGTATTGCGTTATGTCAATGGCTTTTGCAAACATTAGTTTTAATCCCTCAATTCCTGATAAAGATCCTTTTCACCGATGAAACCAGTTTCTCAAGAAATGTAATAAGGAATTTTCATAAGAACCATGTGTGGGCAGATGAAAATCGCATGAGGTATGTGAAGATCTTTTTCAAGATCAGTTCTCCTTGAATGTTTGGGTTGTAATTGTGGGCGACTATCTAATTGGAGCGGTATTTCTACCAGTAAGACTTACTGGTGAGATGTATCACTTTTTGGAAGAAACATCGAGTTTCAGCGGGATGTACCTTTGGCGACAAGAATTGCAATGTGGTTTATGCACGATGGTTCACCAACCACAATTCAGTTTGTGTGCTCGTGATTTTTGTGAACAGCAACGCACGGAGATCGCTGGAGGTGGGCCAGACGCATGGCCTGCTCGATCCCCAGACTTAAACCCCCTGGATTATTTCTTATGAGGCTATCTGAAGTAATTAGTTTAAGCTTCTCCAGTGGAGAATTGGTACAAATTGCGAAATCGGAAAATTGGTGGTTGTAACTC
The DNA here is from genome assembly GCA_944588485.1 of Phosphuga atrata. Classification (NCBI taxonomy): domain Eukaryota; kingdom Metazoa; phylum Arthropoda; class Insecta; order Coleoptera; family Silphidae; genus Phosphuga; species Phosphuga atrata. The sequence goes on along the minus strand of OX155894.1, from coordinate 64,109,597 downwards.
AATAAGAAACAAACCTGGTGTGTTTGAAAGAGTTCAGCACTCAATGACGAGAAGATTAAATGCTTATATCCAGGCTGGAGGAAGTCATTTCGAACATTTATTGTAGATTGAGCAACGTCACAAGTACTTTTTGTTAATAAAATGTTGTTAGTGTCGCAAATTTTGTTCATCCTGTACTTTTGAAAGAAAGGGTTTTTCAGAAATTATCATAAGATAAAATATTCTTAGAATAGGCCAAGGAACAACCCGTTGATTTTTTGCCGCATGTTTATCTAACACCCTGTATAAATTACACAGGAGAATAAAACAATCTAGGTTATACAATACTAGATTAGACTAGACAAAAACTAGATAAGACAAAATATAAGCAATATACTGTCCAGTTCTTGCCTATTCTAATCCAGTATTGTATAATTTAGATTGTCTTAATATTTCTTGTCTATTATTTGCTTAGACTAGTCTAGTTTTTGTATAGTCTTATCTAGTATTCATAATAAACAACTTTCTAGCACAAAATAAACACAAAATATGAGCATATAATAGACGAAGAAATAAATGAGGAAATATTAAAACAATGTAGATTATACAATACTAGATAAGAATAAGCTAAAACTAGAGAAGACTAAGCAAATAAGAAAATAATAGACATCAAATATTAAGATAATCTAGTTTATACAATACTAGATAAGACTAGGCAAAAGCTAGACAAGACAAAGCAAATAATAGGCAAGACTGGGCAAAAACTAGACAAGATTATGCAAAAAATAGACAAAAACTAGACAACACTAAACAAATATTAGGCAAGACTGGGTAAAAACTAGACTAGACTAAGTAAAAAATAGGCAAGACTGGTCAAAAACTTGACTAGACTAAGCAAAAAGTAGACAAGTCTAAGCAAAAACTAGAAAACACTAAGGAAATATTAGGCAAGACTGGGCAAAAACTCGCCAAACTAAGCAAAAAATAGGCAAGTCTAAACAAAACCTGGACAACACTAAACAAATATTAGGCAAGCCTGGACAAAAAATAGGCAATAGTAAGCAACAAATAGGCAAGACTAGACAACACTAAGCAAATAATACGCAAAACTGGGCAAAAACTAGACAAGACTAAGCAAAAAATAAGGCAAGACTAGGCAACACTAAGCAAATAATAGGCAAGACTGGTCAAAAACTAGATAAGTCTATGAATAGGATGGTTGCGACAGTTACTACGTGGTAATACATACTTACATTGAATTGAAAAATTCACTTTGTTTTTTACCACACTTATATAGTGTCACAGTACAGTTATATAGTTAGCCACACTAATAAGTGTGGTAAAAAACAAAGTGAATTTTTCAATTCAATGTAGACAAGTCTAAGCAAAAAATGGGCAATACTCCAAATCATCACTGAAACACCGTGAATTGAAATCATTGCTTGAAGAAGTTGATGCACAATATGACTATATATTATGTTATTATGATATGTTGTTTATAATAATGTGAGATAAGTTGAGTATTGTTTATAATAATGTAACATGGTTAAGCAAAGGCTGCGTTTTAAATAGATTGTTCAAGATTTTAGAACATTTGAAGACATTTCTTTTCAACTGTGATCATAGTTCAGCAAATGCCTATCTAAGTTTTCTAAGCAAGAAAGAAAATTTAGCTTCCATTGCTCTCTTAACAGATATTTTTAAACATATTAATGACTTGAACCTTAAACTGCAAAGCAAAGGGAACCTTAAATGGGAGCTCAAGGCGGCAGTAAAAAGCTTTTCGCGGAAACTCGATCTTTTCTATAATGACATTGGTAATAAATGCCTGGAATACACTTCCCTAATTTAAATAAAATAAAGAGCAAAGACGACGAAATTGACGTCGGTCAATACAAGACGTTCAATAAGGTTCTTAAATCGAAATTTGAAAACAGATTCGCAGATTTCAAAAGAATTGAGAATGTCGTCGGGATCCTCAGCAACATTTACTCTCTGCATCCTGATGGTGAATGGAGCAACGAAGCCGCAAATGTTTACGGGAGTAATAAAGCTACTCTGCAGATGGAAATGATCGATTCTAAGAAAACACGGTATTAAAACACATACATACGGAAGTTCCTTGTGAAGAGTTCTGGATAAAATTTGTGTCTGGTAATAAATACCCAAAATTAAAAAAAATCATTAAAAATAAATTTCGATCTCGACTTACTGATGAACATCTTCAGTACCAACATCCAGGATTTAATGATAATAGTTTGCACCAACTTTACTCCAAACTTTAGACAAGCAGTTCAAGACAAAAAATGTAATTTTTCACATAGATCCTTTTTTTTCTTCACAGAAAACAATCCTTGTTAGTTCTGTACATTACATTTTCTTATTTATAAAACTCAAGTTGAAACGGACCGCGATGATAATTTTATCTATAAAATAATTTATAAATTTTACGACGCGGTGTACTTGACAATGCCAAACATTCAGGACCCGAGACTCGTCCAGTGTTATATCGGGTAGCGGGTACCGGGTATTTACCTTTGGACTCGTCGAGTCCGGGTCCGGGTACTCGGACCCGAAAAACCCTGGGCAAGACTGGGCAAAAACTAGGCAAGACTAAAGTCGTGTGAAGTTGGGCCTAGTTTAGACTAGTCAAAAACTAGACAACACTAGGCAAAAACTAGACAAGACTATTTCAATAATAGATAGGAAATATAAATACAATCTAGTTTCTACAATACTTCGAATTTTCTTTCAGGATAGTCCTAAATAGGTTGCAAATAAATTTAAAAAATCCTGCCAAGTTATCTCTTAATATTAATATTAACCCGGCCCCCACGACAGTCTTTCTGTTTTAAATGGAAATAACACGGGGAAAATTCTTTTCTCCTTTGGATTTTTTAGGGCGTTGACAAATAATACTATCCTAATAAACTATACACATTCGTGTAGGAAATTTAATGATCTACAAGAAAGGTTTCTAATGATTTTTCTCCAACGCTACTGGTTCAAAAGTTATTCGAGGTTAAAGTTATAGTTATCGTCAATATTGGCATAACCTAACTTTTGAAACAGTAGAGTAAGCGAAAAATCATAACAGCCTTTTTTTGTAGTATATGTTACGGTAAAAGTACAAAATCGGCAAATGTAAACATTTACCGGTATATGTGTACATCTACCAATTTGATAGGTAAATGTGAGTATAAATCTGAGATCAGCTTTATATATCTACTTTTACCGGAAAATGTGTACTTTTTGTGTGTTACAATATCACGTGTGTCTTGTTGGTCAGGTTGTTTAGTGTCGAAACAAATTTCGCGACCCCTGAACGCGAAGCTGAACTTTTGGTATATTTACAGCAGGTCAAGTCCGAATATACAAAATGTATTTGTAACCCTAAATTCCTTTTGAAACTGCCTTTTCTTTCTGACCTATTCGAGCATTTAAACACTTTGAATAAAAGCCTTCAAGGGAGGAATGAAAAATTTCATTTCTAAAGACAAAATCCATGGCTTTACGAAAAAAATAAACCTGTGGTCATCATCCACAAGATCCACAAAGCAAGACAACTTTAATTCGTTTTCTTCTACTCAGTCTTTTATTGGAGAAGTGGGATATGAGATGAGCATAGAATCGTATATACATGCAAGGTATATATGATTCGATGCTTATCGATGGAAATTGTATTCAGAATTTGAAAGAAGACTTGTGTAGTTATTTCTCAGTGGAAGAACTTTCAGAAAACAATGTGAAAAGATGGATCATAAATTCGTTTTTAGCAGCTACAGACGCGGCAAGTTTGGGAACCATCTAAAAGAAAATCTGTTGGAATAATCTGCTGATGGAATGTTACACTTATCTATATCACTTTGGATAGTTTCTGGCTAAAGAGAAAAAAAACAGAATATCCAAAATTAACCAGAGAAGCTTTGAAGTGTTTAATTCCATTTCCCACTTCCTACTTGTGCGAGTTGACGTTTTCGTCGATGTCTCTAATAAGAGGCAAACAGAGAAATCGCCTAAATTTAGAAAGTAATTTAGTTCTATGTGTAGCAAAAACGGATTCGCCATGGGAAAAATTGATTAACAAGAAACAGGCCCAACCATCACACTACTGTGAATGTGTGCCTATTCCTCGTAACATTAATAATTCATGTGACTCGAAGGTATTTGTTGATTTGTGTTAACCTAATTTGTGTTCTACCAAACCTTTAATAGACCTTAGCATAGTTGAAATTTTTTTGTGCGCACGTGTCAATTTCCGCCATGTTATAAGTTGACGTATAACTAAATATTTGCCCGAAACTTTCATATTCCCGCCTTTCAAACTAGGCGGATACGCATGCGCTTAACAAACCGTTAAAATGTATATTATCCTTTTCTTAATAAATATTGCATTTTGAAATAGAACGATTTTTAATAGAACGAATTTTTTTTTTTTACTTTGAATGCCTCTTTAAGGCTATTCTCTCATAAAATACTCAATATAAGACGATGTTTTTGTCTACTACTGTCACGAGTGAACTAATTTATTTTAAAATAACTGCCATCCCTTTAAAGAGCCTTCGCGAGCCCCTTAAAAAGGCTTCGCGACCCCTCAGGGGGTCTCGACCCACACGTTGAAAAACACTGCTCTATACAATTGCCAACAACATTAGGCATATATACACATTTGCCGGAAATAATTGGTAAATGTAAGTTGAACTCACATTTACCAACCAAGAACGTAAATGTGTACATATACCGGTAAATGTGTACATTAACAAACTACGTACTTATACCGTAACATATACTTATAGTGTTGAATCGTTGCCTGGCAAAGGCGAGTCGCGCGCCGCTTTTCGATTTAAAAATCGCGCATTCAGCGAAAAAATAAATACACGTAATATCTCTCTAAACCTAGACAAGACTAAGCAAATTATAGGCAGGACTGGGCAAAAACTAGACAAGACTAAGCAATTAAAAGGCAAGACTAGGCAAAAACTAGACAGTACTAGGCAAAAACTGGACAAGACTAGGCAAATAATAGACAGTAAATATAAAGACAATCTAGTTTCTACAATACTAGATAAGAGTAGCCAAAAGCTAGACAAGAGTAAGCAAATAATAGGCAAGACTGGGCTAAAACTAGACAAGAATTAAAAAAAAAAATACTCAAGACTAGGCAAAACCTAGACAACACTAAGCAAATAATAGGCAAGACTGGGCAAAAACTAGACAAGACTAAGCAAAACCTAGACAAGACTAAGCAAGTAATAGGCAAGATTGGGCAGAAACTAGATTAGACTAAGCAAAAAATAGGCAAAACTAGTCAAAAACAAGACAACACTAAGCAAAAAATAGGCATGACTAGGCAAAAACTAGACAACAATATGCAAATAATAGGCAAGACTGTTCAAAAACTAGACAAGTCTAAGCAAAAAATAGGCAATACTAGGCAAAAACTAGAAAACACTAAGCAAATATTAGGCAAGACTGCGCAAAAACTAGGCAAGACTTAACAAATAAAAGGCAAGACTAGCCAAAAACTAGACAACACTAGGTAACCAGACAAGCAAAACAAAACAAAATAACAAAAATAACAAAACCAGACAAAACTAAGCAAATAAGAGGCAAGACTAGGCAAAAACTGGACAAGACTAGGCAAATACTAGACAAAAGTAGAAAAAAATGAGACAATAGCCAGCTATTTTTTTTACATATTTCTCTAAAGTAATTAGACAACAACCAGCCTTTTTAAAATTTCATAGTCTTCCTAATGAGCTTCAGTGTGAATAATGTGCGGGGCAATTAGGTAGATCCCTTCAACCTGTTATTTTTTTGTTCATTCTTGTAACTTCACATCAGACTGACTGGCGAAGAAATATTTTCAGTTTTACATGCCAAGTCTGGAATTACATCGACGGTGTCGGTTTACGATCGATCGTGTAATTCGACCGAACTATGTCGATAAATATCAAGTTTTTCGTAAATAAGAATGTCATAATTTAGATCATCACAAACTATGTAGACTAGACAAAAAACAATGTAACACAGACAACTAGATAGCGAATACAAGACGTCTAGCTTTGTTTGACTTTTTCTATCTAGTTTAATCTCTTGAATGCGCGTTAAAAAGGAGAAATACGTGTAAGTCGGTAATAAACCATAAATTCAGCCAATTCTCTGTTTTTTGAGCGACTGGTCGTAAAGATATCGAAAATGAGCCATTTTCATCCACACGTGTCCAATCGTCCGGCCGATAAAACAACTACGCGCTCTCTCTCATCCCCATGGGCTTAAACACTCTCCGTTTCTCTCCCGAGATCTCAGATTTAGATTAATTAAATAGTTTATGGGAAGGACTAGGGCAACAAATACGCCGTCCGTACATCTGCGTCGTGTTAACAGATCGCGATGGCCGTAATAATTAAGAGTTTAAGACGCTGTAAATAAGCGGACGGCGCGATTTTCAGTTTGAATAAAATTGTTTTTGGCCTGTGGGGGAATGCGCTGTCGCTTTTTTCCTCTCGGTGTAATGGTTTGTAATGCGGTCGGAGCGGATTGATGGGTTATGGAAATTTTCTCCGCGAAAAACCTTGGTTGTCGCGATTCAAGGTGACTCGGTCGTCAAAGGGTGTTTAGTCTCTGTGATCTGTATACTAAACACCAACACAAGTCCGCACATACATGCAACACATCCACATAAAAATAAATCATTCCAGACTATACAGACTAAATGGTTTTAGTTTAGTAATAATAAGTCTAAGAGTAATTAACTGCACTACAAATTAAATCGTTAAGAAATCATCTATAGTCCATTTTTTAAGAATGCAGTAACTAGAATCCTGATTTACACTATGACAAATGTTCAATCTAGTTACAAAATTTGGAGCTAAATTCAAATATAGTTACTTGAATATAAAAGAAAAATACAGATTAAATACAATTAGTTAATAACTAATTTGTTAATAATAATTACGATTGTTGCCAAATGGCAACAATAGTAATAAAATACAAACAAATAAATGAAGGGAAACGCAAAATATCTGAATGATACAAACAGATCACATGACAATTGATCTTCCCTGCACTGCATTCTTAAGAAAAATGGAAATTAGTTAAAATATTTAGAATACACTATAAGTAATCCAGACTACAATGCATCGATTAAAATAAAAATATCTAGACTAGGGCTTCACACGAGACGAGACGAGAGTTCGTCTCGCTTTTACAAGACGCGACGAGAAAAACATCGTTCTCGTGTGAAGCCCTAATCGGGGATTACACATTCAATAATCTAAAATAAATAGTGGAGCAACATTGATGAGGTTTAACTAGATCTTTCAGTACTTTGTACTAATTATTCTAGATGCGCAACAAAATGGACAAATCTAAAGTTTATAAATACCTAGTTTATAGTCCACATATTTCCATGTAGAGTAAGTAGCCGTGTTTGAGACATTGTATGCGATGTTAGATAGTTTACTACAAAGTACTGAAACATCTAGTTATGACTAATAGAGTCGATAAAGTTTACAATCTGTGAAAAAGTTGTATTTGCGTTTTGACTGAAGCAACAAATTACGATAAGACAAGTTAAGAAAAGACAAAGCAATACAAGGCAAGACAGGCAAGACAAGACCAGACAAGACAGGACCAGACAAGACAGGACCAGACAAGACCAGACAAGGCCAGACAAGACCAGACAAGACCAGACAAGACCAGACAAGACCAGACAAGACCAGACAAGACCAGACAAGACCAGACAAGACCAGACAAGACCAGACAAGATTAGACAAGAGCAGACAAAAGTAGACAAATACGGATAAGACCAGACATGACTAGACAAGTCCAGACAAGTCGAGATAAAACCAGACTAGACCAGATAAGACCAAGCAAGACCAGACATGACCAAATAAGACCAGACAAGACCAGACAAAATCAGACATGATCAGAAGAGACCAGACAAGATCAGACAAGACCAGACAAGACGAGTCAAGACCAGACAAGACCAGACAAAACCGGACATGCCCAGAAGAGACCAGACAAGACCGACGAGACCAGGCAAAACCATACAAGTCCAGACAAGACCAGACACGACCAGACAAAACCGGACAAGACCAGACAAGGCCAGACAAACAAGACTAGAGAGACAGGACTAAACAGACAAGACTAGACAGACAAGGCTTAACAGATAAAACTAGGCAGAAAAAACTAGACATACAACATTATACAGACAATACTAGACAGATAAGTCTACACAGACAAGACCAGACAGACAATACCACACAGACAAGGCTAGACATACAAGACTAGACCGACAATACAAGACAGACAAGACTAGATAGACAAAACTAGAATGACACTGACAAGTCTCTGTTTGTCTTGTTTTATAGGTCTAACCTTGTCTGTTTATTCTTGTTGCCCTAACTGTAGTTTAAAGTTGTAAGTGGATATAAATATTTGATTGAATGGCCAGCAAATGGTGCATCAAATAAATCCTGTCGGGATCGCCCGAAATTGCAGCATCGCTCCATTTCGGGTGCATTGAACTCCCTGGAAAAGTCCTGCGGGAACGTCAAGTATAGCATCCCCCAAAACCGGAGCAAATAGAGAGAGAAAATAAGGGGAAACTAAAATAAAATTGTCCTTTTTAACTATCCAGTTGTTTGTATATTTGTTGTTTTAGGATTTAGAGTGAGAGAGGATTTTGGTGTATTGGTCATTTAATGTCTGTCGACATTGCAAATATTAATGTGATGCGATATGCTGGAGTGCAAACACGTCCAATTCCTGCACAGGCCTGTCAACTCCCGAATAGTTCCTAGCCATATAGGTCACTTGCATAATTGATATTAGCAAATTATCCGCTCCAATTATAGAAGCTCGCTATACAAATCTCATTCAGAAAGTTTATTTATGATCCACTCAATTTACCCAAACTGATTACGAAGTCCATCATAGATATTCATGCACATTCATCTAGTCTAGTCGTTATATTAGAGTTTACTGGTCATTTAATGAAAGATTTATTTCCACTCACAATTTTAAGCTACAGTTAGGGCGACTAGAATAAACAAACAAGACTAGACCTAGAAAACTAGACACACAATCTGATTCGGACAAGATTAATAGTCTTATCTGCCAAGTCTGTCTGTATGTCTAGTATAATCTGTCTAGTTTTGTCTGTCTAGTTTTGTCTATCAAGACAAGGTGTAACTAGATTAATTAAATAGTTCATGGGAAGGACTATATAATAGTTTAGACCGATCGCGATCGTTTTAACAGATCGCCATGGCCGTAAGAATCAAGAGTTTTAGACGTTGTAAATGAGCGGACTGTGTGATTTTCAGTTTTAATCAAATTGATTTTGGCCTGTGGACTAGACAGACAAGACTAGATCGACAAGACAAGACTAAAGATAAACAAGACAAGACTTGCCCTAACTATAGTTAGAATAATAAACAAACAAAACCAGACCCACAATACTAGACACACAAGCTTGTCAGTCTTGTCTAATCTAGTGTATTATTGACTAGACTGGTCCATGTAATCTAAATCTAGTCTAATATAATAATGTTTAATCTAGCCAAATTTATATAATTATATGTGTATTTAGATTAAATCTTGCTCTATATTTTCACTTTCACCGAGTTTGAAAATCCAGTTTGAAATGCAAATAAGAATTCGAATTCTTGTTCGGATTATAATTGTTGTGTGATATTTTCGTCGGAGCTTTGCGAATAATTTACGTGCGGAAAATTCGTCCCACGTAGGTAATTGGTTTTCGGTCGGCGGGGAGTTCGACTCGGACGATTGTAAATAAATGAAGAGCGAAGAAACGGATGAAATTAATAATTATTAAAATCGTCGTTATTTATTGCGCCGTCGATCGGCGGCTTATTAACCGCCGACGAATATATTTGTTCTTGCGAAACAGTGGAGATAAAAAGTGCGCTGTAAATTGCAAACGGATTTATTTTATCGTTTTTAATCGGGCGCTGGAATAAAAACGTTATCGGATTTATTAAATTGGGACGGATCGGTGTGAATTGTGCGGCAAATTTATTGCGAAACTTCTTGGGCGTTAAATTTAATTAAGTTTTTTTTTATGAAATTAATAATTTTTTAGATTTTATGGTTTCTAATTAAATGTTTTATTTTATAATCACTAGTTGTGGATTTTTATTGCTTTTTTCCTATTTACTTTCATAATTTTTTTTAAACTTAATAGACTGGAATGGACAGACAAAACTCAAAATAATGAACAAACAGGAAGTCTGGACAAGACTAGACATATATGTCTGGGCAGAAATTTAACATTTTCGTTTTTCGGTTGTTGAGTACTAAGACGTGAGTTACATCACAATTTCTTTACTTTCAGTGTTATAGATTTAGGCAAGTAGATAGTGTCAGAGAAATATTTTCGTGATCGGGCTAGACCGGACGTAATAAGCTTCAGCGCTGGAAATATTTTTACCAATCAATCTTGTAAATGAATCGTTAAGTCGAAAATATGGATTTCTCGTCGATATATCGAGAAATTTGGATTTGGATTGGTTTTATACGACCTTTATTTGATTTTTCTTCAAAAGGAATTTACATATTTTGATATTTAAGTTTATGAACTAAATCAACTAACTATTGTGTAATTGCCATAAATTTGTATTAATTAGATGAATTTCGGCGATAAAACTTATTAGGTTTGTTCCAACCACAGTCAAAACGGTCCGCGGCAAACTATTGCGCTTGCGCAATATAACAACCGGCAATAATCATGTGCATGCATCATACAAACTCAACTATATGGGATCCAACACCTCCAGCGTACGTGGAGTACGAATATCAGTCCACAAGTGACTGGTTAACGGTATCATCATCATCAATCAGCTTATCAACTTATTGAGTCCACTGCTGGACGTAAGCCTCCCTCAATAGTTTCCACTGTCCTCGGTTTTGTGCTGTCTGCATCCAGTTGGTACTGACGCGCTTTAAGTCGTCGGTCCATCTGGTGGGGGATCGCCCTCTATTTCTGAAGGCTTCCGATTTAGGCCTCTATTAAAGGATTCGTCTTGTCCATCTGTCATCAGCGTATCTCGCAATGTGTCCCGATCAGTTCCATTTTAGTACAGTTATTCTCTCTACGGCGTCTTCAACTCCGGATCGTCTGCGGACTGCAGTATTTGGTATGTCATCCCTGAGAAAGATTCCCAGAATTCATCGTTCCATCGCTAGTTGCGTAACTCGTATTTTCTTTATTGTCCGTTTAGTCAGTGTTAGGGTTTCGGCTCCGTAGGTCAGGACTGGAAGGACACATTGGTTGAAAACCTTTCTCTTTAGGTAGTTAGGCAACTCTGCCTTGAATACATATTTGAGATTCCCATATGCAGCCCATGCGAGCCCTATTCTTCGAGTAATTTCTAGGGTCTGATTATCTCTTCCAATGGAAATGTCGTGTCCGAGGTATTTAAAAGATGTTGTTTCTTCCACCCTGATACCGTCAATGTGGCATATACACCGAGCACAAGGTTTGTCTTGATCTTGGTTTTGGGGAAATTTATTTTAAGTCCGACTCTTCATTAATATTTATTAACATTGAGATGGTCATAATACAGGCCTATGCTCCTATAAGCAAAGCCGAAGACGAAGAGATTGGCAAATTCTACGAGGACATCTCCAAAGGAATGCGCGAAAATAAAACATCAAAAACTTTAGTCATTGGAGATTTCAACTGCAAGATCGGGAAGCAGGCAAGCCAGGACGAAGCGTCGATTGCAAGCATGGACTAAGAGAAAGAAACCACCGGGGCTCAATGATGGCTCAACTTCCTCGAGGAAGAACACTTATATAACACTTTTCTACAAACCCGGATGACAGAACCTTCAACCAAAGATACTACATTCTGACAACGGACATTTGGGTAGTACAGAATGTCGAGGTACTTAAGCGGTTTACCACCGAAAGCGATCACCGCCTTCTAAGAGCAACAATTCACATTAAACAAAAGCTATAAAGAAACAGTAAAATGAAGAAAACCACACTAAAGCAGATTGATAGAGAAAAACCCAGAGGAAATCCAATCCCGTCTAGAAAACATCTTCATAAACAACCATACAACTGCAAAAACTGACATAAACGACCTTAACAAACAGTCACACACTCCCTGCATCAGGCAGCTGAAAGTTACGCTGTAAAGAAATCCAAGGACAAACAAACTGAGCGCCCAAACTCTCGCAATGCTGGAGCGTAGTAGGGATTTGTTGCATGCGGGAAAAGAGCAACAGAATACACCGAGACAAACAAAGTAGCCAGGCGAATGGCAAAGGAAGACATCAGGAAGCATAAAATCCAAATAGCACGAAAAGTCTTAGAACAACCCAAAGGCCCGAAGGTGTTCAGGAGGCTGGCAACAGACACAAAAGAGATAATATCTTAAATTAAGGACAGGCATGGAAAGCAAGATATCATAAGAGCAGCACAAGAATTTTACACAAACTTGTACGAATCAAAAGTAGAGAGCGACATATCAGAACAAGATAGACGGAAGAAAATCATTAAGGTAAACTCCGAGGACATGCCAGAAATTACACAGGCCGAAATTAGAGCTGCGCTATACCACACAAAGAACGGGAAAACGCCGGGATAATAGGGAAGATGTTGGAACAAGGGGGAGACACGTTAGCGACACAACTGCTATTGCTGTTTAAGAAATGCATGGAAGAAGAGAACATTCCTGAATACTGGAAGAACGCGTTAGTGGTACAGATTCACAAAAAGGGAGACGCAGAAAACTTGGGAAAACTACAGACCGATCAGCTTACTGTCCCAAACTTACAAACTGTTCACAAAAGTAATATCCACTCGGATTACCCCGAAACCGGACTACTACCAACCCAGCGAACAGGCAGGATTTCGCAAGGGATTGAGTACAACCGAGCACCTACAAACAATGAGAGTACTCATTGAGAAGACCACAGAATATAATGTGCCGCTATGGCTGGCGTTCATAGATTGACACAGTGGAAATCTGGGCACTCCAGCAAGCCCTCAAAAATGCTAGAATTGACTTGATTGAGGTACGTAAACTTGATCAACAGTATCAACCGCAACGCCACACAACAAATCCAACTGCACGAACCATCCGAAAAAGTGAGAATCAGAAGAGGTGTACGAAAGGGAGATCCTTTATCGCCGAAACCATTTACCCTGGTCTTGGAAGATGCACTAAAAACAATTGATTTCAGCAACCGAGGTATTAACATAACGGGTGAGAAACTCAGCCGACTAATGTTTGGCGTCGAAATAGCACTAATAGTCAGCAACAAGGAAGAACTCATCACACTCATCGACATATCTACATAGCCACGAAACGCATAGGATTGGAAATTAACTTTGGAAAATCCAAGTACATGACGTCAGATAGAGAAGATGAAGAACAAATTACCATAGAAGGCAACTTAATAGAGAAAGTACAAACATATACGTATATTGGGCAAACACTAACAATAGGTAAGGCATTATCAAGAACTAGAGGCAAACAATAGGATCAGACAAACCTGGGCGGCCTACAGCAAAATAAAAGAAATACTAGCGCTGGACATCGCCCTCGAGTTAAAAAGCACCCTATACAATCAGTGCATACTACCGGTGACCACTTATGGCCGCAAACCTGGGCAATTACCGAAACAATAATGTAAAAGCTAAAGGTCAATCAAAAGACGCATACTAGGAATATCACTGAGAGACTAGAAAAGAAACGATTGGATCAGAGAGAAGACAAAAGTAAGGGATGTAACAAATGAAATACTGTAGCAGAAATGGCATTGGGCACAAGAAATGAAGACAAATGGAGCGGAAAATCATAAGATGGAGACTATGGGACAACTGAAGAAGTGTAGGAAGACCACAGATCGATGCGATGGAGCGATGGATCGAAGACCTGAAACGAACGGAAGGCATTAACTGGTACCAAGCGGCCCAGAACAGGACTACGAGGAAGAGGAAGAGGGAGGCTTATGCCCAACAGGTAAACAACGGCCTAAAAATAATGCGTCATACAGCTTGTTGAGCGTTTTGACTGTTGTTGGTACAAATCTAATATGTTTTTGTCAGTTTAAGCGCCTAAATTCAACTACTTACTGCACATTAATGGCAATTACCCAAAAATTTGTTGAATCAGTTGACTCAATGTCAGTCAATATCAACAAATGTAATTTGCTTTCTAAGAAAAACCAAACCAAGCACTCTTTCTCTCTCTTTTAACTAAAACTATTTATTACTAAAACCTTTATGCCTTAGGGAAATTAAGGTTTATTTTTTATGTATCTACTATTTTATACATTTCAAAAATTACATTCAAAAAAGACGAAAATCAAAGAAATTAGTCACACAATCTTTGCAATTTTCACGACTTATTTATTCAGCCGTTATAAACGTTTCTTTTCAGATTGTTTCACTAAATTATGTAACTGCGAAGAAAGTCGCAAAACACCGCCAAGCACTGGATAATTCAGTTTAAACAATGCAGACGACAAATTGAGGAATTATGGCTACTTAGTCTTAGTTTGTACTAAATGGTTGCTCAACTATTATGTAACTTATAAATAGTCACTTTCGAATTACCAGTAGAAAAACAAGTGCAGAGAGATAAGACAAGTCTCGGTAGGTAAGATTAGACACACAAGACCAGACAGACAAGACAAGGCATTTAAGACTAGATAGGCAAGAATTGACAGGTAAGACTAGACAGGCAAAACTAGTCAGGCAAGACTAAGCCACAACCACCTTTTTAATTTCCACAGACACCTTTGTTACGTAATCTCTTTTTGGGGTAATGGATTACATATACAACATATTTTCAAAATTCAAAAACAGGCTCTCCGTATACTTATAAACCTTAAATTTAGAGAGTCTTGCAGTCGAAAATTTAAAGTACATATGTGTTCGAAAGTTTACTATTTTTATTTAAACACAAAAATCTGCTGTTGAAATTCGAGAAATCGACTGAAAGGTACACTAGACATATTAAAGATATGTACGATTTTCCTCTGCATAGGCTTACACTAACGGAAAAGAATACACCATATAGCCTCATAAAATTTTATAACAAATTACCCAAAGAGTTCAAGGAGCTTAATATAAATAAAGTGAAAAATAAACTATATATATATATATATATATATATATATATATATATATATATATATATATATATATATATATATATATATATGTAAATATATATATATATATATATATATATATATATATATATGTTATATATATATATATATATATATGTAAATATATATATATATATGTTATATATATATATATATATATATATATATATATATATATGTATATGTTTATTATGAACCCTATAATATGAATGAGTATTGGGCTGCAGTAAATCTCCCCATAAGACAAAATGTTTAATTAAATATACCCTTGTGTGAATTATATATTTTCTGTTGTATATATTATTATTATTATTGTTATTCTTCTATACATATTTCATTTAGTTTCTGTATTTCTTACATGTGCTTATATTTATTGAAATAAATTTATTGATTAATTGATTGATTGACTAGATAGGCAAGATAGACAACCAATACTAGATACGCAACACTAGACTGGAAAGACTAGACAGGCAAGTTTAGATGTCCATCAATATCTTAAAAAAAATCATCTGCTGGTCTGGATGAAATACCAGGCAATACCTGAATTGAAAATAATAATAATAATGAAATACCTTGATTTTTTGTTACCCCCTTAACGCACATTATTAATGCCGCCATTGAAGCCCAAACGCTTTCAGAGATTTTAAAGACAACATTTATATATATATATATATATATATATATATATATATATATATATATATATAATATATATATATATATATATATATATATATATATATATATATATATATATATAGTTGTTATATATAGACCACCTGCGGGAAGTATCTATACTTTTATGCTTAGCTTCGAAGAGTTACTTGATTCCATATTTCACAAGTGCGAAAACATATTTGTTGTTGGCGACTCGAATATCAATTTTCTAGGAGAGAAAAAAATCCAAAAGAAAAAGATAATCTGATAAACATGTTGCATTCTTATGTCCTAGATCATAAATTAAGGGTGCCCACTAGGGTAACAAGAAGTTCCATCGATAATTTTTTTGCGAGGAGAAATTTTCCTACCACTGTCACGGTCGATGATACCATTATATCGGATCATAAAATTTTGATTGCTATACCCCTATATGTCCTGAAGTGTAAAAAATATAAACAAGACTATTTCTATATTAGAAACTTTTGTGCCTCCAACAAGCTGCAGCTGAAACAAGCTCTTCAGAGGGAATCTTGGTCTGAAATTTATAACATAAAGGATTGCGAACAAAAGACGGCTGCATTCATTCAACTGCTGCAATATTATATATTTAAATTATGTCCAATTAAAAAAATTAAGATTAAACCATCATCGTGGATAACTAAAGAGGTTGAACAGTCAAGTAGGAACTTAAAAGACTTGTACATCATGCAAAAGAAATATCCCATATTAAGAGTTTTTTGCACTGTGAAGAAGAAATGTCACCAAAATCTATTACTTACTACTAGGAAAAACTATTATAAAAGAAATTAGACAACTCCGATAATAAACAGAAAACCTTATGGAAAACTGTAGATGAACTCTCTAATAAAACTCGGTGCAAACAAGACATTCACATTAAAGATAACGATATCATTATCAAAGATCCTAATGTAGTTGCCTCTATATTCAACGACTTCTTTAAAGCTGCACCAGAAAATATCACCCAAAATATTCCATCGATAAGTTTGGGAAACGAGCACCTGTTCCAAAACAACAATTATATGTACCTGGAATAATTCTGTCCCACGGAGATGACACTAATTTTAAAGAAATTAAAAAATAAATCGACGTATGGCCCGGACTATATCCCTGCAAATATCATCAATGAATTACAATATGAACTGATCGAACTCATCACACACATTACTAATTGTTCGTTCGCATCTGAAATGGTACCTGATATACTTAAAATATCCACTGTTACTCCAGTATTTAAAAAAGGAGACTTGGTGGACAAAAATAACTACAGGCCGATATCGTTGGTGTCAGTGATGGCAAAGATATTGGAATACGCCATGGAATACCGACTAATGCCCTTCATTGCGAAACATGAGCTAATTCCAAACCAGCAACATGCCTTCTGTAAACATAAATCCACAGCTACAGCTATCAATGATTTTTATAACGAAATCTTAAAGGAAGTGGATGAAGGCAAACGTCCGGTGGGAATCTTCTGCGACCTCTCCAAGGCCTTCGACTGCGTCGCTCATGACAAACTCCTAACCAAATTATACTCCTATGGAATCAGAGGAAAGGCAGGGCGCAGGTTTGAATCGTACTTGAGCAACAGGAAACAATTTGTCAAAATAAATTCAACAGAGAGGAAAGGACAACCAAATACCACAGTCTTAGGCTTAGGTGTTCCGCAAGGAAGTATCTTAGCTCCGATCCTGTTCTCCCTCTACACTGCTGATATGGTAAAATTTATCGGCCAAAATTCATTGTACCCTCTATGCGGATGACTCCAGCATCATAGTTTCAGAACATTCCCTAGAAGAAACGACTGCTAAACTAAATACTACCCTAGAAAAGCTCTATCAGTGGTTCTGTGCTAATAACCTACACTTAAATATTGGTAAAACTAGTTATGTAGTGTTCCAGCGCAAGCGAAGAAACCCCACTCAAGACATTCCACTTGAAATCGGCAACTGCAAGTTAATTCGTCAAAAAGAAGTCAAATTTTTAGGTATCTACCTGAAAGAACATCTGACATGGTCCTCAACAACTTCTGAAATAGTGCGAAAACTGAATTCCAAGTGCTATTTATTACGAAAAGATCATCAAACTTTGGGGGTGGATAGTCTCCTAAGCGTGTACCATGCCGAAGTTCAGTCGATCATGGGTTATGGTATTCAAGTATGGGGAATTTCCTCACATTCTCAACGGGTATTTCTAGCGCAAAAGAGGGTCATAGAAGCAATCTCGGGTATTGCAGCTACTAAATCTTTCAGATCATATTTCAGAAACTTAAATATTCTAACTGTACCATGTTGATATATACGGGAGCTAGCCTATTATATCCATAAAAATAGGCATTTAATTGTTGCCAGGGATGATCGATATGCAAACAATACACGAAATTGACTTCATCTAAGACCTGTAAAAAGCAATCTTTCCATCTGCAAAGGAGCACCTGATCGCATAGGTATACAAATTTATAATCGTATTCCAATACTTGTTAAAGAGCAAACTAATTATAGTATATTCAGAAGACGTCTTAAAATGCATTTAATAGCAAAATGCTATTATAGTATTAAGGAGTTTTTTGAATATGAACGTTAATGTGAAATTAGTATTACTAATTTTTCCTCTTTTATTGACATGTCTAATATGTATGTATGTACATCTGAAGATTAATAAATTTTGAATTTGAATTTGACTAAACAGACAAGACTAGACAGACAAGACTGTCCTTCTCGGTGGTGTAGTTGACAACATACCCGCCTTTCATTGCAGGAGACCCAGGTTCGAATCTTGGTCGGGGAGACAACAACTATGTATGGCGGTTTTCACTAACGGTCCGAGCGGTGGGCGGCCCACACCAAGAATAAATGCAAAATATGCGATACCGTAGTGGCGCATACTAAAAGTCAAGGTGAAATAGGGTGTTTAGTGAGAGCTTCCCCCGAACCACTTTTCAGACAGACAAGACTAGAATAGACAGACAAGACTTAACGATAAGACTAGACTGACAAGACTACATAGACAAGACTAGACTGACAAGACTACATAGACAAGACTAGACAGACAAGACTAGACGGACTAGACAACCAAGACTTGACAGACAAGACTAGATAGACAAAACCAGACAGACAAAACTAGACAGGCAAGACTATATAGCTGAAATTAGATAGAAAAGACAAGACAGACGAGACTAGATACATAAGACTTGACAGGACTAGACAGACAAGACTAGACAATGCTAGTCAGACAAGACTAGGTAGATAGGACTAGGTAGTCAGGACTATGTAGACAGGAATAGACAAATATGACTAGACAGATACGACTCGACAGACTAGACAGAGAACACTAAACAGACAGGCCTAGACAGACAAGACTAGACAGACAAAAGTAGATTAACAAGACTAGGCAGGCAAGACTAGGCAGGCAGGCAAGACTAGGCAGACGAGACTAGACAGAGAAGATTAGACAGACTAGACAGCCAAGACTTGACAGACAAGACTAGACAGGCAAGACTTGACAGACGAGACTAGATAGGCAAGTCTGGACAGACAAGACTAGACAGACAAGACTAGACAGACAAGACTAGACAGACAAGACTAGACAGACAAGACTAGACAGACAAGACTAGACAGACAAGACTAGACAGACAAGACTAGACAGACAAGACTAGACAGACAAGACTAGACAGACAAGACTAGACAGACAAGACTAGACAGACAAGACTAGACAGACAAGACTAGACAGACAAGACTAGACAGACAAGACTAGACAGACAAGACTAGACAGACAAGACTAGACAGACAAGACTAGACAGACAAGACTAGACAGACAAGACTAGACAGACAAGACTAGACAGACAAGACTAGACAGACAAGACTAGACAGACAAGACTAGACAGACAAGACTAGACAGACAAGACTAGACAGACAAGGCTAGACAGACAAGACTAGACAGACAAGACTAGACAGACAAGACTAGACAGACAAGACTAGACAGACAAGACTAGACAGACAAGACTAGACAGACAAGACTAGACAGACAAGACTAGACAGACAAGACTAGACAGACAAGACTAGACAGACAAGACTAGACAGACAAGACTAGACAGACAAGACTAGACAGACAAGACTAGACAGACAAGACTAGACAGACAAGACTAGACAGACAAGACTAGACAGACAAGACTAGACAGACAAGACTAGACAGACAAGACTAGACAGACAAGACTAGACAGACAAGACTAGACAGACAAGACTAGACAGACAAGACTAGACAGACAAGACTAGACAGACAAGACTAGACAGACAAGACTAGACAGACAAGACTAGACAGACAAGACTAGACAGACAAGACTAGACAGACAAGACTAGACAGACAAGACTAGACAGACAAGACTAGACAGACAAGACTAGACAGACAAGACTAGACAGACAAGACTAGACAGACAAGACTAGACAGACAAGACTAGACAGACAAGACTAGACAGACAAGACTAGACAGACAAGACTAGACAGACAAGACTAGACAGACAAGACTAGACAGACAAGACTAGACAGACAAGACTAGACAGACAAGACTAGACAGACAAGACTAGACAGACAAGACTAGACAGACAAGACTAGACAGACAAGACTAGACAGACAAGACTAGACAGACAAGACTAGACAGACAAGACTAGACAGACAAGACTAGACAGACAAGACTAGACAGACAAGACTAGACAGACAAGACTAGACAGACAAGACTAGACAGACAAGACTAGACAGACAAGACTAGACAGACAAGACTAGACAGACAAGACTAGACAGACAAGACTAGACAGACAAGACTAGACAGACAAGACTAGACAGACAAGACTAGACAGAAAAGACTAGACAGACAAGACTAGACAGACAAGACTAGACAGACAAGACTAGACAGACAAGACTAGACAGACAAGACTAGACAGACAAGACTAGACAGACAAGACTAGACAGACAAGACTAGACAGACAAGACTAGACAGACAAGACTAGACAGACAAGACTAGACAGACAAGACTAGACAGACAAGACTAGACAGACAAGCCTAGGCAGACAAGACTAGACAGACAAGACTAGACAGACAAGACTAGACAGACAAGACTAGACAGACAAGACTAGACAGACAAGACTAGACAGACAAGACTAGACAGACAAGACTAGACAGACAAGACTAGACAGACAAGACTAGACAGACAAGACTAGACAGACAAGAGTAGACAGACAAGAGTAGACAGACAAGAGTAGACAGACAAGAGTAGACAGACAAGAGTAGACAGACAAGAGTAGACAGACAAGACTAGACAGACAAGACTAGACAGACAAGACTAGACAGACAAGACTAGACAGACAAGACTAGACAGACAAGACTAGACAGACAAGACTAGACAGACAAGACTAGACAGACAAGACTAGACAGACAAGACTAGACAGACAAGACTAGACAGACAAGACTAGACAGACAAGACTAGACAGACAAGACTAGACAGACAAGACTAGACAGACAAGACTAGACAGACAAGACTAGACAGACAAGACTAGACAGACAAGACTAGACAGACAAGACTAGACAGACAAGACTAGACAGACAAGACTAGACAGACAAGACTAGACAGACAAGACTAGACAGACAAGACTAGACAGACAAGACTAGACAGACAAGACTAGACAGACAAGACTAGACAGACAAGACTAGACAGACAAGACTAGACAGACAAGACTAGACAGACAAGACTAGACAGACAAGACTAGACAGACAAGACTAGACAGACAAGACTAGACAGACAAGACTAGACAGACAAGACTAGACAGACAAGACTAGACAGACAAGACTAGACAGACAAGACTAGACAGACAAGACTAGACAGACAAGACTAGACAGACAAGACTAGACAGACAAGACTAGACAGACAAGACTAGACAGACAAGACTAGACAGACAAGACTAGACAGACAAGACTAGACAGACAAGACTAGACAGACAAGACAGACAAGACTAGACAGACAAGACTAGACAGACAAGACTAGACAGACAAAACTAGACAGACAAGACTAGACAGACAAGACTAGACAGACAAGACTAGACAGACAAGAGTAGACAGACAAGACTAGACAGACAAGACTAGACAGACAAGACTAGACAGAGAAGACTAGACAGACAAGACTAGACAGACAAGACTAGACAGACAAGACTAGACAGACAAGACTAGACAGACAAGACTAGACAGACAAGACTAGACAGACAAGACTAGACAGACAAGACTAGACAGACAAGACTAGACAGACAAGACTAGACAGACAAGACTAGACAGACAAGACTAGACAGACAAGACTAGACAGAGAAGACTAGACAGACAAGACTAGACAGACAAGACTAGACAGACAAGAGTAGACAGACAAGACTAGACAGACAAGACTAGACAGACAAGACTAGACAGACAAGACTAGACAGACAAGACTAGACAGACAAGACTAGACAGACAAGACTAGACAGACAAGACTAGACAGACAAGACTAGACAGGCAAGACTAGACAGGCAAGACTAGACAGACAAGACTAGACAGACAAGACTAGACAGGCAAGACTAGACAGACAAGACTAGACAGACAAGACTAGACAGACAAGACTAGACAGACAAGACTAGACAGACAAGACTAGACAGACAAGACTAGACAGACAAGACTAGACAGACAAGACTAGACAGACAAGACTAGACAGACAAGACTAGACAGACAAGACTAGACAGACAAGACTAGACAGACAAGACTAGACAGACAAGACTAGACAGACAAGACTAGACAGACAAGACTAGACAGACAAGACTAGACAGACAAGACTAGACAGACAAGACTAGACAGACAAGACTAGACAGACAAGACTAGACAGACAAGACTAGACAGACAAGACTAGACAGACAAGACTAGACAGACAAGACTAGACAGACAAGACTAGACAGACAAGACTAGACAGACAAGACTAGACAGACAAGACTAGACAGACAAGACTAGACAGACAAAACTAGACAGACAAGACTAGACAGACAAGACTAGACAGACAAGACTAGACAGACAAGAGTAGACAGACAAGACTAGACAGACAAGACTAGACAGACAAGACTAGACAGAGAAGACTAGACAGACAAGACTAGACAGACAAGACTAGACAGACAAGACTAGACAGACAAGACTAGACAGACAAGACTAGACAGACAAGACTAGACAGACAAGACTAGACAGACAAGACTAGACAGACAAGACTAGACAGACAAGACTAGACAGACAAGACTAGACAGACAAGACTAGACAGAGAAGACTAGACAGACAAGACTAGACAGACAAGACTAGACAGACAAGAGTAGACAGACAAGACTAGACAGACAAGACTAGACAGACAAGACTAGACAGACAAGACTAGACAGACAAGACTAAACAGACAAGACTAGACAGACAAGACTAGACAGACAAGACTAGACAGACAAGACTAGACAGACAAGACTAGACAGACAAGACTAGACAGACAAGACTAGACAGACAAGACTAGACAGACAAGACTAGACAGACTTGACTAGACAGACAACACAAGTCAGGGACAAGACTGGATTATTAATCTGAAAGAATTTTAGTTCAAACTTAATCTTGTTTGTGCGAACGTGCGTGGCAACTCAATATCGACATCAAGTTCGAAAATCTTCTCGGCGTCGCGACGCCTCGTGCAAAAAACAAGGGAGACAGGCAGTTTCAGTCCGGGCGTTGCTTGGCAACTCAACAGACGCTCGCTCTGATCAATAGGGAGATGGCCGGCGCTCTGCGGCGACGCCGGCAACCAGTTACATAACTTATTAATAACAATAATTTGTTAAGGATTAGTCTTATCTATATAGTCTTGTCTGTCTATTTTTGTCTAGTTTAATCGGTTTGTTTTAGTTGAATTGTTGTCGTGTGATATTTGGAGCTATTACAGTACCTTGAGGTGTATTCGTTGCGAGAATTGAGTAATAATTGCTGGAAGCTGAAATTGTAAGTGGTTGTAAAGTTTGTTGGGTTGTATCAAGGAAGAAATTGTGGTGGAGTAAAAGAGTCAAAAATTAATCAAATACCAATCAATCAATTTGAATGTGAGTGAGAAATGTGATGTCGAAACCCGGTACAAGTGGGATACCAGCAACAAATAATGATTAGAAAAATATTCGAGATGCCATTTAACACCCGACAGAGCTCCGAAAAAACTCTCGCGTGAGCCGGACAAGGAATGCGGGTTACGTAATCGCGCATCGACGGCCCGATTGACGGCTCTCGATTGCAACAGCCGATTTTTTCTCTCCTATTCCTCGACAAGAACCGACCGAAAACGCGACAAAGACGGAGATCGTTATGCTCCCCCGTGCGTTTCCCACAAAACGAACAAGGAGCGGAGATAGATAATAAAATATCGACGGACATGCATGCGGGCAGTCAGTGAAAGTGGACGCAACCTGGGCTGCAGAATGCAGCTCGTGTATGCCCAAGGGTATTACAAACAGAGAAGAAAATAATACAGAAATAATAAAAAAACCTAGAACGTAAAATAAAGTCTGCAAGAAACGGATTTTGATAAATGCGTTTGAGGATTATTGGATAGGATTGTGTGCTTGGGAAAATTCTCGAGTTTTTTTCTTCGAGTTTTACTTATACCAGACTATATAATCAACGTTTATTTATAAATGGGTGATTTATGTGGTGTCCGGTTCACTCGTTGGTTCTGCTCGCTAGTCCACTCATTCACCACTAATCTACTTTTAAACCAATTCGAAAATATCTCAAATTCAACAACTATAACCATTTAGAACCAGACACAATTTATGGATGTAAAGAAGAAACCAACACTAAACACTAAAGGATTATTTATTGGGTATGCCCCATAGTAACAAAATAGCTCCTAAATAAACATAAAATACTAGAAGGAGAGACTAAACAGGCAAGACATGTTTTGACTATCCAGATTTTGTTTTTTGTTGTCTAATCTTATGTGAATAGTATTGTATGTCAGTCTTCACGAATTAATAAAAAAACAAGAAAAACTAGTTTCTTCGGCTTGTATGGCACGAAATGACCGCCCACCGCCCAACGGACCGCAATTTACACCCATATTTACCCATTACACGCTCAATATTTCCTACTTATTACGCGTGACTTGTGCTAATCCGGTCCATCCGTCCCATCAACAACAACAATAAGTATAAATATAACAGACGGCAGCCTTTTATTACTCTTTTCTGTCTATTCTTGTTTGCTTAGTCTTGTCTGTCTGGTCTTGGCTGTTTGATGTTGTCTATCTAGTGTGTCTAGTCTTGTCTGCCTAATCTTGTCTCTCTGGTCTTGTCTATCGGATCTTGTCTGTCTGGTCTTGTTTTCTGGTCTTGTCTGTCTGGTCTTGTCTATCTGGTATTCTCTGTCTGGTCTTGTCTGTCTTGTCTTGTCTATCTGTATTGCCTGTCTGGTTTTGTCTGTCTGGACTGGTCTGTCTAATCTTTTCTCTCAGGTCTTGTCTATCCGGTCTTGTCTGTCTGGTCTTGTCTGTCTGGTCTTGTCTGTCTGGTCTTCTCTGTCTGGTCTTGTCTGTCTGGTCTTGTCTGTCTGGCCTTGTCTGTCTGGTCTTGTCTGTCTGGTCTTGTCTGTCTGGTCTTGTCTGTCTAGTCTTGTCTGTCTGGTCTTGTCTGTCTGGTCTTGTCTGTCTGGTCTTGTCTGTCTGGTCTTGTCTGTCTGGTCTTGTCTGTCTGGTCTTGTCTGTCTGGTCTTGTCTGTCTGGCCTTGTCTGTCTGGTCTTGTCTTTCTGGTCTTGTCTATCTGGTCTTGTCTGTCTGGTCTTGTCTGTCTGGTCTTGTCTGTCTGGTCTTGTCTGTCTGGTCTTGTCTGTCTGGTCTTGTCTGTCTGGTCTTGTCTGTCTGGTCTTGTCTGTCTGGTCCTGTCTGTCTGGTCTTGTCTGTCTGGTCTTGTCTGTCTGTTCTTTTATGTCTGGTCTTGTCTGTCTGGTCTTGTCTGTCTGGTCTTGTCTGTCTGGCCTTGTCTGTCTGGCCTTGTCTGTCTGTTGTTGTCTGTCTGGTCTTGTCTATCTGGTCTTGTCTGTCTGGTCTTGTCTGTCTGGTCTTGTCTCTCTGGTCTTTTCTGTCTGCTCTGGTCTTTCCTGTCTTGTCTGTCTGATCTGGTCTATCTGGTCTAAGCTAGTATAGTTAATTTTGAATGCCAACATTAAGCAATATATTTTCAGAAAAGCAGATGATACTGTTCCAACCATATTATTTGCAAAAATTATGGAATGTTGTACCAAGAACAATAATAAATATATTTGCGAGAGAACAGGATTTGCAGCAATAACAATGTTATTAGCAGAAATGAAAAATAAATATGTTCATTAATCTTGTCAAGAATAAAAATATTTGCGAACTTCAGGTAGACGTTTCAAACAACAATATTTACTTAAAAAGTATGCGTTTAGTTTTTCTGAACAACTGTGCAAAATGCGCACACAATTTAAATTAAAAAAAACGCACAAATCCGTTGTGGTTGTGCATGCGTTCTGTAAAGCTGTTCACGGTCCGCAAATACATGCAAAATATCGCACGGAGAACCGGTATAATATGAAATCGCATATGGGTCAATTATGCACACTTTTATTTCGTGCCAAACTCACTCGGTAGACTTTCGAAATTGGAATAGCTATCGGACACGCCCACGAGAACTCAAACGCTCTTTGCAAATTCCTCGTTTTCACACGGATTCTAACAATCAAACACAATGCGAAAAACTCAGTTGTTCTCTCCTCAAGAAAAACTACTATAAACACTCGCAGTTCATCGCAGTTCAAATAAATCTGTTAAATTTATGCATACACGTATCGGAAATTTAGTTTGTGATTTTCAATCTCTAAATTAAATTTACAATTAATTAAGTGTAATAATCTAATTAGGGGGCGTTTTTAGTGCACTGAACAGACTAGTTCTAACATATCGGCACCTATATTTAGTTAAACTACCCTCAATGTAATTAAAAGATACAGACAGATTAAAATAGAGAAACTAGAGTATACAGACAAGACTAAACACACAAGGCTAGACAGAGAAGACTAGATAGACAAGACAAACAAGACTAGACAGACAAGAGTAGAGAGACAAGACTAGACAGGCAAGACTAGATATACAAGACCAGACAGACAAGACTACCTGTCCAGCATTCCGTCTGTAAGACACTATGCTGTCAGGTACTGTCTATCCATGTCTGCGTTTAATTTTCATAATTAATTTATTCGGTTGCGATCAAGTCTTGACAATTGCTTCGCATTCTTGTCAAATATCTGCCACCATTTGCGATCTTTATTCACTAACATTATTTGTTGCTCATTTTTCGACCAGCTGCCTCCGGCGTTCTTGATATTTCTTGCGGCCTGAGTTCTCCAAAGTTCTGTTAAGGGGCTCAAGTCCTTGTACTGCCAAGTCCACTTCTCCACATGTGCATGATGGTGATTCTCTCTTGCCGAATCAGTGTAGATAGGCCCCGAAATTACCATGCCCTGTGATGCCCATGTACTGTGTGGTGGGATGGTGTGAAAGCGATTCTTGTCTAATGGTCTATGTCTAATATGATATTCATAGACAAAAACCAGTTGTAGAGTCCTCCCATTTAACTGCCATTCTTTGAGTATGTACACTGAGATCATGTTCTTAATTGCTTATCTAGGAATGCCAGTTTTATAAATCGGCATCTGTATTACTTCATCCGTTACGTTACTTCCTGACGCTTGCTTCGCTAGAGAACCTGCTTGTTCATTTCCTATTACTCCTGTGTGCGCTTTAACCCAGTGCCAACGTAATTTAACTTTGGCTGATGTGTCTTTTGTCGCCTTCCTGCTAATACGTCTCAATACGTCTAAAATTGACCGGCTATTGCATATGATGGAGCAGTGTTGTATGTCCTGATTGTCGGCGATGTATTCTAAGGCTTTTTTATTGGCTACAAGTTTGGCTTGGAAAATAGAGTAGCTCTCTAGGCGAACTATTGCCTAGTATATTTCCTCACCATCCTTATAGGCAAGCACGGCGGACCCTACTCCGTTTGTGGATTTGGAGCCTTCTGTGTTCCTTCGAATCGGCAGCGTGTTTGACAAGGTCAGATGGTAATTAAAGTCACCACCTCTGATGGATGACAACGTTCTATACTCTGTCCGGCGAGAGGATGCATCCCGTCTCGACGAGTTTAGCATTGTTCTGCGCATACCGTTTCATAATAAGGTCCATTCGTTATGATCTCCGGTCGGGATCTCTTGCGACTTGTCGAAGGCATTCGACTGTGTGTCTCATGAGATATTGTTGGACAAGCTACACAATTATGGTATCAGCGGGAAGGTGGAAGATGGTTCCAATCATACCTCCATAATAGACAATGCAATGTCAGAATACATCTTCTGAATGAGTGCATCGCATCGGAACCTGCGTATATTAACATAGGTGCTCCACAGGGCAGCGTACTTGCCCCGACTCTTTTCTCTCTATACACAGCTGATCTCATTCATTACATAAGTAGTAAACTCATTTGGCCTAATTAATTATACTCAATTGTTCTATAGAACTACGTAGCTAGAATTTAGCATTTTATTTTTTTGGAATTTTGACATGTTTTAATATGTATAACTTAGTTAAAATAAAATTGATTTGATTTGATTACCCCCACTTTATTTCGAGTGAGCGGTATTTAGTTGCCCGTATTTAGTATTTGAAAAACTGACACAAATCTCTTAACTCAAACTAATCTGCGCGTACCTCGGCGCGTCCCTTCATCCCTCGGCGCAGTACAGCTGCATTCTCTAGCCGGTGAGTGTATAGTAAATTTACTCCTTTTTCGATTAGCTTGTGGTTTCTTTAAATATTGTTTCTTCCATAGAGTGCATATTAAGGGTAAGGGCTAGTTCCTTAACTCGTAAATCTATAGGGGAAAGTTCGAAAATTACACAGGCTGCCTCTGTAGAAACAGAACGGTAGCTTTAGCTGTCAACGTAGTTATGCGTTGTATACCCCTCTATAGATCTGACAATAAATACAGCCAATATAGGTCAGACAAAACAAAATTGTCCAAGACCCATTCTTTCCTAGATGCCATGCCTATTCTAAGCCTACACTGCTCGAGTCTTTTACATGTCTGCTTGATACGTTACTTGAAATTTAGATTTCGGTCAATTATAATTCCTAAGTACCTTAAGTAGTCATGACATCGAATTTTTGCATTTCCGAGGGTAAAGACTTGTCTTCTTTGTCTAGGAGATTTACCTACAAACCTTCTGTATTCGTTGCGTTAAAATTGAGATTGCTCTCTGTTGGCCAGTGAAGAAGGTTTTCCAGAGTCTGGTTGCCATTCTGTTTCAGTTCCGTTATTGATTTACTTCTGAGAAGAAGCATAATGTCGTCTGCATAAGCTATGGTTTCGCAGCCGCTAGAGAGGCGTTTTCCAAGAACCTGGACCTGACCTAGATCCCTGTGGGCAGCCTTTGCTAATTAATGTTTTGATATGAAGTCCTGCCTCAGAAAAAATGGCCTTAATTTCCGCGAAGTAGCTTCTTGTTAACTTTACTAAGTTCTTGGGACAATTTTTGGAGATGAGACGATGAATAATTTGTGGTGTTAAGGAACTAGGGAACATCATCAACAGTCGGAAACTTTAACGAATACTTCGGACACGTTATGCAGCATACGGAAAATACGGTCTACTGCATCTTATCATCATGGAAAGATAATGGGAAAAAGGAGTGTAGGACGAAGGACGACATCATGGTTAGAAAATCTAAGGACATGGTATGGCAAAACAACAGCCCAGCTGTTTCGTGCAGCAGTCGACAAAGTTAAAATCATGAACTTATTAGCCAACAGCATTGTCAACGATCGACGCGGTCACGACACTTAAAGAGTAAGACCAGACGTTATCGAAGGCACCGCTTATATACCTACAAGGCAATGATTGCGCAATATTGCTTATCTTTGGTGGAATCCCTAATGAAGTTTATCACTTTACTAATGGCTTCTATTGTTCCTTCTCTTTCTGGAAGTCGTACTGATTTTCGTTAACGAAATTTTTACTGTAGTAGTAATTTTCAATTCTTGAGAGTCTAAGATTTTCTCCAGTACAGGGAGTAGGCTGATTGGTCTGGAATCCTTGGCAGATAGTCCTGTCTTATTAGATTTATGAATAATTTTTATCAGCTGCACTTTCCAGTGGGGCGTGAAGACACCCAGGATTAGTCAATCGTTAAATAGTTCAAGAAATAGTTTTGGAGCGGAATGGATGGCGACCTGAACGATATCCGAGAGATACCGTCGATTACTGGCGCCTTCTTTGGATTCATTCTTGTTATAATTCGATCGAGTTGCTTTTGAGAGAAAGCTCAAACGTCCGGTCCTCCTCTACCTGACAAAGTGCCAACTGTTTTAGGCAGATGTCAACCGGAAGAATATCGGAAATCACGCATGCTCCGCATTGGAGACTATGCGATATGCCTTGCCTGCACGGATATTATTGAGGCGCTGTACTCCCAATAGCTTTCCTTTAACACCGCAAGACTGGTGCCAAATAAGAGCTTCATACAATAGTGCTGTTTCAACCGCACCATGATATATGTCAACTATTTCTGACCTCCCTAGACCCCATTCCTTTTCACAGCAAAACACAATCGTTGACTAAAGAGTTTCACCTTACCACATGCAAGCTTTATGTGTTCCTTAAAGTTAAGGGATCTATCAATTATAAACACCCAAATATGTGAGAAGATGTTGACATTTTATATATGTGTTCCCAAGAGTGAAAAAGGGACTTCTCTGTTTTAATGACCTGCCGAAGATTATGGCTTCAGTCTTTTTGGGATTGAAATTTAGTCGACAGTCGGCTGACCATTATTGAAGATTTGGAAATGCACGATCGGTGATCTTTAGTCACGCAATGCTGTTATTTCTGCAAAGCAGAAGAGCTAAATCGGCACAGGCTCATAGGTAGATTTCTTTCAAAATGGTGCAATAAAGAATGCTTCAGAATCCTGATCCAGATTTCGAGCCCAGCGGACAGCCTTTTATGAAGCTTTTTTTCAATTTGCATTCCTGGTTCAGCAATAATAGCTTTGCGATTTGCAAAATAGTTTCTGGCTAATTTGATGAAGCTATCAGGACAATCTTTCTCAATTAGCTAGGGACACGAGACGAGATAGGGCGAGAGTTTCAAAAATCTCGTCTCGCTCTCGTTTGTTTATTTATTTTATTTATTTATTTATTTACCAGGATAAAACATACATACATACATATACATAGATATACATAGATGTGCACCTATAAAGATGATATAAATCATCTGTGCATAGGCCTGGTTAATACATTTTTTCAAAATGTCGTATTGCTTATAACTATCCACCTGTCATCCCAGAAAAACAGACAGGAAAAGAAAAAAAAACAAAATAGTAAAAGAAAACGTAAAAATATAACCCTATCAGCAATTAAAGATAATAATTTTTTGTTTACTCTCTACTATATACTAGCCAGTTTATAAGTTTTTTCCTTATTAATTTTTTATCAACATTTAAAGATTTAAGACTGTCAGGTAGTATGTTAAAGGTTTTTATTGCTACAATATAGGAGTTTTTAAATGCAATTCTTTTATTGATTTTCGGTATAATTATCGCTCTGGCTCTAGTTTTACCTTGGTAATTATTGAACGACTTTTTACAATTTTCATAGTGATAACATAGGGATTCAATTATAAAAGTTTCCTTAGTGCTCAAGATGTAATTGTTCCTTTGTTCAGTTATTACATCTATTAGTTTATTTTGTATACTAGTTAATTTTTTCATAATATTTTTATAGCAGCCTCCCCACGCAATTATTCCATAATTAACTACACTCTCGAATAGTGTATAATAGATTATTTTAAGTGAATTTTTGTTTACAATCCGCATTAGTTTATGAAATATAAATAGGAAAAATTTAGTTTTATTTATTAAGTCTTTTACGTGCTGGTCCCATCTCATATTACAGTCAAACTTTATGTCTAGGTATTTACAACTGCTAACTCTTTTTATTTTTTGATTGTAAATCGATAGCTCAAAATTTACTGGAATACTATCGCTATAAGAACCAAAAGTTATGAATGTAGTTTTATCTAAATTTAATGACAGATAGTTATCAAAAAACCATTTCCCATTTTTATTTAAGTAACTATTAATTTTATGTTGAACATAAGGCCATGATTTAACACACTTTACAAATGTATTATCTGCATAAGCAGCTATCGAGTTTGCGGGTAGGATTTTAAAAATATCATTTAAGTATATAATGAACAGTTGCGGACCTAGGATTGTTCCCTGCGGAACACCAATTTCTACCTTTCTTTTACTACTCTTTCTTTTATTAATTCTTACGTCCTGAAGCCTATTTGTCAAATAGTTTTCAAATAGATCAAAAGCAACACCTCTAATGCCGTACTTATACAATTTTTTCATTAATATTTTATGGTCTACCGTGTCAAAGGTCTTAGCCAAGTCTAAGAAAGCAACTACCGTAGGGTTGTTGTTATCCATATTTGAATATATAAACTCAGATATAGATGCAAGAGCATCCTTTGTGCCCTTGTTTTTGAGAAAACCAAATTGTTCCTCAGCAATGATTTTATATTCAGTTATAAAAATATAGAGCCTTTTGTTGTGTAAAAAAATATTCTCGTTTCAGTCTCGATCTCGCTCTAGAAACCGTTAGTCTCGTCTCGTTCTCGCTCTCGTAACCGTTAGTCTCGTCTCGCTCTAGCTCTCGTAACCGTAGGTCTCGTCTCGCTCTCGCTCTCGTAACCGTTTGTCTCGTCTCGCTCTCGTTACCGTTTGTCTCGTGTCGTCTATTCTCTCCAAATATCGTTCTTGCTAGAACTTATTGTTAAGATTGTCCAAAACGAGGTAATCATTCATTTTGTTGTAAACTAATCACTGTCTCTTTACATAAATTTTCTATTTGGTTACTATTAATATCTTCTAATTTCGCTTTGTTCCATGCACATGAAAATGTAGCGATAACACACCATACATGTCTGTTTATATAAACCTTCTATTTTGTTGACGATTTAAAAAATTTAGAGCAGCTCAAGGAACTCCAGGCGCAAGTCAGAATCGGCGGCAAAGACACACCGAGGCGCAAGAAGAAGGTTGTTCACTCGACTCAAGCAACAGATGAAAAGAAGTTGCAGTCTTCATTGAAGAAATTATCAGTGAATACAATCCCCGGTATCGAAGAAGTGAATATGATGAAAGATGATGCACAGTAATCCATTTCAACAATCTAAAAACACAAGCATCGTTGGTGGCAAATACATTTGCTATCACTGGCCATGGTGAGAACAAACAAATCACTGAAATGCTGCCGGGCATTTTGAATCAGTTGAAGATTTGACTCAGCTGAAACGGCTGGCCAGTTCGGTAGCGAGTGCAGGTGTCGGTAAAATGGTGCCAGAAGATGAGGAAGATGTCCCAGATCTAGTAGAAAACTTCGACGAAGCCTCGTTACAAGAAGTTGCCACGAAGTAGGCCGTTGAGGAAAAAAAATTACGCGCAGAGTGTCCGGTTTAATAAATATTTCTCGAAAAAGTCATTTGATAAACAATTATTTTATCGTAATACCAAAAGAATTTCTATCTAGTGTTGTATAGAATATTTCTTAGGAAACAGAAATATTCTAATACTATATGGACAAGACTAGACAGAAAAGAATATACAGACAAGACTAGACAGACACGAGTAGACAGACAAGACTAGACAGACAAGAGTAAACAGAAAAAAACTAGACAGACATAACTAGACAGATATAACTAGAATGAATTCTGCTAGATCAATTTTACTAGACAAACAAGATTAACCAGATAAGATCAGACTAAAATATAAATATGAGTTTGTTGTAGATTTAGATTGTAGATAAGACACCGAGAAAGGAAATAATTATCGGACACGCCCACAATAGTTTACTAAAAGCTGGTCTTGCGCTTCCATGTGGTCTATCTACTAACACTATCTAACAAATTAAGCAAAACATAGATCTAATCTACCATAACAGA
This sequence comes from Phosphuga atrata, assembly GCA_944588485.1. Classification (NCBI taxonomy): domain Eukaryota; kingdom Metazoa; phylum Arthropoda; class Insecta; order Coleoptera; family Silphidae; genus Phosphuga; species Phosphuga atrata. The sequence continues at coordinate 64,075,687 of OX155894.1, read as the reverse complement.
ATCAGAAAACTAGAGCTAATTAGGTTTGGTTTAATTAACTACATTTAGATTTTTGTTTTGTTTGTTGAAGTTAATTAACTATATTTTGTGTTTTATCATTAGCTAGATTTTGGTATTGTTTGTTTGAAGTTTATTGTATGTTGTTTATGTTAGATAAGTGTATTAGACTAAATAAATACTGGATAATTTTGAGGTTTCGAGTTTCAGGATTTAATTTAATTTGTTGAAGTTTAAATCTGGGTTGAATTAAGGTTAGTTGATGGGGTTGGGTTGGGGTTGATGGGGTTGGTTTAAGGTTTTGGATTAAGGTTTGCACAGGAATTTTGGGTAATTTTTATATTAAGTGTAACAAAGTCAGATTTTAATGAGAAATTGAAATTTTTGAAAAAAAGCAAAGAAAATTTGGTTTCAGCAAAAACAGAGATTTTATATGAGAAATTGAGATTTTTGAAGAAACCAAAGAAAATTTAGCTTAAAATTGGTTAACTGTGATGTTCCATTTATAAAATAAATTTACACTTAATTTGCAAATTTAACATTTATTTGCATATTTATACATTTTAATCAAAGTTTAATCGATTTAATTGATTAAATTTGTTCATAATTAAAAAAAATAAGAAAATTTCAAGTGTAATTGAGTAAAGTTTTATCAAAAGTATTTCAAATTAAAAAAAAATTGAATTAGACAAAGTTTTGTTAACAAGATTTGTCTAAATAACCCAAATGAAATTAAAAAATAATTTTTGTTTTGATAAATTTTGAATAAAATGCCAGAAGAACCTCATGGTCGAAAGCCCTTTGTATAAAACCCTCGCTCATTGAGTAAAAATTATCAAAATTTTAACAATGTGATAAACAAATTTAACAAAAATTTGTCCAACTTCTACTATAAAATTTGAATGAGAAGATTGTTCAAAAGTTAATTTTAAATTTCAAGAAATTTAATAATAAACTTATTAAAATTTGCACAATTTGGTAAAAAGTTTAACAAATCTCGCAATTTCAACAAGTCAGTTCAACAATCACAACACATTCCGCACAAACTAATCCTACTGTGTTACTTACAATAATCAACATTGTCGTCAAATAATCCGAAACCTCGCAACCAAACCATAATTCCAAAAACAAAATTTACACAAATTTTACAACAAAAAATTTCCAACGAAGAACAAAAATTCACTCGTTGTCTGTCGCCTATCCAGACTAAATTAGCTAAAACAAACGTCTGATGGAACGTCGCGACGCGGCAGCCGAACAACAACAACTGGGTATCGATTCGCTCGCGTCTCAATACGACGGCGCCGACGCCGACGCCTGCGCCACCCTACAACCCACCCCCATATTTTACAGCTGATTATTCAAGAAAAACATACAAAAAAAAGATTTAATCTTGTTTTGGTATATCCACACTGGACTAATCCTACCCGTTGAAACTTTATGGAACAGTTTTATTTTTCTAGTCTTGTCTAAACAGACTTAACATAATTCATCAATAAATCTTCATTATATTCTATCGTCAATAAACAGTGTGATTAGTGAAGAATCCGATCGAAACATAATAAAGTTGGCTTGCAAGGTCTAAGTATAGCAGGCGTAAGTAGCTTAATGTGATATACGCGTGTGCGTCCGATCGTATGTGCTGATTTGTGTTCTCCTCGTCCTCCTCGACATTTTAAATCTTTCGCGAAACGTAAACGATCCCTCGCGTAATTACATTATTTAGCCGGCTGGTTTATGAAGACGTTCACTAGACACACATGCATACTCACTAAGTCTGCGCGGTTCGAACTAATAACATTGCCGTGCGGTATGAAATCGGCCGTGAAAACTGTGATTTAATGCTGGAATTGATAATTGCCGTGCGATTATATTAAGTGGAAGAAAATTCCGTGTCTAGACTGTATCTAGACAAACTCTTAAATTGAAGACGGGCTTAAATTGAGATATCTAGGCCATGGGTGGGACTTTTCCAGCTTACAGGCTACTTCCAATTTTTTCTAAGCATTGCGGTCCAGAGTTTAGACCATATTGGACAGGATAGAAGGGATATTAGGATAATTGAAAATCTATATTTCAAACATCAGTATTTAGAATAGATGGTGATGATACGACTTAATGCCCACCACTGATCTAGACTGTCTCAGCAATTTCTCAAAAATGGTTTGTCTAGTCTTGTCTATCTGCCATGTATGTCTGCTCTTATATACTAAATCTAAATAACATATTTTAGAAATCAAGTAATGCTGTTGTCAGTTGCTGTCGCACAAAACTTGTCATCGTGCAAAATTTGCGATATTTTGTCAAAATTCGAGAGTAGTTTAATATGTTCGAGTCCAAATTCGCAAAATAAAACAGCAACCCAAATGATTAAGTGCCAAAATTTTCGCCTCTATCTGATCACAGGTAATCCCAGATCTCCCTCACCAAAATTTACAATTCCCTTAATCCCATTCATCCCTTTAGTTAATATTGCCCTCCTCATAATCTTCCTCAACTGGATCATCTGCCTAAACCCCTTCTCCTTCCGCTATGACTTTAGCAATGGCTCCAGCATCGTAGCTTTCGTTCTTTTCACCAAAAACGTCCTTACGTTGATAGTAAGCCACGACGTGCTGATTTTGCCGTACCTTTGGGACGTCGGCATTTTCTCCTCCTACTCCATCCTCAACTACCTCCTCAAAGATCGACAATGCATCTTTGCAAATTTCCTGGGGAACGTGTTCTTCTTCAGCGTGGTCTGCACTAATCCCTTCAAAGGAATTGACCTTAAACTTGATGAGGGTTTTAGGAAAGGCAGCGCGATTTTCAAAGAATATAGGAGGAGGAAGAGGGAGCAGTGCAAGAAGTCTTTAAACAAGAACGCGGAAGAGTCGGTGAAGGTGAAGGATCATGATAGTTTGAGCAAATCTACACAGACTGAGATCCACACGCAAGCTAACAAGTCCTGTCAGTTTCCTAATTTCGACTCGGCTGATTTATTGAAAACCAACAGCCCATTTGAGTTTATGAACAACAATATTGAGAAATTTATCACGGAACATTCCATCCAAACCGTAAGTATCATCCCCCAACAAAAACCCTTTCAAATCTTTTAGCTTTTCACTTTCAGAGTGGATTTGAGTCCGGCGATTTCGAGGGCAAACCCGAGAAACAAAACCTGATCAGTTCCATCAAAGCCCAAGCACATAAAAACCTTGGCTTTCCGGTCTCCAATAAGATTCCCAATAAGAGGAAGGACCTAGATGTAGTTAACCTCGATGACTTGATGCCACAGAAATCTTGCAACGATGTTAAGACGCCTGTGGAGAAGAGCGCTAGCTGGTTGAAGAAGAGCACGGAGGCGGCTAAAGGAGCCACGGTGGAAACGATCTTCATGAAACGGAACGGGTTCCTGTCCAACTCGGAGATCAGCACGAGGAAGTCGGAGAAGTTCAAGCAATGCACGAAAAAGATTGTTAATACTAACAGTGGAAACCCGTTTTAATATAGTCTATAAATGCATTTGTCTATTACTCCCATTATAGACTAAATACATAGTCTAGAATATTTGTTTTTATATTAGGATTTGCTCTAAACTACAACGTCGGGAAAAACTTTTTCCAAATATTTTATTCTAAAATTACATGAAATTTAAGGCGAGTGTATAATTAAGCACATCGAGTGCTTCCAGGTACTCAAGGGCTGTATTAAATTATCTACATAAGTAGATTAGAAGAAAACAACCAATATTAAGCTGGATGTGCCTGGTTCTAGGTTGCCAATTTTCAATTAGTTCGACATGTTTAGGTTGGACAAAATTTCTTATCAAGATATAGACGAAATATTGTATTAAACTATATAAGACAAGAATATGAAAACATGGCAGGCAAGGATAGATTAAACTAAAAAGTAAAGACTAGAAACAGACTGGGGGTCCTATGTTACTGGAGTAATATCCTTTAATTTAAAGTGATTTGAAACGGCATAGTTATAATTGACGATTTCGCATACTGGACTAGAAACAGACTAAAACACATTAAATTTGTAGTTCTGTTTGTCTAATTTTCTTTGTCTAGGCTTGTCTATCCAGTCTTGTCTGTTCAGCCTTGTGGGTCTAGTCTTGTATATCCAGTCTGATCTGTCCAGACTTATCTGCCGAGTATTATCTGTCCAGTCTTGTCGGTACACTCATGTCTCTTCAGTCTTGTCTGTCCAGTTTTCTCTGTACGGTCTAGTCTGTCATGTCTGTCTAGTCGGAATAAAAAAAAACATGAAAATCAATTTATTTATCCATTTAAGCTATATAGCTAATGGAAATGTCCCAAACAATACAAAACGTAATTCAATATAATTCAAAATTGGAGGAATTATTATAATCCTAATGGTAACAATACCATACATAGTTCATTATAATTCAAAATAGGAGGAATTACTGTAATACTAATGGCATATTACATACATAATAAGCAACGATTTAAACTAAAAAACAATATTCTGTATTAAAAAACTTTAATTTGTCAATTGTCTTGTCTGTCTAGTCTTGTCTGTCTTATCCGTCTAGTCTTGTCTGTCTAGTCTTTCTCTCTATTATTGTCTGTCGAGCATTGTCTGCCTAGTCTTTTCTCTCCCGTCTTTTCTGCCTAGTCCTAGTCTTGTCAATCTAGTATGTGCACTCTAGTGTTACGTTAGGTTACGATGGGCCGCAGGGTTCAGTGATGGGCCCTGCGCTATGGAATATGGAGTATGACGGAATCCGCAGACTTGAGCTACCTTATAGCGTATGGATGATACGAGACAAAACCGAGCAGGGACTAAGCTATGCACATGATCGACAAATGGATCGACGGTAAAAGGCTCCAGCTTGCACCTGAGAAAGGCAGTCTTATTATCAGGAAAGAGGAAAATGGGGGAGATTTCATTCAAGCTCAGGTACTCCGTCATTACACCAAAGAGATTTACAAACCTATGTGTACAATTATACGAAAACCTCTCATTCATGGAGCACGTAAAAAAAGCTGCCGACAAAGCCCAAAACACCTTGACCGCGCTGAAAATGTAAGACGACCTACAAGCAGCAAAAAAAAAAAACTTTGCTTGGTGTCCCTCTCTGCAATGCTCTATGCTGTCCCAGTATGGGCAAGAGCTATGAACGTAGTAACAACTAAGCACAAAGTAGGAGCGGTACAGAGAATGCTCGCAATTAGAGTCAGCATTGCCTACAAACAGTGTGAAGGGAAGCGTCCCTGGTAATTGCGGGCATACCACCAATAGAGCTGCTAGTCCAGGAGTGGATAAGGATATATACACACAGAGAGAGATACCAAGTCGTCAACAAAAAATACACAAAGTACACAGCAAGGACTTAACTAACAGACTCGGCACTTCCTACTCAGCACCGGATAAGTCGGCACCGGACAAATCGGCACCGAGACATTTCAGCACTATTTTTATATTTATTATTTTTATATTTAGTTTTATTAATTTTCTTTTAACCTCTTATCCTTTTAACCTTTAATAAAGTTATTTATGTTTTATTATTAGTTTTTAATTTAACGCTGTTTTCATGTCAACATGAATTCTACTGTTGGCTAGAAGGTGACTAAATAAATAGTTTACAATTTCCTTCATCTTTCAAGGCGTGCGTTACTTTTTCGGATTATAAAAAGATTTCTTTTGTTTTAGATATTACCAAAACCTATGTTATACTATAAAATTTATATATTGATGATTGGTGCCGATTTGCCCTGTGCCAACTTATCCGGTGCCGAGTTTTCCCGGTGCCGAGTTGTCCGGTGCCGAGTTGGAAGTGCCGAGTCTTCCGGTGCCGACATATCCAGTGGCATGTACCGTTAAGTAATACGGAAGGACTAAACTATTGATAATTGACATGGAAGAATGGTCAACCAGGAAACAATTAGAAGTAAACAACCACCAAACCCAAGCACTCAGCGGGCATGGGTGTTTTAGGGATTATCTCCACAAAATAGGCAGAGCCTCCGACAACTGTTGTGAGTACCTACTGTGGTGAAGAGGACAGCGTGGCACACCATATACACAAGTAAGAGGTGGGATATCGAGAGGAACCTAGAACCCCGAACGGCAATACCATACATGATGGAGTCTGATAACTACTAGGAAAATGTCCAAGATGCAATGCACAAAATGATTAGCTACAAGAAGCAAGACGAAAGAATGAGGCAGAAATCAGAGAAATAACGACTAAACCCGAACCCCTATTCAGTATGGCTGGAAGGGGGAAGTAAGGTACGTAAAAACATTCTAATACACCAGCATCTTATAGTTATGCGAGGAGCAATGCCACGATTGCCGGGTTTTGCCGGTACTGGCAAACAGGCTAACAGAAATAACAGTAAAGTCTACTAGTGGAACGAAGATATCGTCCAACTGAGGAGAGAATGCATGGGCATGAGAAGGAAGCTTCATTGAAATCTAAAGAAAAATAGGGAACCATCTCTGTTCCCATGGTTATAAACCTTAGGGCGGCATACAAGGAAAAGAAAAACAGTAAAAATAGAAATAAATTCCTCAAGAAGGAAACATTTGCATAAACGTAGGAGGTAAGCTAGGTAGGAGGTAAACAATTGCTGGTAGGAAGAATCAGGCAGGAAATGAATCTATCGGAGAAACAGTTCGGTTTCAGACCAGGTAGATCAACTATTGACGAAATAAGAAAGGTGGTGGAGGTAGCGGAGGCTGCAAAAGTCGTAACATGGAGGACAAGGAAGATCTGCCTTCTAATAATACTCGACGTGAGAAATGCATTCAACTACGCAGGGTGTCAGAACACGAAGTCGGCTGGGGTGTGCCACAGGGCTTAGTAATGGTCCCAATGGAACATCCTCTATGATGGAGTGCTCAGGCTTTAACTGCCCAAAAGAGCCGATGTAGTAGGTTTTGCTGACGACCTTGCTATAATAATCAGGGGGAAAACGGAAAATATAGTATCGTGCAAGGCAAACTAAGCAATGAAGCTAGTATCCGGGACAAACAATCCGGGACAAGTCATGAGGAGGCCAAAAAAAAAACAAACTGTCAAAAGTACAACAGAAACTGGCTCTTAGAGTCAGTAGCGCATATAGGACAGTATCTAGGGAAGTCATTCTTATGATCTCTGGAATGCCGCCCATCTAACATCTGGTGAACAAACACGTATTTGGCAAAAGCCCTAGGAACGATGTCAAAGAAAGACGCTAGAAACAGATCGACTGATATGGTGTATAAGAGCTGGCAGGACGAATGGGATAACACCTAAAATGGAAAGTGGACAAGAAGAATAATACCAGACGCACAGAGATGGGTCGGTAGAAAACGCGGTGAGGTTATGAGAATTATTACGTCACACAAGTACTCAGTGGCCACGGTTATCTCCGAAACTATCTACATAGGATTGGAAAAGCCGCGGACGCTACCTGCGAATATTTCGGAGCCCAGTACAAAGTGATACATAACGTATTTGAATATACAAATTGGAGAGAGGCAATGAAAGGTCTACCAGAAACAATAAACCCAGCTGACTTCGTAGACAAAATGATTGAGACAGAAAAGAACTGTAAAATAGTAGAGAGCGTAATTCGGCTAATCTTAATCGAGAAAGACAAGGACGAAAAGGCCCTCCAGAAAAAAGAAAAGCAGGGCCTGCCTGCTTAGGATTAGGACTAGGGTTAGGATTCGCCGAATTACACTCTCTACTATTTTACAGTTCTTTTCTGTCTCAATCATTTTGTCCACGAAGTCAGCTGGGTTTATTGTTTCTGGTAGACCTTTAATTGCCTCTCTCCAATATGTACATTGTAAGATTGTACATTGTACAAACTGTTGATATAAGAATGATCTTAGCGGCTGACCTAATGAAGTTATGCGAAGAGCAGTCCAGTTGGGTTCACACAACATGAGTGAGGGGTTTTAGGTTGGTATGCGCGACCAAGAGATCCTGAATCCAACACTACCTGGGGAGACTAGGTGTCTTTGAGGTTTCCCCTCCTCAAGCAAAAAAGGGTACTACAAAGGCGCAGGAAGGGGTGAAAAAACACTGGACCAAGAGTGAACGTCGACGGAGCTGAAGGTTTCCCGCCCCCGGTTCTACGAAAGATTCAATAGAGGTTATGTTTTGGTGGGTAGTTGCGTCCCAAATTTCGGGGCGGGGAGTTCCACACTCCCCCAGAACAAGTTTCTGGGGGTCGTACGTAAATGTATTTCCTCCTTTCAAAAAGAGGTTATGTAAGAGGTTAGGTTACGTTAGGATAGATATTGTTATAGGATATTATGCATAGTTTTAAAACAATTGAAAGTTTAATGACAAACGGAAATTGTGTGATTTGAAAACAAGTGAAATTAAAAAAATTCTTGTTCAAACAAAATTTTCAGCGTAATAAAAAAAGTATCTAAGCACACAAGCATCTAAGCACTCTTTTTATCTACTTTAAAAACCTGTAATTATTTTTCCAATAGGTTAAGAATTGACCAAGCTACAGTTTTTGTTTAATATAAATTGTTAAATCTCTTGAGAATTGGATTTAATTTAGTTTAGATTTAATTCCGCCAGATTTGCTTTATTATTTGGCTTTGTGACTTTATTATTTAATTAATTACAGACAGTTAAGTGAAAGTCGTAGAATTTTGGGAGTATGATGGTTATATTTAGGTTGGGTTAAGCTACGTTATGTTAGAATGTCCTACTCACTGTCAGTATTAGTGGATAGCATACCCGCCTGAAAAGCGGAGACCGGGGTTTGATTCCCCGCTGTGGCAAAGGGACTTTCAACCAAGGCAGCACTAACTGCCCAGGCTGCCCACCCCGAAGGAAAGCGAAATGTGCGATACGCAAACTAAAAGCCAAGTGGAAAAGGTGGTTTATGTTTGACAAAAGTTAGAAAAAAGGTTGGGTATGTTAGACCAACTTATTACAATTTTAGATGAATGTAAATTGTTAAACTTCTTCCTAGTAAGTTACTTGTCTTCGAGTTGCGATATCTTCGAAGCTAAAGAAAATTAGAGTTCCTAAACAAAATTTATTAAAGATTTAATTCCGAATAATTTGCTTTATAACTTGCTTTCATAACTTTACTGAATAATTAGTTACACTAGTTACGTGAACGTCGTCCAACTTTGGAAGCAGGATGTTAGATTTTAGTTAGGTTTAACCTACCTAACTATACCCAATATGCTTCTAAGTTTAACAATTTACATTAAACTAAAGTCGTTCGCGACACTTCAAACCGTGTAGACGTACCTCAAACGAGTACATTTATCTACTATCGCCGATAACGTTATCGGACTTTTTCACTTTATTCTCGTGAATCTTTTTATATATCAGTGAGTTAAAAGTTTTTTTCAGATTAAAAGCAAAGGTACACAAAATCCATAAATGGTGTAAAAGCCCATTGGTGGCCTATTAGCCAATTTCCATATTGGGTTCTTAGCTAATAGGCCATCAAATTTTATCAACTAGTGTATCCCTATCAGTAGCAAGCATGAGTGATCTACGTGTAGTTCTAACAAGAAACTCGACTAAACCCAACGACGAGCCACCCACATAGCAAATTGTCAATAACAAATGAAGACGTAGGGATTCCAATGCATCTGCGACCAGCGTCGAGGAAAGCACCCCAATCCCGACTAATACCAGATTTTCTCCTCTCGATAATAATTAAGATAATCAAACCATGGACGTGGCGGTTAGCGAGAGAACTTCAAAACCGCCGCCAATATTTATATCGGATGTTAAATCTATTACGGAGTTGGAGAAATGCTTTGAAAACGTTGTTAACAAAAGCGGCTACACACACAAAACTATCAACACCGCCGGACATACCAAAAAACAAGAGTTCGGGACAAATGAACCACATATAAAAACGCCACACGAAGAACAGTTAGGGCCCAACTCCCAAAATCAGGAGGTACGCGCACGGAGCGCACGGAGGTAGGCAATACTAGTGAAAAAGACTTTGAAACAACATCTACTGAAGGCCCATGACAAAGACTATCTGTTGGCAACTAGCATTGTTATTGAAGATAGGAAGCTTGTTCAATAGTATGCAGTATACTATCCTCCGAGGCACAACAACAACGAGACAACCAATTCAAGGACTTCCTAGAGGGATTTGGACCTCGCTTCCTAGTCGGTGATGACTACAACGCTAAACACACATTATGGGAGTCAAGATTAACAACAAGCAGAGGACGTGATTTGCATAAAACATGTCAAGTCTATAATGCATTCAACTCTCAACAGGCCAACTTACTTATTGGCCAACAGATGGGAATAAAACCCCAGATATTCTTGATTTTATTTATATATATATATATATATATATATATATATATATATAAGTCGCCAGATCGGCGATTGTAAGGTTCAGCAAGGAAGGTATGGCCAGAGGTAAAATAATCGAGAGCAGACCGAAACAGCCTCGCTGCCAAGATCCCCTGGCTGGAAGTACCAAAAGACGAAATGGTATGCAAATACCTCTCGAGAAAAACTACACAGCAATGTGTAGTAGTAAAGCCGAATGGAGCGACGAATCCTCAGCATATCACATAGAGCAAAATGTCATCAAGTGGTATACAGATGGTTCGAAGACAAAGGAAGGTGCTGGTGCAGGAGTGTTTGGACCTCGTACCAAATACTTCGAATCCATGGGAACATTCCCAAGTATCTTCCAAGCAGAGGTACACGCAATCGAAAGATGTGCACAGTTTAACCTCGGCTGGAATTATCGCAAAAAACGAATTGCTATCCTGTCAGACAGCCACGCAGCCATCAAGGCCATTAGCTCATACACCATCAGATCAAAACTGGTATGGGACTGCGTGGAAAAGCTAAACAAACTTGGCAAAAACAATAAAGTGACGCTGTACTGGGTACCAGGACACACTGGTATAGACGGAAACGAAGAAGCCAATCACCTAGCAAACAAGGGATCCAGTAACACCATCCACAAAAGTTGAAGATGAAAAATGAAAAAATAAAACAAGAGAAAAATGGATGAAAACCTGGAGAGAACTTCCAGAGCTAAGGCAATCCAAAATTATGCTGGGATCTTTTAACCAGAAGAGAACAAAAGCTTGCCTGAAACTAAGCAGGAACAAACTTAGAATTCTGACAGGAGTCCTGACGGGACACTGCAGACTTAGTAAATATCTCAAGGCCTTAGGCCTAGAGGAGAATGACGGATGCAGATTCTGTGGCTCAGCAGAGCAAACCCCCATACATCTGCTCAAAGACTGTGGAGTATTACTCCGCAAGAGACAGAATGTACCTTGGGACTCACTGCTTGAACACAGAGGAGCTGCAGACCTTGAATCCCACCCAGATCCTGAAATTCCCAAAGGAATCAGGATTAGGAGAGGCGCTCTAAATGGGTAAGTACACCAACGCTTGGAGGAGGAGGGTGGGGTACAATGGATCTATAAAGGTCGCAGTACAAGTCGTAAACGCCATATCTACAATCTACATCTACAATCTATATACATATATATATATATATATATATATATATATATATATATATATATATATATATATGTATATATATATACCAAAATTCTATATGATTCTAAAGATATATCTGAGTAACCGGAAGTTCTAAATAAAATACGGCACAGAGAAACAGTACTGTTCTAGTTAAAATCGGAAGTTCCTCAGGGAGGCGCGTTGGGCCCATTCCTATACACTCTGTTTACAGCTCACCTTCCAGTGCATCCAAACACCACCGTAGTCACTTTTGCCGACGATACAGCAATTATAACAACACAAGGATCCTGTCACAGCTTCAGAAAATCTACAAAAATCACTAAACAAAGTCGGAGAGTGGTTAAAAAAATTGAAATCTATAGCCAGCGATACTAAATCTGTTCACATCACTTTTACAATTAGAAAAAGGACTGTCCTACTGTTCTCCTGTATGGCTATCCGCCCCCACGAGTCCATAAAGTAAAATATCTCGGATTGTACCTCGATCGCAAGCTAACCTGGGCAAGCCACATTAATCAGAAAAGGAAGGAACTGGACCTACATCTGAAAAAAAATTACTGGCTACTCGGTAGAAGGTCAAAGCTGAGTATATACAACAAAATGTTAGTGTATAAAACAATCTTGAGACCAATCTGAACGTATGGAATTTAGCTTTGGAGAACCGCCAGCAACTCAAATATTGTAATCCTGCAGAGATTCCAAGCAAAAACGCTCCGAATGATAACTAACGCCCCTAGTATGTGTGCCCCGTCGCCCCGTACTCCCCGTCATGTATGTCACAAAGGCAAATTTGCACAAGGATTTAAAAATTGAGACAGTAAAGGCAGCTGCACAAACGCTGTGTACGAACTACGAGCTAAGGCTCAGTACCCATCCAAACGCACTAGCATCCAGTCTGTTGAACAGAGGAGGTATCGCCAGGAGGCTCAAAAAATTCAAGCCACTGGACCTGCGATGAAATCACGCAACTAAAAATCATATGTGGTAATAAATAGAACAGTGCTCATTGATGAATGGCCTTCTCAATACATAAACCTGTCATTTGTATAATACAGCATAATTATTTAATGTCATGTCACATAACAGCTTATAATTGTAATATAACTGAATAAAAACAAAAACATTTAACCCTTAACCACCTACCACATGTCTCAGGTGAGAAAATTTCTGCTACTTTGGGTCTGAGAGACGTATGTCAGGTGGTTGGTGTTAACTAAAATTTTAATAACTTTATTTATTTCTGTATTTTAGCCACATAACTTAAACAAATGTCCAAAAGAATACCAAAAATATTTCGTTATAATTTTAAAATAGGAGAATAGGGTATGAGGAATCTATAATAATGCTAATGGCATATTACATACATTATAGAACGATTTAAAGCTGAACAATATTCTGTGTTACAAAACCATATTTTGTGAATTGGCTGGTCTGCCTAATCTGGTCTGTCTGTATAATCTTCTCTATCTATTCGTGCCGGCCTAGTCTTCTCTATCTAGTTTTGCCTGTCTAGTCTTGTCTGTCTAGTCTTGTCTCTCTAGTATTGTTTGCTTAGTCTTATCTGTCTAGACTTGTCTGCCTCGTCTTATCTATCTAGTCTTCTTCATATAGTCTGTCTAGTCTTGTGAATCTAGTCTGTTCCCTCTTGTCTGTTAAGTAATGGCTGTGCAGTCTTGCTTTTTCGTCTAGACTTGTCTGTCCAGTCTGTTTAGTTTTGTCTTTATAGTGTAATCTCTCTAATCTTGTCTGTCTAGTCTTTTATGTGTAATATTTTCTATTTTTTGTCTAAACCCCCTATTCCACTTAGGCTTTTAGTATGCTCAACCCGGTATCGCATATTTTGCATTCATAGGGTAGGCAGCCCGGACGGTTAGTGAAACCGCCCTAGTTGTCGCCTCCCCAACCAGGATTCGAACCCGGGTTTCCCGCATTGAAAGGCGGGTATGTTGTCAACTACACTACTGAGGAGGACAATATTTTCTATTTTTTGTCTATTCATGTCTGTCTAGTCATGTCTGTCTAAACTTGTGTGTTTAGTCTTGTCTTGTCTGTCTAATATTGTGTTTCTAGTCATGTCCGTCTAAACTTGTCTATTTAGTCATGTTTGTCTAATCTGGTCTTGTCTGTCTTGTCTTTCTAGTCTTGTAGACAATAGTCTTCTGTGTCTAATCTTATCTATTTATTTTGTCTGTCTATTATATTTCTGTTGGAATTGTTGGTTTCATAATAGAAAATGATTTGATCACGACATGAAACCAAAATTACAATCCACCTTCAAGAACGTAATAATTGAAACTACCGAGAACTCGAATGCCCACGGGGATTTTTCAATTTCCCCGCTAATGATAGACATTTTTGGACCAATTAGTCCGAAAATACCTCCAGCAACAAACCATAACAACACACCTGCAAAAGCAAATTTTTAATTTCTTGGGTCAAGTTTAATTAGTCTCATCTATAAGTTCGCTTGTCTAGAATATTGCGTCTATTTCTTGTCTTATTTCAAATACAGATATTAAAACTTGACTCCACTTAAGCTTTAAGAATGTTATCAAATTTGAATATAATGCACCGACATTTTGAAAATAAATCATTCTGATTTTACACTTTTGAACATTTTCTTGTTCTGTACGAACACTTAAATAATTATATATATTTTAATACTTAAATAATTTCATCTAAAAAACCTCTTGTGGTTCAAATTAAGATTTTAGTAAAACTATTGCAATCTTTACATAGATACCGTCAGTTATATATCTACATGTAGGTGTAATAACTGAAGAGATGAAAAGGATGGTTGCGACCGTTACTACGTGGTAACCCATACTTACTCCGAGTATTGAAGAAAGATTATAGATTTTTTATTAAAACATTTTTTGATAAATCGTACATATTAGGAGGTTCATGAAAATAAGGTATTTTTTGTTCTCCAAACAATTAATTTGGATTGGTAAAAGCTTATTAAAATGAAAATAAATCTCTGCCTATTTTAATAGCTATTCAGTTTCGTTTTATTTTCCCTTGGATACAATTGAAGTGCGTTTCTTTTCTCTAAGACATTGTAATTGTGGGTTCGGCTCGTAACTAAATTATAAAATCACAATATTAACAATAACAGACGAGTTTATTTTGTACTCGTAATGAATGTGTCCGTCCATCTGTTGCGGCAATTAGTGATAATGTGCGAGCCGAACGGTACAATATGCCGTTTCAATGCCGACTTGCCGCAATCAACAAACAATTTGCACCGAACAAGAAATCGAAAATTAACGAATCGCTTAAAATTCCACACCTAATTTCTCTAACATGTATATTAGATGCTTCTATTAATACCTTATCTCGCCTTCCGACTGTTATATTAGTCTCTGACGTACGATTTCATCTAGTTTTAGCGTTCGCTATGCAAATCGCACTTACACAAACACAAATAAATAGTATCAAAATTTATTGTTTACCGTGCTTGACATAAACAAGACAATAACATTAAAGATTAATTATTTAAAGCTTGGATTCCCCAAGGAAGCATTATACCTTCCACGACACATTACACTACACTGATTAGACTCACACCGAACTATCTATACAAGACTAGATATAGATTACACCTAAATTAACTTTTCCATTTTTTGTGAAACGTAATCCGCTCACGTCCGAGTCTCCTCTCTATTTTTTTTGATCTCAATTAATTAATTGTGCATCAGCCCCTCGAGGTCGCACCCCAGTTCGCGTGCGTCTGCTCTCCTCCTTTGTTCCGCTCTCGGCAACTTCCCCCTTGGCATCCAACCCTCATCCTCCTTCGCTGAATGCACTTAACACTAGCTCGCCGACCCTGTACTCATAATTAACGCAGACTCAATCTTAATAATACTAACTGTATCTATATAGATAAGTTTTTTATTATTCGTGTGTAGACTTAATTATATTTATTTAATCACGTAGACTAGACAGACAAGACTAGACAGGCAAGACTACACAGTTAAGACTAGTCAGATAAAACTAGACAGACAAAACTAGGCAGACAGACAGACAGACCGAGAAGACAAGACTAAATAGGATTAGACAACAATGTAAAAAGCTAAATAGACAAGTTATTGTGCAGAATTGGTATAAGCTGTTTTAACCGCCAACTGCATTCAATATTGCAGACTAGGTGAATCCCTTATCAGCAAGTTTATTCAGCGAATATGCGTAGAAGTCAACCTTGCAATTATCTTAAAACAACTACGAAATCATTATGTTTCGTTTAGTTCAAACTAGATTACTGATAAACTAACGAAATACTTGTTTAAAATAAAAGAAATACTCAATTTCGCTCTCGTGGGCAATTGACAACTTGCCGCACTAGTTGCACAATATACTATAGCACCAGCTTGTTAATATATTTATCTTAAATTAAATTATCCATATTAAAGTGAATTTATAAATGCATTGTTTTAACCACACTTAATGATCACACTTATCCAGACTAGATCAAATTATAACCATTTGTTAAAAAATTGGAAAAGTATTTTGGCCTAGTGTCTTTTCGTTAAATTGCTTAGTCTAGTCTAGATATCTGAAACCGTAGACAAATACTAGTCTGGTCTTATTTAGCTCTCCAGAGTTTCCTTTGTTCCTGGCCAAACCTTAACAAGCCAGTTTGTAGGGCCTTTCCACGACAAACCATAACAATAAATTCCGACGGCTAATATTTAGGTTGTAATTGGAAACCGAACGAAAAAACGATTCAGCCGTAAATTTCGCACACCGATAGAAATGCGAATTTACTTTTTGCAACGCGCTTCAGAAGCAATAAAAGCCAATTTCGCATTCCGCAATCAATCTACAGCGCTTCATTTTCCGATAACACCGGCGAATTTATTAGTGCAACTAGTCGCATAATATAACTTTATCAACTCGTTCAATTCCCATCTAAATTCAAACAATTATCTCACAAAGAGATTTCATTTTTAGACTTCCAATTAACACAAGAATCATTAACTTTGTAATAGCATTGTATATATAGT
Source organism: Phosphuga atrata (assembly GCA_944588485.1). Taxonomy (NCBI): domain Eukaryota; kingdom Metazoa; phylum Arthropoda; class Insecta; order Coleoptera; family Silphidae; genus Phosphuga; species Phosphuga atrata. The sequence goes on along the minus strand of OX155894.1, from coordinate 64,059,208 downwards.
TTTAACGGTATTGCCCAGTCTTACCTGTCCAGTTTTGTCTGTATCTTGACTTTCCAGTCTTGTCTGTCCAGTCTTGTCTGTGTAGTCTTCTGTCCAGGGCATGACAGGGCACTGCATGAAATGCACACAAAAGAGCCATACTTCGTGAGAATGCACCAACAACGAAAAATACCATTTGTGTCTTCGGGAGGGACACCAAGCGGGTAAAATGAGCTGCGAAATATACAGAGCCGAAGAATACAGAACAAGCTAAAGGCAGCAAGAAAGAATCTGCAGATGAGGAAAAAGATGCCGACCCAACAATAAAAGAGGTACTAAATAAATGTGGACAACCAGAACGATCTCCGAACGTGCTCGGAATTCAAGCCCTCGCGGAGGACGAGATAGCATTCAAGTTCAATTGAAAATCCTACAAATTAACCTGATGAGATGCCGGGCAGCACACGACATTTTACATGCTACAGCTACAGAACTGCAAACAGACGTACTACTGATAAGTGAACCAAACAAAAAACTTGTAAGTGACTCAAACTGGTACACCGACCCAAGTACTGACACAGCCATTAGAATCATCAACCCAAAACTAAGCGTCGTAGACCTAAAAGCCTTGGCAAAGCATAACAAGGTCACACTAGCTTGGGTGCCTAGCCACACAGGACTAGTGGGTAACGAAATGGCGAATAAGCTAGCAAAAGATGGAGCCTGCAAGGCAAACATCATTGCTGAAAGCGGACCCTACATTACCAAGACCACGACCCGAAATAAAATCTATAAATGGGTTGCAACTAAGCACCGTCTACAGTGGGTCAATTTGAATGGTCTGACACACAGCAAACGAATATTAGTAAACCTATCGGAAACTCTAACTGCTGAAATCCTGCAACTACCAAGGAAGCAGATCGCAATTGTGGTAGGCCTACTTACAGGACACTGACCAGTACGAGAACACCTGCATAAAATGGGTATCTGGAAGGATGAACCTTTATACATGTTATGCTATGAGGAGAACGAAACTGCCGCCCATATAATCTTCCACTGTGAAGCAATTGCACGTAGGAGACACAAGCTTGATATTACAGCTGGAAGAGTCCCCGTGAAAAACATGGCACATAGAATCCAGGACCTGATAGAGGGACTGGATCTATTTGCATGAACGAAACAATGTGGGGAAATATAATAGGCCAATGGGCCGCAGTGTTTTAAGGGTTAACCCCCTGGACCCACATTGATTAGAGAGAAAAAAAAAGCGTCGTAGACACAGGCAGTGGACCTGGATATACATGGATAGAACTTCAAAAATGCATCATATATATCTGCTATTTTTCACCCAACGACGAAATCAATAAGCTCTCAACCTCACTTAATACACTCAGCAGGCACAATTGAAGTCAGAACAAGGGAAAGATAATCGGAGGGGACTTTAACGCCAAGTCGCCGTACTGGGGCTGCCCAAATATGGACCGTAGGGGTGACATCGTAATGGAATGGGCTGCAGAACTTGACCTCTACCTGCAAAATAATGGAAACAAGGCTACATTTGAGAGGGGAAAATCGTGTTCCATTATAGATCTCACTTTTGCCTCATGCGATATTGCACACCTAATTCCGGTATGGAAGGTTCTCGACACAGAATCGCTAAGCGACCACCGCTATATCGAAATCTACATGGAAGAACATCCTAAAAGCAAGATGAACAACCGACAATATACGCAAATTATCAAAATCACATAAAAACAACGAAGAAAAAGTTGCCGAATACCTAACTAAATCACTAAACAAGACTCAAGTCAACATAGTTGAAACACTAATAGCAGCAGTAACCAAAGCATGCGAAGCTCCCATTGCCGGAAGGAACAACTAGAGAAAAAGCGTCTACTGGTGTACCGAAGCCATAGCAATCAAAAGGAAAACATGTATATCTATAAGAAGAAGGTACCTTCGCTGCGTCCGAAAGACAAAATACGATGAAAGCCTAGAGGAGATAAAACGCTCATACCACGACGCAAAAATGGAATTACGTAGAGAAATAAACCTCCAAAAAACACATTGGGAAAAATTGTGCAAAAGCATCGAAGAAGACACCTGTGGGATGCCTACAAAATAACTACGAGGACCCTGCGCATCCGCCAGACCAACAACTTTTAATGAGAAAAACCCTCGAGATTACCAAAGAGCTATTCCCTACCCATCCCAAACCCACCTGGGAACAACCGCAAGTTACATAAATTCCGCTATTCACTTAGGAAGAGCGACACGCGGCAAGAAAGCGCCTAAAAAACAAGAGATCGACAGGACCATATGTCCTGACTCTAGAAGCCGTCAAGCTAATGGCCAAAACTTCTCCAGAACTCGTGCTTGAAATTCTAAAGGAAAACTTACGCACTGGCACGTTTCCAAATAGATGGAAACAGGCGAAGCTAGTCCTCATACTGAAAGGCAACAAGCCAATAGGGGAACCTTCTTCCTACCGCCCAATATGTGTACTAGACGCAGCTAGGAAACTACTAGAACAACTACTCCTAAGCCGCCTTAAAAAAGAACTTAAGAATGGCATAAACCTCGGATAGTCAATTCAGCTTGCGTGAGGGCAGATCAACCATAGATGCCATAAACTACGTTATGAACATCGCAAAAAAGGCCAAAGCAGGCACCAGGTAAGAACAAGGAAAATATGAGCACTAGTAACGATAGATATCCGGAACGCGTTCAACTCGGCCGTCTGGCAGCACATCCTGGATGCGGTAACAAGAAGAAAAATATCCCCCTACCTTCTACGAATGGTTCGCAACTACTTCGAGGACCGCAGTGTCCTACTTCAAGCCGAGCATGAAACGCTACCCTACAAGGTCACTAGCGGTGTCCCACAGGGCTCCGTAATAGGACAAACCCTGTGGAACATACTTTTGGATGGGGTACTTCCGCTGAAACTACCTGAAGGAACTAACGGAAAAACGGAAAAAGGAGTCATTCAAAGGGCTAATCAGGCGATCTAACAATTTATCTGCTGGATGGAATCAAAAGCACTGCATATAGCACCGGAAAAGACCGAAGCAACTCTGCTGATCGGACAAAGGAAACTAGCTCACATATAATTCAAAGTGATGGATACCGAAATCAAACCTAAACCCCACATCAAGTACCTTGGGGTAATTATCGACAAGAGTGTCTCCTTCAGAGAACATTTTAAAATGGCGACAGAGCGGGCAATGAAAACCACGTCTGCACTCGAAAAACTCATGCCCAACGTCGGAGGTCTGAGGAGCAGCGAAGGTAGGCTGCTCAGCACAGTTGCCCAGTCTTCAATGCTATACGGTGCTCCAATCTGGGCCGAGGCCGTAAACAGAAACAACATCGAAAAACTAGCAGCCTATCAGAGAAAGCTAGCCCTGCGGGTATGCGGCGCTTATCGAACCGTATCAAGATATGCTGCCCTAGTAATCGCGGGCATTCCGCCAATTGAACTTCAGACAAGATCAAACAGATCAAACAGAGAAAATACTTATACGAGGCCACCAAAGACAAGAAATAATGCAAATGAAGAGCTCATTAGGGAATGGTAGGAAGCTTGAAACACGAAAACGCAAGGCGAGTGGACAAGAATACTAATCCCAAACATAGAGACCTGGTACCGACAACAACATGGAGAACTAAATTATCAATTAACGCAGCTGCTAACGGGTCAAGGGTGTTTTAAGGAATTTCTACACAACATTGGGAGGACACCTGAAACAGACTGCGTGTATTGCGGACAAGCAGACTGCGTAACCCACACAGCCTACGATTGCCCGAGATGGGACAAAGAACGCGGGGAAGTAGCAATACCGAACCTTAACCCAAGAAACACAATTCAACAGATGCTACAATCTCAAGAAGATTGGGATATCATCAACAGAATGGTCAACAAAATCATATCAGAAAAAGAATCTGACGAACGGACCTGGAAAAAGAGGGACACAACCAAAATCACAGCTCCATACCCCACCTTGAACTGAACGAAACAACAAGCATGTATTTTTTTAAATCTTTTGCCCAGGTTTTTATTGTAAAAATAAAAAGTCTTGTCTGTAAAGTCTTGTCGGTTTAGTTTTGTCTGCCTAGTCTTGTCTCACTAGTCTTGTCTGTCTAGTCTTTTCTGTCTAGTCTGTCTAATCTTGTCTGTCTAGTCTAATCTGTCTCAGTCTCTGAGTAGACGCCGAAGTGAGTGGATGTGTAGCTTTGTGCTCCGCATTTGGGTGGCACAATAATATTTTGTAATATTATTACTTAGTAAAATATTTAGTTATATTGCCTAGCTACTATAATTAATTAACTGGTGGTTGATAATTAGTGTATTTAGCTATTTTTCTATCTGCGTTTTAGAGTTTTCTTTATTTGATTTATAAAAGTGTTTCATTTCAGTTTAATTTGTGTCCCAGCACGCGGCGTGAGTTTTATCGCCTTAAAGTCATATTTTTTTGCCTCTCTTTCTTATCTTATCTTTTGAGATAAGAATAATCCAACGCCCCTTTCAGCCTTTTTAGAATTTTTTCACCCCCCAGTAGGGGAGTGCTTCTTTAATTTATTTTTAGTTTTGGGGAGAGTTCGTCCAGTATGGAATCTTTCCTGAAGCAGAAAGTAAGCAGGGGTACAGGGGATATGGAAAGCCGGGCGAGGAGCCAGTCCATTGGTGAAACCCCGAAGAAAAGAAAAGTGGCGGATCGGTCGACGGATGACGTCGACGCTTACAAAAAAACTGAGTGCTCGATTGTCTTTACGATCGTGGAGGCGATTGGGGCACTCAATAGACAGGTGGAGGAGCTGGAGAGGGCCATCGCTGGAGGAAGCAGCACGAAGCGTGACATCAAGGAAGCAGCAGCGCGAGTCAGGAGGACAACAAATGTTTTCTCGCGCCACTCCGTGACCAGTTGGCTCGAGGAGCATCGCTTCCAGCCGATTGAGAAGGTACTGTACGGCGTTGAGGTACAAACGGTAGGTACGGTGTGTAAGGAAGTCAGCACCCAAACGGAGGCTGAATGTAGAATCACCAGTGCGCTAAAGCCGGGGATGAATGCACAGGAGTACGTGTCCCTGGCGAGGGAGAGGTGGTCCGAGGACGCCTTCACCGTGGTGAAGATGGCCAAGGGCTCTCCTCTGGCCAGGGACGAGGATGTACTCCTGTTAGTTGCAGGAGAGAAAGGGGATAACTGTGGACAGCTGGGCTGGGGGATGCTCGACCAGCTCCCTCAGGCCAAGAGAGTGGCTGAAGGCTTGAATGTAGGTTCCGTGGCCTACATCAAGAGCGAGAATGTGGTGTGTATGGGAGGCGATGAGTCGTTGGACTCCGAGAGGAAGTACCACTTCATCGCCCGGCTGGATGATAATAAGGTCGAGGGCGCCGAAGAAAAGACGTTCGAGACCTTATTAAGGATGAAAAGTCTTTGTGAGAAGACTGAGAGAAAGAGGTTCGCTATCGGTGTGGCTGGTAACCTTAATATGTGGCTAGTACGAAAGATGGCTGAATGCATGTGGCATGGCACAGGAGTTGAGCTAACCCTGTGCTGGATGAATGCGGAGGGCCAAATGCCCAGAGTGGAAGGGGCCGGAGACACCAGAAAGGCAGAAACCTTACTGGTGAGGAGGGCAGAAACCTTACTGGTGAGGAGGGCAGAGGGTGTTTCTTACGCCCATATGGTGAATGTCCTTAAGAAGGAAGTAGACATGGAGGATATAAATGTAAGGGCGATGAGGAAAACCCACGCTGGCGACCTCATCGTCAGAGTGAATGATGATGGGGAAAAGAAGCGACTGGCAGAGCGAATGGCCCTAGTGTCTGAGGCTGTAAGGGATGTCAGGACGGAGGTGGGGCTCAGAAGTGTCCTTGTTAGGGGCATGGATGAGGCTATCACCACCGATGAGGTGAAAGGAGCCATTCAGAAGGCGGCTGAATGTAAGGAGTGTGTGGTAAAGTCTCTCCGCACAGTGCGCGGAGGGGCCAGTATGGCAGTTGTCACTCTTCCAGTAAGAGCGGCACAAACCATACTGGAGAAAGGAAGAATGAAAGTTGGATGGATCATGTGCCGAGTGACCGAAGACAATAAGCCGATCAGGTGCTACAGATGCCTTGGCTTCGAGCACCTGGCGGCAGCATGCAAGGGAATAGAGAGAAAGAATGCGTGTTTGCGATGCGACGAAAGTGGGCACAAAGCACACGAGTGCACGGCCAAAGAGGCTAAGTGCTTCGTGTGCGGAGTGAGTGGGCATAGGGCGGACTCCATGAACTGTCCTGCGTACAGGAAACTGTGCAGGGAAAGTATGAAAGGGACGTCCCAAAGAAACAGATTATGCTAGTATTGCAGACGAACTCAAATAGGAGTGCGGCTGCAATGGAGCTGGTATGGAAGACGGTGCATGATGAGAGAGTGGATGTGGCCATTGTCTCCGAACCAAATCTTCGGACTATTGGTAACGGAGGCTGGCACGTGGACCAGTATAAGAATGTTGCTGTGAGGATTTTCCAATCGTAAAATCCTATGGTTAAGTGTGGATGTGGAAATGGATATGTGTGGGTCGAATGGGAAAACTGGGTCCTGTATGGGTGCTACATCTCGCCTAACATAATGTTAGAGCAGTTTGTAGCTTTTATGGATGAGCTAAGGGCCAGTATGAAAAGCTGGTCCAAAGAGATTGTTGTCAGGGGGGATTTCAACGCCAAGTCCGCTTGGTGGAAATCCCCTAGAGAGGATGAGAGAGGGAGAATGATGGAAGAGTGGCTGACAGAGGAGGACCTGGTGGTTCACAACAGTGGGAATGTGCCAACCTTCGTGCGGGGTGAAAGTATGTCTTTCATAGACATCACTTTTAGCACCTCACGGATTGCAGGCAGAGTGAAAGAGTGGCGTGTCAGAGAGGGAGAGAATCTGAGTGATCACCAGGATATTCTCTTCGACGTACGAAAGGATGTTTCTGAGGGACCGGTTGCTTGTGGAACGAATGGATGGAGAGTGGACAAGAGTCTACTAGAAAGATTGGTAGACGTCATGAAAGAGCTGGCTGAAAGGATAGGCCCCGAAAATGGATTGCGGAGCTCCAGCGAAGCAGTTCTTCACGGGGCCTGTAATGCGGTGTTTCGGAGAAAATGGAGGGGCGTCAGAGGCAGGAAGCCAGTTTACTGGTGGAATGAGCAGGTAGCTGAAAAGCGTAAAACCTGTTTGCGTGAAAGGAGATGCATGGTGAGGAATAATAGGCGAGCAAATGAGGAAGTGCGTGAGGAGTGCAGAAGGAGGTATAACTTGGCGCGCAGGGAACTTCGCAGAGCCATCGCGAACTCCAAGCAAGAAGCTTGGAGAGTGCTCTGCGAAGAGGTGAATAATAACATCAGGGGTAACAGCTGTAAGATCGTCACCAGAAAAATTGCGCACAGGGTTAATACTCTCCGGGGGATAGCCTAATGACGGAAGTCAAGAAACTGTTCCCAGTACATGAGCGAATGAACTGGCTGGAACCCGTGGGATGGTAATCGGCGCCCCTTTTCACTCCGGCTGAGCTGCAGAGTGCAGTTGGCCGGATGAAGGAGGGAAAAGCGCCGGGTCCTGATGGTGTTCCACCGGAAGCGTGCAAGGTGTTTGGGCTTGTGTGTGAGGACATGTGCTTGAGCATGATGAATGAATTGTTGATGAATGGCAGTTTCCCCAGAAGTGGAAGAGTGGAAGAGAGCGAGACTGGTGATGATTGAAAAAGAGCGAAAGGAAGGAGAGGAAGCTAATTACAGGCCAATCTGCCTACTGAATGGGATAGCGAAGATGTTTGAGAGTATGATCGGAGCTAGGATAAATGAGGATCTCGATAGGGCAGGGGGTCTTCCAAAGGAACAGTATGGGTTCAGAGGCGGCCGCACTACGGTGAACGCAATGATGCGTGTGATAGAGAGAGCAAGGTTAGCAAATACGGGTCCATGGCGTACCCGTAGCTACTGCGTGCTTGTAACCCTGGACGTGAAAAATGCCTTCAATTCGGTCCCATGGGGCGAAATCATGGAGGCTTTGAAACTAAAGGGGGTAGCTCCCTACCTTCGAAAGATGGTGGGGAGGTACTTGAATGATAGGGAGACAGTGACTGTGGAAGGTAAAATCTTCAAAATGAGTGCGGGTGTTCCACAGGGTTCGGTTCTTGGGCCGATACTGTGGAACATATTTTATGATGAGGTTTTGAGATTGAGGCTGCCAGACGGGGTTACACTCGTAGGGTACGCTGATGACTTAGCGGTGGTCGCTGTCGCAAGAACGGAAGAAAGTCTGAAAGCGATAATAAATGAAGCAATTGGTAGGATTGATCGGTGGATGGGGGAAAAAGGGCTTGCTCTGGCTTCCCACAAAACCGAGGCGGTCCTGCTAATTGGGAGAAGAAAGCTGCGTGAATTGACCGTGCGAATGGGGACAGTTGACGTACCGGCTCGGGAATCTGTAAGATACCTTGGGGTAGAGCTCCAGCGAAATCTCAGGGTGTCCAATCAGAACACCCGGGTGGTGAGCAAGGCTACAGCATGTGTGAGAGCCCTTGGACGGCTGATGCCCAACATAGGTGGGCCTTTGTCTCCAAGAGGAGGGTTATGAATGCGGTCGTGCACTCCATTCTCCTGTATGGGGTGCCGGCATGGATAAATGCGTTCAGGATTGAATGTTATAGAGCGAGACTGATGAGAGTGCAAAGGTGTATGCTGCTGCGTGTGTGCAGCGCATACAGGACTGTTTCTGGCGACGCCGTGGCGGTCGTTGCTGGAGTTATCCCGTTAGACCTTCTGGCGCATGAAAGGGTGAGAGTTTTGGGAGGTAATGACCCTAGAAATGAAAGGGAAAAAACAATGCGTGTATGGCAAGAGCTATGGCAGGGGTCGGAAAAGGGAGCCTGGACCAGGCAACTGATTCCGACTATCGATGAATGGGTCAACCGTGGGCACGGGGAGGTGAATTATCACCTCACCCAGGCGCTTACGGGGCATGGATGCTTTGGGTCTTACCTGGTGCGCATCGGGAAACTGGTTGAGGCGCACTGTAGGCACTGTGGAGCGACTGATGACACTGCGGAGCATACCATCTTCGAGTGTACGAGATGGGAGAGAATGAGGAGCGCCGCAGAATGCAAGGTGGGAGAGAATGTGAACAAGGAGAGTATGGTGAGAATTATGCTCCGCAGTGAGTATGAATGGGGCGTGCTGACTGGAATGATAGGTTATATAATGAGGAGAAAGGAGAAGGATGAAAGGGACGAGCGTAAGGCGGGTAGAGGGGTTGCTACGCGCGAGCCGAGCGTGCCATCGCCGGGCCCCCCTTAGTGCGAAGGGGGCGCACAAATTTATTGTAAACTCTTATGTGAGGGGGGGCACGGCGATTAACGACGCGCCCGGCACAACGAATGAATGGATGAATGCTTTGGGTATGAAAGGGGGAGGAACGTGGTGAAGTTATGCCAAATTTTGGATTCCATCACGTTCTCTCTGGTTTTGACTGGGGGGTCTGAATGGTGGGGTTTTTCTAGTGGGTCGCCCCTTTTGGGGGGCAGCCCCACAATACCACTCGACACGGGTCGGGTGGTGTCTGTTTGCAGATTTTCACCTCCAGCACGTTCAAAAAAAAAAAAAAAATCTAATCTGTCTAGTCTAGTCTGTCTAGTCCTCTCTGTTTAGTCTTGTCTGTCTAATCTTGTCTGTCAAGTCTAGCCTGTCTAGTCTTGTCTGTATATTCTTGTCTGTCTAGTCTAGTCTGTCTAGTCTTGTCTGTCTAGTCTTGTCTGTCTAATATTGTCTGTCTAGTCTTGTCTGTCCAGTCTTGTCTGTCTAGTCTAGTCTGTCGAGTCTTGTCTGTCTAGTCTTGTCTGCCTAGTCTTGTCTGCGTAGTCTTGTCTATCTAGTCTAAAGTGACCACACGTCCCAATTTTGGCGGCACAGTCCCGCTTTTTGGAGGACTGTCCCGCGTCCCGCCGATTTTTAAAAATGTCCCGCTTTTTCGGAAATATCTGCATCTCTTATTTTAAATATTCTGTGATATATAAAATAAAATTTTTCACATATTCCCATGAAATCTCCTTTTTTTAGTGTCACCCAATGAAATTTTTTAATATCCTCCAATTAACTGTCCATTCTTCAAGATATTCCAAGCAGTTATTATAAAAAATTCATAGTTCTTTCAGAAAATCCGGTCGTTTAATTGTTTAATTTATCTCTCATTAGTACAGCTTAGCTTTTATGAACAACAAGTGAATGGTTTACAAATTGTTGTTTATAAAAGCAAAGGTATACTGATTAGAGATAAATCTCGAAACGCGTGAACAGATGGCTATCCACTTAAGGTATCGGAAAGACATGATCTTAAAAAACAATGTTGTTTTTCTAGTTTTTGTTGAGTGTCACGAAGGTATAAAGATTTATTACTGTTATAGAGCTGCGGAAAGGTTGAATATATTTATTGAATACGCGCTCTCCCTTTCAGGAACAAATACAGCAACAAAAAGTGTTTTTTCTAGTATCAATAAAATATGGACAACTGAAAAAATGCAGTTGAACATTAAACTTTAATAGCTATATTAAGCGTAAAAAATCATATGACCAATTCATTTGAGAAATTTCACGACATATTAATAAATGATCCGAGTATTCTCTCGGATCAAAAATTTGACAGTGAAAGAAAATCATATTTTTTTTTAATAAAAAATTTAAATCAATTAAAAATCATAATTTTCAAATTATTGTTTTTTTACAAAAATTTTTATAGTTACCAATAATTAATAATAAATACATTTTGTATATTTACAGACAAGTTTATAAATATATCCAATAATAGTAGTTTATGATAAGTGTGAGAAGAAGGGCTTTTATGCATGAGGCGCGAGTTTTATGTAATCGCAATGAGAGCACGTCAGAAAATTTATTTTCACTATGTCTATGGTTTTTGTTTAGTGACGCTAGTTGTTGCCATAGTAATAACAAACAGAAATCGTTTAATAATAAAACTCTATTTGATTTACATTGGATTTTTTACGCACGATTTGGTTACTTTTACACACGATTATAATAATTTCATCCTTCACATACAATAATATATTATAGTGTTCATTTTGGTGAGTAAGTAAAAATATATTTTTTTGAATTATTGTTCTGCTTCCATAACTAAATTATAATTCTCATTTCATCCCATTTGTCCCGCTTTGTCTCAATGAAAATGTGGTCACTTTAATCTAGTCTTACCTGTCTAGTCTGGTCTGTCTAGTCTTGTCTGTCTAGTCTTATATGTCTACTCTTGTCTGTCTAGTCTTATCTGTCTAGTCTTGTCTTTCGAGTCTTTTCTGTTTAGTTTAGCAATGTCTGTTTAGTCTAGTATTTCTAGTATTGTCTGTCTAATTTCGGTTGTCTGGTCTCATCTGTCTAATTTTGGTTGTCGTGAGAATAATTGCAGATCAAACGAGAAAGAACTAGAAATAGATACAGAAAGAAACTAAAAGAGAAACAAGTATTTGTAATGTCTCGATTGTGTTTGAACAGTTAGATCGCGAGGAGAGGCTAGTGGGATAAGACTATAAGGAACTGAGAGACTGTTCTTAATATGGCCAAGATATCCCGCTAGTTGTAACTTGTATGATATACACGGCCGATAGTGGAAAACTACAGTTAGATTTAGAGCATTCGTGTAGCTTCAGCTCGCTCGCCTTCCTTCTCTCTGACGTCCATTCGCTAATTAGGTCCCGCCGACAAAATCACCAACAAATATAGAATTGTTTGATGGGAAAATAAAGCCATATAAGACTAGACAAGTTCGCTCAGACGAAACTACACACGTTTAAATAAGTCAAAATTTGATTTAGAGTTGATTGTGGCGCGTGGGCTGCGTGATATACAACGCCTTTAAATCTCTAAATCTCTGCAATGATTGTTATAAACAAATTCGTGAAATATTCGCCGTTCACGTAGACGTACGGCGTAAATTAAAATCACGCTGAGCGCAAAACTCGAAACCACAATAAACCATTCATTACCCACACCGAGAGCACTACAAACCTAATTAATGTTCAAGCCGCAGTATTACCTAAACTTGTTCATTTTGTCTCATCTCAAACTTAAAACCGAAGTGTTTGTATACCCGTACAACTTCCAGTTTTGTCTAAATTTAAATGTACATAATTCTTATAAGTAAACCTAATTATGTAATTGGTTGGATATTCAGGCGATAGTTAATTCACGGTGCAGTGACTTTCTAATGGCCGGCGCATACTTTCTTTGTGGACCGAACAATGATTGATCGCGTTACGTAATGCATTATTCAGAGTCGCCTTTATCGCGCCGAAAAGATCCCATTTTCATAACAGAATAATAACAGAATATCACAACAAAACAGATAATCGCGCAACGGACTCGCGTTTTACAGATTACCGCAATTACGTAAACCAACAAGAAAAAAAAACAGATTAAGGATCTTATTCACAAATTTTTATATAATCTAGAATAGAAAGTCTAGCTTTGTTAGACAAGCAATAGTCTGTCTAGTACAATTTGTCTAGACTTGTCACTCTTGTCCTGTTTGTCTAGCCTTCTATGTCTAGTCTTCCATACCTAGTCCCATTTATCTACTCCTCTGTGTGTAGTACTGCCTCTCTTGTCCTGCCGGACTAGTATTGTCTGCCTAGTCCTATCTGTCTAGTCCTGTCTACTCTTCTCTGGTTTTGTCTGGTCTTGCCCTGTCTTTTGTGGTCTTATGAGTTCTTCTAGTCTAGTCTTGTCTAGTCAGTCTAGTCTTGTCTGTGTATCGTGATGATTCTGATTGTCTAAAACCTAATGATTCTGTCTATCTAAATGTTGAAAAGTTTGTCTGTCCAAATTTGGATTCTATTGTTAATTTAGATCTTGATAGTCTTGTCTGTCTAAAACATAATGGTCTAGTTTGCCTAAACCTTGAATAACTTGCCATTTTAAATCTTGGTAATCTGTCAATTTAGATCTTTGTAATCTTGTCTGCCTAAAGCCGAGAGATCTAGTTTGCTTAAATTAAGATCATGTTTAAGATCATGTTATGAATAGGATGGTTGCGACAGTTAATACGTGGTAATCCATACTTACATTGAATTGAAAAATTCACTTTGTTTTTTACCACACTTATATTATGTAAAAATGTTATATAACTTATTATTCACAGTTATATAAATTTCTACACATATCACGACTCGAGTTTCGACGTTTGACGGTCATTTTCAAGTGACTTAACAAATTGATGAGGTTGAATATATACCCTTATAGTTTTGGTGGGGTGGGGGGGCGTTGTTTGTCCGAAGTTGAGGACTTATCTGTTTGAGATTGGGTGAGATTAAAAAGTTGGGAAAAAATTAATTAAGTGGGGAAAAGATTGAAATGATGGGTGATGGTGGGTTTTCTGTATATATCAAATTCTATTTTGTTGTTTTTGTGAATCAGAGTAAAGGTCTAAGAAGTTTAGAGAGAAGTTTTACTTACTCTGATTCACAAAAACAACAAAATAGAATTTGATATATACAGAAAATCCACCAATGTTAACTCTACAATCCCGTATTCATCATTTCACCCGATAACACACAAATTAGCGGCCTATCATTCAATGATTAATTTTTTATTATTTTCTTATTTATTTATATTTTTTTCTTATTTTTAAACACACAAGTTCATCAAGATTCAGACACACCAGGTCTTTAAGCTTCAGATACACCAGTTCTCAAGCTTCAGACAGTCTCAAGACCATCAAGATTTAGAAAGACAAGAACTTCAAGCGACATGTTCATCAATGTTTAGGCAGACTAGGAGATCAAGATTTAGACTTACAAGGTCTTCCAGATTTAGAAAAACAGGCCATCAAGATTCAAACAAACAGGACCATAAAGATTTAGACAAACAAATTCATCAACATTCAGACACACCAGGTCGTTAAGCTTCAGACACACCAAGTCTCAAGATTCAGACAATCTCAAGACCATCAAGATTGAAACAGACAAGACCTTCATGCAACATGTCCATCAAGGTTTAGTCTGAGTAGGAGATTAAGATTTAGACTTATCTATTAAAATTTAGATATCTTGTGAATCTAAATCTTGATGTTTGAATGTACCTAAACCTTGATGGATTGGTCCCTTGAAAAGTTAGTACATCTAAATCTGGATAATTTTGTCTGTCTAAAGCTTGAAGAATCTCGTGTCAGAATCTTCGGATGAGTTTGTCTAAATCCTAATGGCCCTGCTGTCTAAATTTTATAAACCCTGTGAGTCTAAATCTAGGTGTTCTAGTTTGCCTACTCGACATTACTCGACATCGATGTGACTCTTTCAGATCTTGTCTGTCTATATCTTGATGGCCAACAGTTTGGAGCTAGTACATCTATTATAGGTAGAATAGATTGTAGATATTAGTTATATACATAGATTATATGTAATGACGAGGAAATAAGACATAAACTTCGAGTTTTAACTGATTAAAATGACCGCTACAAGCTAACCCTTTGAGGTATAAACTAACGGAACTTCCTTATGCGCCAAATCTCCATTGGATCACTAATTTGATAATAACCAATTTACCTTAACACAAAAATGTGTAAACTCTAAACTATTAGCCAAACTAAGTTAGCAAGCTTTAGCTCTACAAACTGGAACAGTTATATAACACTAAAACTAAATCTATAAGCACTACACTAAATCTCAGAGTAAATATATCAATGTTGCAATTATAATTTAGTCTGGACTATGTATCTAAATTTAAATATTATTTAATTGATATTAAGTTTCTATCGATTTGTTGCAAATCAATTAAGGTAGAACTATGTGCGAAGAGTAATTAAAATTTTAATGGAGCGTCGCAGTTTCCGGGTGGGCGTCGCGACGCCGAGCGCCGTCGGCGATCACGTGCGCGTCCGTCGATTAGCGCCATTTCCGTTGAAACGAACGGTTCGAACGAACTTCCGGTCCTTTTCACGACCGATAGCAACAAACATTTTCACTGATAGACATTTCTGTGCGGGCTGAGTAATAGAATTACTCAAACCGCCAGCATATTCCGAATTTACATTTGTTTGGTAGACGACGTTTCTCTGTGCCGGTTTTTTCTGCGTTAAATTAGTACAATGGCGGGAGGTGAGATAAGATTGTAAGGCGAAACGAGAGCAGCGGTGATAAGGAAACTGTTTCAAAGTCGGGCTAGATCTTATAAGTCTGCTTGACGGGCAGAAATCTTCTGATAAAGCACGACTCACACTTCGTAACTGTACACCGACAATCTTGAACTCATTGTCTAGATTTACTTACCTCGACCAGATTTATCTTGCAATAAACTAGATTAGGAAACTGGTTTGACAGGACAACATACTAAAGAGACGAGTGAAGATTAAACAGATGAGTCAAGACTAAATATGCGAGTGAAGACTAAACAAATGAGTTAAGACTAAACACGCGAGTGAAGACTAAACACGCGAGTGAAGACTAAACAGACGAGTGAAGGCTAAACAGTCGATTGAGGACTAAGTAGACAAGTGAAGATTTAACAGACATGTTTAAACCTGGAAGACTAGATAAAAAATTAAATAGATTAGATTAGACAGACAAGATTAGATCGGCAAAACAGGTAAATCGGTTATTGATGGTTTTAAAAATGATTTTATTAGAATGATGGGATTGATGATTGTTGTCAAAGACAGACAAAGTGGTCAACGTCAAGTATGATGTGTGAGTGGAATTTTGCAGGGAAGATTGATGGATGTTCATGTCGTGCGCATAGTTCGAGTCGTCTCTAAAGTGGATGTCTATATATCAAACTCTAGATTAGAAGTCTTAATACGAAGCTATTATGTAAATTTGAAGTTACTTTGAACGGTTTACTGAAAATTTTCAAATTAAATCTTGATTTTAAAATATTCGACTATGTGTAGAGTCATTAGTTAAGATTCTTAATTAATTTCGACTTCAATCTGGACTTTATACCTCTGTATAATTAGTCAATTTCCTTGAAAATCATTTATATATAATATGTAGTTACCTAATAGCCAAACTAAGTCTGCAAGCTTTAGCTCTACAAACTGGTGCAGTTATATAACACTAAAACTAAATCTATAAGCACTACACTAATTCTCAGACTAAATATATCAATGTTACAATTATAATTGAGTCTAGACTATGTATCATGGTAGAGTTTTGTCATGCCTATCTAGCAATGTCTGTGTACTCCTGTCTGTCTAGTCCTGTATCTTCATCCTGTCAGTCCCCTCATTCTATCAGTCCTGTCTTTCAAGACATTCATTTCCACTCCTGTCTGTCCAGTCCACAATGTCTAGTCCTACCGTAGTGAATAGACTAGTGAATACAGTTTAAACTACACTTAAATCTAAGTTTAGTTGATGCCTTAGTTCCTTTAGAAGGACAAGACTAGTCTAAAACCTTATACGCTTTAACAATTCTCAATTGTTGTTTAAAATATCCGAAAGAAAAGCAAGTAAACTAAAGTTTTTAGCTAGTAAAGTCCAAACTAGACTTTAGCCTAAGTTTAGTTAATGCCTTAATCTTCTTTAGAACAAAACTCTATTAACTACTCTATACTAATACTAAACTCTAGTCTACTAATACTAAACTCTAGTCTACTAATACTAATCTCTAGTCTACAAATACTAAACTCTAGTCTACTAATACTAAACTCTAGTCTAATACATCAGAACCAAGAGGTATTTATTGAAAACATTAAATTGTATTAAAAGAGCAATCGACTCGTCCTGGCATTTCAGGTGTCGACTGGTCTTGCTACGCTGTAGTCTAGACCAGTGGTGCGCAAACTGCGGGTCGCCACCCCCTGAGGGGTCGACAGAGAATTTTTTTGGGTCGTCGAATCCATAAAAAAACTTAAGGCTTTTCGTGTGAATCAGAGAGCAGTAAAATGGTGAAATGTCAATATGAACAAATTTAACCCTTTCGCTGCTATGGACTGCTATAGCAGCTCAATAGATTTGACACCCAGGTGCTATGGACTGTTATAGTAGTCCAATTGATTGGGAGGTCAGATGCTATGGATTGCTATAGCAGTCTATCTACAGATTTCATGAATTAATTGTGGCCTTTTTAAACGTAACAAAGAGATTAATAAATACATACACTATCATTGGAGAGTTGCGTTGCCCTGGGTGAAAGATTCGGGACTCACCCTTGCACCTAGGGTCTTATCGCTGGAAAAATTAATATTTCACAAAATCCCAAAAAATAATTTTAAACTAAGCGGATAGCCATATATTTGTTTTTTAATTTTTTTTATGTCTAGTCTTGTCTAGTCATGTCTAATTTTTTCTAGTCATGTCTAGTCCCGTCTAGTCTAGTCTAATCTTGAATAGTCTTGTCCAATCTTGCCTAGTCTTCTCCAGTCTTGTCCAATCTTGTCCAGTGTTGTCCAGTCTTGTCCAGTCGGGTCCAGTCTTGTCTAGTCTTGTCTCCTTCATGTCTCCTTCTTGTCTTTATCTAGTCTTGTCTCATTCTTGTCTTGTCTATGTAGTCTACTAGATTAAAATGTACTTAATTTAATGACTTTTCTATAATGAAATTTTCTACAATGAATTGGACTAGATATATTAGATTGTGCTTTCCAGGGTCCACTTAGTCCTCTTAGTCCACTAAGTTAGTAGTCTAATTCAAGTACAATATGAAGTTGTTGCAACTTGCAGTTGTAGCAATGCGAAGCCGCAACATGAAGTTGTCGCAACATGAAGTGGTTTCAACATGAAGTTGTCGCAACATGAAGTTGTTTCAACGTGAATTTGAAAATTAAATGTGGATTCGTGGTGAAAAAATCTCTTCTCGTAGTTGAAACTAGATTCTTTCGATCCAGTCGGTTCAACATGAAGTTGTTGCAATATGAAGTTGTCGTAATTCGAAGTTTCAACTTGAATTTGTTTCAGAAAAAATAAAACTAGATAAACAAGTTTAGACGAACAAGGCTAGATGGACAAGACTAGACTGACAAGACTGGATAGGCAAGACTAGATAGACAAGACTAGACGGGAAAGACTATACAGACAAGGCTAGACTTGCAAATTATTTTGTCGTTTTCGTTCAATTTTGACATAAAAGGAAGAATTTTTAAAAGTGTGTCCACTGAAATCAACAAAAAAACAGATTTTTGCTTCGAATAGACAATTTCATTTTTGAAAAACTGGCAATTTTTGTAAATTATTTTGACGTTTTCGTCCAATTTTGACACAAAACAAAAGAATTTTTCAAGGTTTGTCCATTCATATTAACAAAAAAAACTAATTTTGTTTCCTGCAAAGATTTAGGTTCTTGAAAATTTGGCAATATTTTCCAATTATTTTGACATTTTCGTCCAATTTTGACAAAAAACAAATGAATTTTGCAAAATTTGTCCACTCAAATCAACAAAAATAACAAAATTTGCTTCGAATAGAGATTTTGGTTCTTGAAAATTTGGTAATTTTTATAAATTATTTTGACGTTTTCGTCCAATTTTGACATAAAACAAATTAAGTTTGCTAAGTTTTTCCACTCAAATCAACAAAAAAAGCAAAATATGCTTCGAATAGACAATTTGATTTTTGAAAACCTGGCAATTTTTGTAAATTATTTTGACGTTTTCGTCCAATTTTGACACTAAACAAAAGAATTTTGCAAGGTTTGTCCATTCAAATTAACAAAAAAAAAATTTGTTTCCTACAAAGATTTAGGTTTTTGAAAAATTGGCAATATTTGCCAATTATTTTGACAGTTTCGTTCAATTTTGACATAAAACAAATGAATTTTGCAAAATATGTCCACTCAAATCAACAAAAAAAAACAAAATTTGCTTCGAATAGATATTTTGGTTTTTGAAAATTTGGTAATTTTAGTAAAAAAATTGGCAATATTTACCAATTATTTTGACTTTGAATTAGTTTTCGTCCAATTTTGACACAAAACAAAAGAATTTTGCAAAGTTTGTCCACTAAAATCAACAAAAAACAACAAAATTTGCTTCGAATAGAGATTTTGGTTTTTGAAAATTTGGCAATATTTGAAAATTATTGAAAATAATACAAAGTTATAAGCACACAATCACATCAGTTCATAAAAGTAATTCGCAACGAAAGGGTTAAAAAAGCATATACTTTCTATCCAGGGGCCGCGATAAAATTTTACACAAAATGTTTGCTCGCAAATGAAAATAGTTTGCTTGTTAATAGCTGGCTTGTTCGATGGTATTTCCTTAACTTAAGGCAACCCAGAAATAACGTATATGTTTTCCGGCTAATTTTGGGACGCTGAATGTACTGGTGAAAACTAGAAGTCTCTACGATAAGCCGTTCAAAAGTTATGACATCGTGAAATCTGCAAAAAATGCTAGAAAATGTATTTTCTTAAAATCGTTATTTATCAAGTGAACGGAAAATTCCAAAGTGTGTCTGAAGGTGTTTTCCCTGGTGGTTTTAAACATACTAATCGCATTTTCCTATCCGCTTCTGTTCTTGATATAATTGGCAAAATTGAACGAAATTTCAGTAAAATTGGCCGGTCGAGAACTGAGAAACTAGTTGATATTTTTCAGGAAATCTAAGTGCGTCCGTAGGAAAATGACCTCCCGAAAACAATGCCTCAATCCGTTTTTAATTATCTGCAACCATTCACTAGATATAGACTCAAGAAGTCGAAATTCTGGCAAATTTGAATTCAGAATTTCACAAAAAATTGAATAGTATATCCAAACAATTTATATATCGTTTTGCTCGTCTTGTCGTCTAGTTACAGCGTGTCGAAAATTGTTTTGTTCCGATTTGTAGTTTCCGAGAGGTTTGTAAAAACCCGCACGAACGGCGAAAACAAAAAGACGGCTTATAAAAGCGCAAAACTATATATCTTGTTTATTTGTAACTTTAGAGCGAAATAAATTAGAAAATCGTTCTCAGCACTTCGATTTCCTTCGGGTAACCAAAAAAAAGCCACTAAAAAAATTTCAAAATAATTTTTCAACAAAAAATTTCTATCATTTCGTTCGAAAAATATATGCTTTTTCGGTTTTTTCGATTTTCTCGAGAACAGTAAAACACAGCGAAATCTTTTTCGGCACACACAAACTACACGACAAGACGAACAATTCGATGTGTAAATTGTCCGGAAAGATTCAACAATTAGTCGAGAACTTTCAAACTGAAATTTACCCTATTCTCGATTTGCTAAGTAGATGTCTCGGAAACGGTTGAAGATAATAAAAAACGAATGGCGGCATCGTTTTCAGAAGATCATTTTCCTATTAATACACTAATATTTTCCGCGAGAAATTCACGACTTTCCGAGATCTCTACTCGAGCGCCGAAATTTCTTAAAAATTTCTTCAATTCATGCAGGCGATCGTGAACGGAAAGAGCTAGCAAAATATAATTTGCATATCTGTAATCAGCAGCAAAAATGCATTCAGAAACGTTTTTGCTGTAAAAACGTTTTTGCTGTTTAAATTTTGCTGTAACTCATAAAATAACGATTTTGCCAAAATCGATTTTCTCGCATTTCTACGTTTCCGCGTCTCGACTCCCCGTGTCGATGATATGTCTTAACTAAAAGCTTCCTAGGGAATATTATATACGTTTTCCAAATAATTTTAAGACGCTGAATGGATTGGTGAAGACTAGAAATCTCTGTGGTGCGCCGTTCAAAAGTTATAAGCACGTAGAATCTGCCGAAAATGTGAAATAATGTATTTTCTTAAAATCGTTAAATATCAAGAGAATGGAAAATTTCAGAGTGTGAATGAAAGTGTTTTCCCTGCCGGTTGTAAATATACAAATTGTGGAAATCAATTCCCCAGAGGGGTTGATAAAAAAAAAATTTGGCTCGTCGAATTAAAAAAAAATGAATGCTTTTCATGGGTAAATATTAGGTTGCTGAAAAATAGCCAAATGTTAATATGTCCACTTTCTAACCACGGGTCGCGATAAAATTTTACACAAAATATTGGGTCGCAAATGAAAATAATTTTGGTCTGGACTGTTGAAAACTTTGTTTCAGGAACTAGTTTACAAAATTTTTATTTCCCTGAAATCTCTTCGGTGTTAAACACATTTTTTATCGAATGTTGCATAATATGATTTTAACAAACAACAAACAGAACAGAATTAAATGAATTTCCCTCGGGCTAGAAATCAAGCATTCCGCCGTTTCTATCTCGAGTTGGAATCAATCAACTCACAGACCTTATACTTAACACCAACAAAATTGTTTAACGCAAGATTAATCATGAAAGACTAGACAGATAAATTTAGACGGACAAAACTGAACAGACAAGACGAACAAGACTAGACGGACAAGATTAGACAAACAAAACAGGCAAAACTAAACAGGCAAAACTAAACAGACAAGACTAGACAGATTAGACAAGACTTTATTCTTCGATGAATAGTATTAGTAGCCAAATGGACGTCAGAACCCACAATAATATTAAGAAGATTATGAAAGAAACATATTCATGAGAAGATTGCTTTAATTAACCAAAATGTACAATCAATCTACAACTGCTTGAAGATGAGTCAGTACATGCTAGAAGACAATGCAAAATGTCATGTTTTGGAATTAACTGAGCATTAACATTGGAAGAGTGGAGACCAGCTCCAGCTATACAAAATGAACCACTTTTTACTCTCATCGTTTCATTGCAGGGAAGATGGAAGGGTCGGTCGCCATTTTCTGTAAAGATGAAAACAACCACAAACAAAGAGATGACATCAATAAGTTAGCAGAGGATTACGTATTTGAATGTGCGGTAACACAGCATCTCTAGGCAATTCGCTAACTATTGTCGCAATATTCGCTCCGAGCGCAACAGCACTAGCGCCAAAGGTGACACTTTTAAGAACTTCGTGACCGAAATACGAGAAGTATGATCGGCTATTTTGGCTCGAGGTATATATTTTTGCACATTCTTTAGCGCGATTTCTGACTCTACAATTATTGTGGATTTATCGGATTTATTATTGATGAATGGGGTGTAGTTGGGGTTTTGGGAAAGAAAAGATTGTTCAATAGGACTGAAGATAACTTTTGAGAAGTTGATAAATTTAGACACTAGATTCGGTTTGGACATTACTTTTTGAGGTTCAGACTTTTTTCCTCATCTACGGACAGACAGCGCCCCCCTCCCCAACAAAACTATAAGGGTATATATTCAACCTCATCAATTTGTTAAGTCACTTGAAAATGACCGTCAAACGTCGAAACTCGGGTCGTGATATTTGTAGAAATTTATATAACTGTGAATAATAAGTGATAACATTTTTACATAATATAAGTGTGGTAAAAAACAAAGTGAATTTTTCAATTTAATTTAAGTATGGATTACCACGTAGTAACTATCGCAACCATCCTATTCAATCCTACAAGACACAATACAAAGAAAAGAAACTAGAAAACAAATTATTAAATTCAGAGAATCCAATAAAAACAACATGGGATATATTGAGGGAAATTACATGGTTGAAAATGTCAAATAACAAACAGTACACCATCGGAGATCGGCATAACGAAGACCCACAGAATAAAGTCAACGAATTCAATATTTTTTTAGTGACTACTCCCGACTTCTATCCAACAATATACCTCAAACTCCATACGAAGACAAAATAACGGATAGCAAATCATCTATATTCCTAGAACCAGTATCAAATGAACAACTGCACAATATAATAACGTCTATAAGGCCGCAGATAACAAGAGCGCCGGTGACGAAGAAGTATCAGCTACATTAATCCAAAATATTTTCTGGGAAATTGTATAACCGCTAAAATATATGATAAACAATTCAATAGAACGTGGATTTTTTTCTGACTCAAACATTCACAACATCATAATACCGCTACACAAAAGGGGGATAAAAAATTAATTGAAAATTACAAGCCAATAAGTACACTATCTGCCTTCTCCAAAATATTTGAAAAAGTTATTGAAAGACTTTTCTTCAACTTTCTTGAAAAGAATCACCTAATTAGCAACGAACAACATGGTTATAGAAGCGATGCGGAAGGAGCATCGACACAGCTCATGTTTTAATTTTATAAAATATATACATAAAGAATTGGAAAATAAAAACATACCATGTGGAATTTTGATCGATCTTTGCAAAGCTTACGACACCGTAGATTACACGATTCTTCTCGAAAAATTATTCAAATACGGAGTTCGAGGGATCGCTCATGAGTGGTTGCGTTCCTACTTATCTAACCGTACACAGCAAACCAGAGTAAATGCCACACTATGCAAAGAAAAATCAACAATCAGATACACACAAATAGAAATACCTCAGGGTAGTATCTTGGGACCCCTATTTTTTACTCAATATATTAATGACCTACCCTCAACAATAAAATCTACACCACATAAAATAATCAATTACGCAGACGACACTTCCCTGTTATTAATCTTAATCTTCCCTGTAATCTAACACCAGACTGGAAGACTTATCTACCAATTTAAATATTACCACGGCAAGAATAACCGAATAGTTCAACATAAACAAACTTACAATTAACAGGCAGAAAACCAACAATTTTCAAAGCAGGTAGATCATTACATTGAATTAAAAAATTCACTATGTTTTTACCACACTTCACATAGTGAATTTTTCAATTCAAAGTAAGTATGAGAGTAGTAGATCATTATTTAACTATCCCAAACGAGTGACAATAGGAAAAGACGATATAGCTGTTAGGAACACCGTAAAACTTTTAGGAATGGAAATCGACTGCTGCGTAAATTGTAATCCATCCATCCATGGCTCTACAACCCGGGGTGGGTCTTGGCCGCCTCAACAATTCTCCTCCATTTTCTCCGATCCTGAGTGACTTCTTCCCAGTTGAGCACCCCCAGGGTTTAAAGGTCCTTGCGGATATTATCCCGCCATCGAAGCTTTGGGCGCCCCAGTGGTCTTTTGTTGTTAGGGGTTTCTTCCCAGACCATTTTAACTAGCCTTGTGTCATTACTCCTCTGGACATGTTCCAGCCATCTTAATCTGTTTGACTTGATTTCTTGTACTATACTTGGGCTATTATATATATATATATATATATATATATATATATATATATATATATATATATATATATATATATACATATATATGTATAGTTCATATACCTCGTTGATCGTGCGCATCCTAAACCGCAACGTTTGTTAATCCAAGACTGCTCCAAATATTTTCCTAAGAATTTTTCTTTCAAAGCGATTGAGTAGTAACGTGTCTTGTACGGTCATGGTTCATGTTTCGCTAGCGTAAGTTACCACTGGACTTATAATTGTTTTATATATATATATATTAATTTTTGTTTGTCTGGTCAGGATTCTTGACCGTAATAATTGCTGGGTTGCGTAGTAGCATTTATTTCCTTGTAGAATGCGCTGTCCTATTTCTACTTTAACGTTGTTATCTCATCTTATTAATGCCCCTAGGTATCGAAAAGACTGTACGTGCTCGAAGTTGTACTCATCCATGGTAATATTTTGTCGAATTCGATCTCGTCTTGTGTTTAGTGTCATATGCATATACTTCGTTTTTTCCTCGTTGATTTTCAATCCCATCTGTTTTGCCCCTTTTTCGAGTTTTATACAGGTGGTTTCCTTCACGCTAATTGTATTTCTTCCCACAACATCTAGATCATCTGCATACGCTAGAATCAGTCTGGGTCCGCTATTTTCGAAGATGGTCCTACTTAGTTCGGTTTGTTTTATCACCTTCTCCAAGGCTAGATTAAACAAAGCCGGTGACAGTACATCCCCTTGTATAAGGCCAGTTGTTATATCAAATATTTCGCTGTATTGACCTTCTATTTTAATTGTACCATATGATCCTTCAACGCATACTTTAATCATACTCGTGAGTTTGCTGGGCATTCCAAGCTCTTCTAGTGCTGACCATAAGCTTGCTCTGAAGATACTATCATACGCCTGTTTAAAGTCTACGAATAGATTGTGCAAATCTCTATCGAAGTCCCAGCATTTTTCTAACAGTTGTCTTAACGTAAATAGCTGGTCTGTTGTTGATCGTTTCCTTCTAAATCCACTTTGGTATTCTCCAACTATTTCTTCTACATACGGTGTTATTCGATTCCTAATTATGTTGGACAGAACTTTATATCATGTGTTAAGGAGTGTGATACCTCTATAGTTGTTGCATGATATTCTATTTGCTTTTTTCTGTATTGGTATAACAACTCCATCTTTCCAGTTCTTTGGAATCGATTCCTGTTCCCATATTTTTTGTATCAGCTGGTGTAAGGTATCTCCAAGTTTTTGTCCACCCTCCTTCAGGCATTCCGCGGGGATGCTATCTCTTTCTGCTGCTTTATTATTTTTTAGCTCTTTAATGGCTTGAGCTGTTTCTTCTCTAGATGGTGGATCAACCCAAGCTCCAGCGCTATGTCGTTTATCCTCTTTTTGATATGTTGGGTCTTCTATATTGAGTAGGTTGTGAAAGTATTCTTTCCAGTTATTGAGGATCTCCTGTTTGCTAGTCATAAGTTCGCCATCATCATTCTTAATCATTGTAGAGGTTCTTGGGCGAAATCCTTTTTTCCCATTATGCCATTCTCTTTTCTTTTTTCTCATAAGTTTTCGCATTTTGTTTCTTAGGTTATGGAACTTATTTCTATTTTCAACCGAAGAATTTTGTAACATCTTGATTCTTCCTTCATACTTTTCCCCATTAGGTCTGTGTCACTCTGTATCGAACCACATCTTCTTTTTTGTATTTTGTTTCTCACCTAGGATTTCTTTGTTGGCTTCTTGAATTACTTCCTTTATTGTCTTCCAAGTATTTCCTACTACTAGGTTCTGTACATGTATTTCTCTGTATGCCTGTTCTATTCTTTGTTGCTACTGATCCTTAACATCTGGTTGTTTTAGGTTTTCGATGCTCCACTGTACTTCTTTCTTGTGGCTTTTCTCTTTCCTTGCAGCTAGTCGCAGTCTAGTTTCGGCCCTAACCAAAATATGATCTGTATCTTCATCAGCTCCCCTGCAACTTCTAACGTCTATTATGTTTGATCCGTATCTAGTGTCTACCAATACGTGATCTATCTGATTTCTCGTTATACCGTCATTAGATATCCAAGTATGTTTGTGTATATCTTTATGAGGGAACATTTTATCAGCAGGTTATTCGATCAGCCTGGTTCCATTGTCATTAGAAGAAGCATGTAAGCTGTGTCTTCCAAATTGTAGTTGCGATGTTTCTTCTCTTCCTACTTTGGCGTTATAATCTCCTAAAGCCAGCAGCATATCTCCCTTTGGTATTTCATTTAGTGTTTGTTCCAGTGTTTCATAAAAAGTGTCTTTAGTCCCATCCTCGGCTACTTCAGTTGGTGCGTGTATTGCTACTAGTGATATGTTGTATCATTTTCCACGTAACCGGATAGAGCATATTCTCTCATTTATGGGTTTAAAGGATATTAGTTCACTCATCAGTTCTTCCTTGATCACAAAACCTGTCCCAAATTCGTGCGTGTCCTCTTTTCCGCTATATAGTACTACCGATTTGCTTATCTTAATATTGCCGGAATTTAGCCACTTGATTTCTTGCACTGCCGTTATGTCCATTTTACATTTTTCCAATTTTTCCAAGACTTTCCAAGACTTTACATTTTTCCAAGACAATTGGGATGCCTCTGGTCTGTACCAGCTCAGAACGTTCTAAGTACCTATATTCAAATTCATATGTCGTTGCCGTTGTCGTTTCCGTTGATCGGTCCCTTTCCGAGGCTCTTGTTGAGGTTTCATAACAAATAGGTTTTTACGAGTTAGGTTGTTAGCCTGATGCTCAACCCTCCTCCTTTATCCAGGCTTGGGACTGGCAACATGGCGGTGGAGCTACTCAATCCACCCCGTAAATTGGAATGCTCACATAAATACATTATAAGCAAATTAAATAAAACAACATACAGCATAAGAATTAAGAGCGGAGCGCATGTCAAGAAGTCCTAAAAGGACTTTGTGTAGACCGCAGACGCCATCAAAATCTGCTAGGAAAAATCAGAGACCTGTTCAATCTTTGCCTGTTCAATAGTACAGTACCAAATGAATGGAACAACGCTATTGTGATCTTAATGCACAAAAAAGGAGATATAGCTGACCTAGAAAACTATAGGCCGATAAGCCTTCTAAGTCATCTCTACAAACTATTTACAAGAATAATAACAAATAGACTTGAAAATAAACTGGACTTCTACCAACCAGTGGAACAGGCAGGATTTCGCACAGGATACGGAACCAATGACCTTCTACAAAGTGTTAAAACAATAGTCGAGAAAAGTATTGAATACAACAGACCACTCGTACTGGCCTTCATAGATTTCCATAAAGCATTTGACACCGTCGAGTTAGATGCAGTTAAGGAAGCACTACAGGAATGCCGTGTCGACCATCGCTACACGAGAACCATTTACAACATCTACAAAAACGCCAGTATGACGGTTCAACTCCATGAAAACACCAAACCCATTCCAATTGGTAGAGGCGTGAGACAGGGGGATACGATATCGCCTAAATTGTATATTACGCTATCTTTCACTCTCACGTTTTAGGATTTCGTTTTAGGATTTGATTTATCGAACGTTTAGAATCCAAAAACAGGCAATAAGAATCATTTACAAAATGAAATACAATCAACCTTGCCGAGGAAAGTTTAAAGCTACAAATATTTTAACGGTCTCAGCCATATTTCTTTACGGGACCACAATTTTCTAAGTGAAGAACAAAGATCTCTTCACGGAAAACATGAATTCTAACCACAGAAACACAGAAAATCAAAACCAAATCTACATTTTACCAAAACATAACTTGACAATGACGGAAAGAGAACCACCTTACATAAATTCAATAGTATATAATACATTGACAAGACATCTAAAGCTGATAAAAAAATAAAGACAATTTAAAAAAGCAATCCGCAGAATCCTCGTAAATATAGGGTTCTATATTTACGAGAAACAATTAAAACAATTTCAAGGAATATTATGAAAATATTAAAACCCACACATCCTAAATTATTCAGTCTGGACATATTTCATTAGGGTTTACAAACGTATTTTTCTATTTTGATTCTATAATGTCCTATATATAATGTTCTATAAGTAATAAAAGCACTCATATGGGTTCGTTTATGGATCGCCGAGTGCGATACAATTTTCTCAATTGGTATCGGCGATTTTTTTATTTAGAAATGGCATAAAAGGGTGCAAAATAGTATTTTGTCCTTTAGAAAACTCCTCGTTATTTTCGTCGTTTTTTTAACATGGACGCGTGCTGAAAAATGAACTCGTTCTCTTATTGAACTCGTTCTTTAATAATTTTTTAAATTTATTTTATTTTATTTTATTTTAACAAATATACCGGTTGCTCCATTACAGTATATATACTATAATATCTGTTATGTATAGCTTTATATAATGAAATAAAATAAATTGAAATTGACTAGACAAACATGACTAGACAAACAAGACTAGACAAAAAAAACAGACAAGATTAGACAAACAAGGCTAGACAGACCCGACTATGCAGACAAGACTAAAGAGACTCGACTCGACTAAGAGACAAGACTATATGGACAAGACTAGAGGATACAACTTTATATACAGACTACACAGACAAGACTAGACAAACAGACTAGACAAAAATTGTGTAGAGGAAGACTTTAGTGACACTAGTTTTAGATTTGGTTTATTTTAAAATGTTACAGTAATTTTTATGTAATGGCTTGGCACTTGAGCATTGGGCAATCCGAACCGAAAATAATTGGGCATTGACATTGAGAGGGCAAGTCGAGTATTAATTAGAGCGATTCGGTTTCGCAATGCAAACAGGTGCTTAGCGCGCTAAAAATCCGACAGAATTGGACTTTCTACAACGACAAGGCACCAATAGATTTTTTGCAAATAATGTATTTATCTAGATTTGCCATAATACTAGATTGGTAGGTGTATTAGATTGATAAGTATTGTTGATTATTAGGTATAGTTGCTTGTTAGGATATAGGTTTTTTTGTTTTTGTTTAGTTTTTTTAGTTTGAAGTTGAGGCATATTAAGTACATTATTAGTTGGTGACGTGGAGGCGATGGTGGCGTAGTAGACAAGACATCAGATTACTAAGCCATAAGTCCCAGGTTCGATCGATCGCTGGGGCACAAGTTCGAAATAAGCCACCATCCTCCTGTGCATGGCGACTCTGGCAAAACCATCCCAATAAAAATCTGCTTAAAAATAGTCTATAATCTCGACATTAGTTGGTGAAGTTATTTAATATTAGGTTAATTAATAATTTAGTTATGTTAGGTTTAGAATATTATTATTAGTAAGGCTTATTATTAGTTAGAGAAGAGCATATGAGTAGTTTCCATGAAATAGATCGATATGGTTAAGATTAATATATAATCGTGTCAATTAGGGTTTGTAATATGATTGCATCTTCTTAAATAATTTACGAAATATTTTCAAGTTTGCAAACAATTTGCAAACTTAAAACATTTAAGTATGAATTACAAACTGAATAATTCACAAAAGTATTCAAGATTGTGTAAACCTGCAAAGTTTTCTTAGAAAATTTGTGATTCTTTCGGTGAATCCTTTTGTAAAACACAGACGAGACTCGAGCATAATTTAAACGACTATACACAACAAATTTAAATAATAATTACACAAACCTTTTCGCTCCTTTCGGTCGGCTTTTTTGTCTCTAAACCTTAATTACTCGCTAATTAAGATTTTGGATCAACAACTTTTAAATTCATATTTGTAATTACTGCATTATTATTAATGACTTAACACCGAGAACTTTTAATTTCGGATCTCATTTATTTTTTAATAGGCACAGACAAACATTGTAAATAAAACACCAACATTAATACAATACAAACTATGTAATCGCCTTGTCGGCCAAGTTTTGCCCGTCTAGTCTTATCTGCCTAGTCGTGTCTGTCTAGTTTTGACTGTCTAGTCTTGTCTGTCTAGTCTTGTCTGCCTAGTCTTGTCTGTCTAGTCTTGTCTGTCTAGTCTTGTCTGTCTAGTCTTGTCTGACTAGTCTTGTCTGTCTAGTCTTGTCTGTCTAGTCTTGTCTGTCTAGTCTTGTCTGTCTAGTCTTGTCTGTCTAGTCTTGTCTGTCTAGTCTTGTCTGTCTAGTCTTGTCTGTCTAGTCTTGTCTGTCTAGTCTTGTCTGTCTAGTCTTGTCTGTCTAGTCTTGTCTGTCTAGTCTTGTCTGTCTAGTCTTGTCTGTCTAGTCTTGTCTGTCTAGTCTTGTCTGTCTAGTCTTGTCTGTCTAGTCTTGTCTGTCTAGTCTTGTCTGTCTAGTCTTGTCTGTCTAGTCTTGTCTGTCTAGTCTTGTCTGTCTAGTCTTGTCTGTCTAGTCTTGTCTGTCTACTCTTGTCTGTCTACTCTTGTCTGTCTACTCTTGTCTGTCTACCCTTGTCTGTCTACCCTTGTCTGTCTACTCTTGTCTGTCTACCCTTGTCTGTCTACCCTTGTCTGTCTACCCTTGTCTGTCTACCCTTGTCTGTCTACTCTTGTCTGTCTACTCTTGTCTGTCTAGTCTTGTCTGTCTAGTCTTGTCTGTCTAGTCTTGTCTGTCTAGTCTTGTCTGTCTAGTCTTGTCTGTC
This sequence comes from Phosphuga atrata, assembly GCA_944588485.1. Taxonomy (NCBI): domain Eukaryota; kingdom Metazoa; phylum Arthropoda; class Insecta; order Coleoptera; family Silphidae; genus Phosphuga; species Phosphuga atrata. Next base: position 64,028,591 of record OX155894.1, on the reverse strand, counting down.
TAGTCTTGTCTGTCTAGTCTTGTCTGTCTAGTCTTGTCTGTCTAGTCTTGTCTGTCTAGTCTTGTCTGTCTAGTCTTGTCTGTCTAGTCTTGTCTGTCTAGTCTTGTCTGTCTAGTCTTGTCTGTCTAGTCTTGTCTGTCTAGTCTTGTCTGTCTAGTCTTGTCTGTCTAGTCTTGTCTGTCTAGTCTTGTCTGTCTAGTCTTGTCTGTCTAGTCTTGTCTGTCTAGTCTTGTCTGCCTAGTCTTGTCTGCCTAGTCTTGTCTGCCTAGTCTTGTCTGCCTAGTCTTGTCTGCCAAGTCTTGTCTGTCTAGTCTTGTCTGTCTAGTCTTGTCTGTCTAGTCTTGTCTGTCTAGTCTTGTCTGTCTAGTCTTGTCTGTCTAGTCTTGTCTGTCTAGTCTTGTCTGTCTAGTCTTGTCTGTCTAGTCTTGTCTGTCTAGTCTTGTCTGTCTAGTCTTGTCTGTCTAGTCTTGTCTGTCTAGTCTTGTCTGTCTAGTCTTGTCTGTCTAGTCTTGTCTGTCTAGTCTTGTCTGTCTAGTCTTGTCTGTCTAGTCTTGTCTGTCTAGTCTTGTCTGTCTAGTCTTGTCTGTCTAGTCTTGTCTGTCTAGTCTTGTCTGTCTAGTCTTGTCTGTCTAGTCTTGTCTGTCTAGTCTTGTCTGTCTAGTCTTGTCTGTCTAGTCTTGTCTGTCTAGTCTTGTCTGTCTAGTCTTGTCTGTCTAGTCTTGTCTGTCTAGTCTTGTCTGTCTAGTCTTGTCTGTCTAGTCTTGTCTGTCTAGTCTTGTCTGTCTAGTCTTGTCTGTCTAGTCTTGTCTGTCTAGTATTGTCTGTCTAGTCTTGTCTGTCTAGTCTTGTCTGTCTAGTCTTGTCTGTCTAGTCTTGTCTGTCTAGTCTTGTCTGTCTAGTCTTGTCTGTCTAGTCTTGTCTGTCTAGTCTTGTCTGTCTAGTCTTGTCTGTCTAGTCTTGTCTGTCTAGTCTTGTCTGTCTAGTCTTGTCTGTCTAGTCTTGTCTGTCTAGTCTTGTCTGTCTAGTCTTGTCTGTCTAGTCTTGTCTGTCTAGTCTTGTCTGTCTAGTCTTGTCTGTCTAGTCTTGTCTGTCTAGTCTTGTCTGTCTAGTCTTGTCTGTCTAGTCTTGTCTGTCTAGTCTTGTCTGTCTAGTCTTGTCTGTCTAGTCTTGTCTGTCTAGTCTTGTCTGTCTAGTCTTGTCTGTCTAGTCTTGTCTGTCTAGTCTTGTCTGTCTAGTCTTGTCTGTCTAGTCTTGTCTGTCTAGTCTTGTCTGTCTAGTCTTGTCTGTCTAGTCTTGTCTGTCTAGTCTTGTCTGTCTAGTCTTGTCTGTCTAGTCTTGTCTGTCTAGTCTTGTCTGTCTAGTCTTGTCTGTCTAGTCTTGTCTGTCTAGTCTTGTCTGTCTAGTCTTGTCTGTCTAGTCTTGTCTGTCTAGTCTTGTCTGTCTAGTCTTGTCTGTCTAGTCTTGTCTGTCTAGTCTTGTCTGTCTAGTCTTGTCTGTCTAGTCTTGTCTGTCTAGTCTTGTCTGTCTAGTCTTGTCTGTCTAGTCTTGTCTGTCTAGTCTTGTCTGTCTAGTCTTGTCTGTCTAGTCTTGTCTGTCTAGTCTTGTCTGTCTAGTCTTGTCTGTCTAGTCTTGTCTGTCTAGTCTTGTCTGTCTAGTCTTGTCTGTCTAGTCTTGTCTGTCTAGTCTTGTCTGTCTAGTCTTGTCTGTCTAGTCTTGTCTGTCTAGTCTTGTCTGTCTAGTCTTGTCTGTCTAGTCTTGTCTGTCTAGTCTTGTCTGTCTAGTCTTGTCTGTCTAGTCTTGTCTGTCTAGTCTTGTCTGTCTAGTCTTGTCTGTCTAGTCTTGTCTGTCTAGTCTTGTCTGTCTAGTCTTGTCTGTCTAGTCTTGTCTGTCTAGTCTTGTCTGTCTAGTCTTGTCTGTCTAGTCTTGTCTGTCTAGTCTTGTCTGTCTAGTCTTGTCTGTCTAGTCTTGTCTGTCTAGTCTTGTCTGTCTAGTCTTGTCTGTCTAGTCTTGTCTGTCTAGTCTTGTCTGTCTAGTCTTGTCTGTCTAGTCTTGTCTGTCTAGTCTTGTCTGTCTAGTCTTGTCTGTCTAGTCTTGTCTGTCTAGTCTTGTCTGTCTAGTCTTGTCTGTCTAGTCTTGTCTGTCTAGTCTTGTCTGTCTAGTCTTGTCTGTCTAGTCTTGTCTGTCTAGTCTTGTCTGTCTAGTCTTGTCTGTCTAGTCTTGTCTGTCTAGTCTTGTCTGTCTAGTCTTGTCTGTCTAGTCTTGTCTGTCTAGTCTTGTCTGTCTAGTCTTGTCTGTCTAGTCTTGTCTGTCTAGTCTTGTCTGTCTAGTCTTGTCTGTCTAGTCTTGTCTGTCTAGTCTTGTCTGTCTAGTCTTGTCTGTCTAGTCTTGTCTGTCTAGTCTTGTCTGTCTAGTCTTGTCTGTCTAGTCTTGTCTGTCTAGTCTTGTCTGTCTAGTCTTGTCTGTCTAGTCTTGTCTGTCTAGTCTTGTCTGTCTAGTCTTGTCTGTCTAGTCTTGTCTAGTCTTGTCTGTCTAGTCTTGTCTGTCTAGTCTTGTCTGTCTAGTCTTGTCTGTCTAGTCTTGTCTGTCTAGTCTTGTCTGTCTAGTCTTGTCTGTCTAGTCTTGTCTGTCTAGTCTTGTCTGTCTAGTCTTGTCTGTCTAGTCTTGTCTGTCTAGTCTTGTCTGTCTAGTCTTGTCTGTCTAGTCTTGTCTGTCTAGTCTTGTCTGTCTAGTCTTGTCTGTCTAGTCTTGTCTGTCTAGTCTTGTCTGTCTAGTCTTGTCTGTCTAGTCTTGTCTGTCTAGTCTTGTCTGTCTAGTCTTGTCTGTCTAGTCTTGTCTGTCTAGTCTTGTCTGTCTAGTCTTGTCTGTCTAGTCTTGTCTGTCTAGTCTTGTCTGTCTAGTCTTGTCTGTCTAGTCTTGTCTGTCTAGTCTTGTCTGTCTAGTCTTGTCTGTCTAGTCTTGTCTGTCTAGTCTTGTCTGTCTAGTCTTGTCTGTCTAGTCTTGTCTGTCTAGTCTTGTCTGTCTAGTCTTGTCTGTCTAGTCTTGTCTGTCTAGTCTTGTCTGTCTAGTCTTGTCTGTCTAGTCTTGTCTGTCTAGTCTTGTCTGTCTAGTCTTGTCTGTCTAGTCTTGTCTGTCTAGTCTTGTCTGTCTAGTCTTGTCTGTCTAGTCTTGTCTGTCTAGTCTTGTCTGTCTAGTCTTGTCTGTCTAGTCTTGTCTGTCTAGTCTTGTCTGTCTAGTCTTGTCTGTCTAGTCTTGTCTGTCTAGTCTTGTCTGTCTAGTCTTGTCTGTCTAGTCTTGTCTGTCTAGTCTTGTCTGTCTAGTCTTGTCTGTCTAGTCTTGTCTGTCTAGTCTTGTCTGTTCTAGTCTTGTCTGTCTAGTCTTGTCTGTCTAGTCTTGTCTGTCTAGTCTTGTCTGTCTAGTCTTGTCTGTCTAGTCTTGTCTGTCTAGTCTTGTCTGTCTAGTCTTGTCTGTCTAGTCTTGTCTGTCTAGTCTTGTCTGTCTAGTCTTGTCTGTCTAGTCTTGTCTGTCTAGTCTTGTCTGTCTAGTCTTGTCTGTCTAGTCTTGTCTGTCTAGTCTTGTCTGTCTAGTCTTGTCTGTCTAGTCTTGTCTGTCTAGTCTTGTCTGTCTAGTCTTGTCTGTCTAGTCTTGTCTGTCTAGTCTTGTCTGTCTAGTCTTGTCTGTCTAGTCTTGTCTGTCTAGTCTTGTCTGTCTAGTCTTGTCTGTCTAGTCTTGTCTGTCTAGTCTTGTCTGTCTAGTCTTGTCTGTCTAGTCTTGTCTGTCTAGTCTTGTCTGTCTAGTCTTGTCTGTCTAGTCTTGTCTGTCTAGTCTTGTCTGTCTAGTCTTGTCTGTCTAGTCTTGTCTGTCTAGTCTTGTCTGTCTAGTCTTGTCTGTCTAGTCTTGTCTGTCTAGTCTTGTCTGTCTAGTCTTGTCTGTCTAGTCTTGTCTGTCTAGTCTTGTCTGTCTAGTCTTGTCTGTCTAGTCTTGTCTGTCTAGTCTTGTCTGTCTAGTCTTGTCTGTCTAGTCTTGTCTGTCTAGTCTTGTCTGTCTAGTCTTGTCTGTCTAGTCTTGTCTGTCTAGTCTTGTCTGTCTAGTCTTGTCTGTCTAGTCTTGTCTGTCTAGTCTTGTCTGTCTAGTCTTGTCTGTCTAGTCTTGTCTGTCTAGTCTTGTCTGTCTAGTCTTGTCTGTCTAGTCTTGTCTGTCTAGTCTTGTCTGTCTAGTCTTGTCTGTCTAGTCTTGTCTGTCTAGTCTTGTCTGTCTAGTCTTGTCTGTCTAGTCTTGTCTGTCTAGTCTTGTCTGTCTAGTCTTGTCTGTCTAGTCTTGTCTGTCTAGTCTTGTCTGTCTAGTCTTGTCTGTCTAGTCTTGTCTGTCTAGTCTTGTCTGTCTAGTCTTGTCTGTCTAGTCTTGTCTGTCTAGTCTTGTCTGTCTAGTCTTGTCTGTCTAGTCTTGTCTGTCTAGTCTTGTCTGTCTAGTCTTGTCTGTCTAGTCTTGTCTGTCTAGTCTTGTCTGTCTAGTCTTGTCTGTCTAGTCTTGTCTGTCTAGTCTTGTCTGTCTAGTCTTGTCTGTCTAGTCTTGTCTGTCTAGTCTTGTCTGTCTAGTCTTGTCTGTCTAGTCTTGTCTGTCTAGTCTTGTCTGTCTAGTCTTGTCTGTCTAGTCTTGTCTGTCTAGTCTTGTCTGTCTAGTCTTGTCTGTCTAGTCTTGTCTGTCTAGTCTTGTCTGTCTAGTCTTGTCTGTCTAGTCTTGTCTGTCTAGTCTTGTCTGTCTAGTCTTGTCTGTCTAGTCTTGTTCTTGTCTGTCTAGTCTTGTCTGTCTAGTCTTGTCTGTCTAGTCTTGTCTGTCTAGTCTTGTCTGTCTAGTCTTGTCTGTCTAGTCTTGTCTGTCTAGTCTTGTCTGTCTAGTCTTGTCTGTCTAGTCTTGTCTGTCTAGTCTTGTCTGTCTAGTCTTGTCTGTCTAGTCTTGTCTGTCTAGTCTTGTCTGTCTAGTCTTGTCTGTCTTCTGTCTGTCTAGTCTTGTCTGTCTAGTCTTGTCTGTCCTAGTCTTGTCTGTCTAGTCTTGTCTGTCTAGTCTTGTCTGTCTAGTCTTGTCTGTCTAGTCTTGTCTGTCTAGTCTTGTCTGTCTAGTCTTGTCTGTCTAGTCTTGTCTGTCTAGTCTTGTCTGTCTAGTCTTGTCTGTCTAGTCTTGTCTGTCTAGTCTTGTCTGTCTAGTCTTGTCTGTCTAGTCTTGTCTGTCTAGTCTTGTCTGTCTAGTCTGTCTGTCTAGTCTTGTCTGTCTAGTCTCTGTCTGTCTAGTCTTGTCTGTCTATTTCTGTCTGTCTAGTCTTGTCTGTCTAGTCTTGTCTGTCTAGTCTTGTCTGTCTAGTCTTGTCTGTCTAGTCTTGTCTGTCTAGTCTTGTCTGTCTAGTCTTGTCTGTCTAGTCTTGTCTGTCTAGTCTTGTCTGTCTAGTCTTGTCTGTCTAGTCTTGTCTGTCTAGTCTTGTCTGTCTAGTCTTGTCTGTCTAGTCTTGTCTGTCTAGTCTTGTCTGTCTAGTCTTGTCTGTCTAGTCTTGTCTGTCTAGTCTTGTCTGTCTAGTCTTGTCTGTCTAGTCTTGTCTGTCTAGTCTTGTCTGTCTAGTCTTGTCTGTCTAGTCTTGTCTGTCTAGTCTTGTCTGTCTAGTCTTGTCTGTCTAGTCTTGTCTGTCTAGTCTTGTCTGTCTAGTCTTGTCTGTCTAGTCTTGTCTGTCTAGTCTTGTCTGTCTAGTCTTGTCTGTCTAGTCTTGTCTGTCTAGTCTTGTCTG
>OX155894.1:63250624-63422624 GCA_944588485.1 Phosphuga atrata | reverse complement strand
GTCCGCCAAGTCTTGTCTGTCTAGTCTTGGCTGTCTAGTCTTGTCTGTCTAGTCTTGTCTGTCTAGTCTTGTCTGTCTAGTCTTGTCTGTCTAGTTTTGTCTGTCTAGTCTTGTCTGTCTAGTCTTGTCTGTCTAGTCTTGTCTGTCTAGTCTTGTCTGTCTAGTCTTGTCTGTCTAGTCTTGTCTGTCTAGTCTTGTCTGTCTAGTCTTGTCTGTCTAGTCTTGTCTGTCTAGTCTTGTCTGTCTAGTCTTGTCTGTCTAGTCTTGTCTGTCTAGTCTTGTCTGTCTAGTCTTGTCTGTCTAGTCTTGTCTGTCTAGTCTTGTCTGTCTAGTCTTGTCTGTCTAGTCTTGTCTGTCTAGTCTTGTCTGTCTAGTCTTGTCTGTCTAGTCTTGTCTGTCTAGTCTTGTCTGTCTAGTCTTGTCTGTCTAGTCTTGTCTGTCTAGTCTTGTCTGTCTAGTCTTGTCTGTCTAGTCTTGTCTGTCTAGTCTTGTCTGTCTAGTCTTGTCTGTCTAGTCTTGTCTGTCTAGTCTTGTCTGTCTAGTCTTGTCTGTCTAGTCTTGTCTGTCTAGTCTTGTCTGTCTAGTCTTGTCTGTCTAGTCTTGTCTGTCTAGTCTTGTCTGTCTAGTCTTGTCTGTCTAGTCTTGTCTGTCTAGTCTTGTCTGTCTAGTCTTGTCTGTCTAGTCTTGTCTGTCTAGTCTTGTCTGTCTAGTCTTGTCTGTCTAGTCTTGTCTGTCTAGTCTTGTCTGTCTAGTCTTGTCTGTCTAGTCTTGTCTGTCTAGTCTTGTCTGTCTAGTCTTGTCTGTCTAGTCTTGTCTGTCTAGTCTTGTCTGTCTAGTCTTGTCTGTCTAGTCTTGTCTGTCTAGTCTTGTCTGTCTAGTCTTGTCTGTCTAGTCTTGTCTGTCTAGTCTTGTCTGTCTAGTCTTGTCTGTCTAGTCTTGTCTGTCTAGTCTTGTCTGTCTAGTCTTGTCTGTCTAGTCTTGTCTGTCTAGTCTTGTCTGTCTAGTCTTGTCTGTCTAGTCTTGTCTGTCTAGTCTTGTCTGTCTAGTCTTGTCTGTCTAGTCTTGTCTGTCTAGTCTTGTCTGTCTAGTCTTGTCTGTCTAGTCTTGTCTGTCTAGTCTTGTCTGTCTAGTCTTGTCTGTCTAGTCTTGTCTGTCTAGTCTTGTCTGTCTAGTCTTGTCTGTCTAGTCTTGTCTGTCTAGTCTTGTCTGTCTAGTCTTGTCTGTCTAGTCTTGTCTGTCTAGTCTTGTCTGTCTAGTCTTGTCTGTCTAGTCTTGTCTGTCTAGTCTTGTCTGTCTAGTCTTGTCTGTCTAGTCTTGTCTGTCTAGTCTTGTCTGTCTAGTCTTGTCTGTCTAGTCTTGTCTGTCTAGTCTTGTCTGTCTAGTCTTGTCTGTCTAGTCTTGTCTGTCTAGTCTTGTCTGTCTAGTCTTGTCTGTCTAGTCTTGTCTGTCTAGTCTTGTCTGTCTAGTCTTGTCTGTCTAGTCTTGTCTGTCTAGTCTTGTCTGTCTAGTCTTGTCTGTCTAGTCTTGTCTGTCTAGTCTTGTCTGTCTAGTCTTGTCTGTCTAGTCTTGTCTGTCTAGTCTTGTCTGTCTAGTCTTGTCTGTCTAGTCTTGTCTGTCTAGTCTTGTCTGTCTAGTCTTGTCTGTCTAGTCTTGTCTGTCTAGTCTTGTCTGTCTAGTCTTGTCTGTCTAGTCTTGTCTGTCTAGTCTTGTCTGTCTAGTCTTGTCTGTCTAGTCTTGTCTGTCTAGTCTTGTCTGTCTAGTCTTGTCTGTCTAGTCTTGTCTGTCTAGTCTTGTCTGTCTAGTCTTGTCTGTCTAGTCTTGTCTGTCTAGTCTTGTCTGTCTAGTCTTGTCTGTCTAGTCTTGTCTGTCTAGTCTTGTCTGTCTAGTCTTGTCTGTCTAGTCTTGTCTGTCTAGTCTTGTCTGTCTAGTCTTGTCTGTCTAGTCTTGTCTGTCTAGTCTTGTCTGTCTAGTCTTGTCTGTCTAGTCTTGTCTGTCTAGTCTTGTCTGTCTAGTCTTGTCTGTCTAGTCTTGTCTGTCTAGTCTTGTCTGTCTAGTCTTGTCTGTCTAGTCTTGTCTGTCTAGTCTTGTCTGTCTAGTCTTGTCTGTCTAGTCTTGTCTGTCTAGTCTTGTCTGTCTAGTCTTGTCTGTCTAGTCTTGTCTGTCTAGTCTTGTCTGTCTAGTCTTGTCTGTCTAGTCTTGTCTGTCTAGTCTTGTCTGTCTAGTCTTGTCTGTCTAGTCTTGTCTGTCTAGTCTTGTCTGTCTAGTCTTGTCTGTCTAGTCTTGTCTGTCTAGTCTTGTCTGTCTAGTCTTGTCTGTCTAGTCTTGTCTGTCTAGTCTTGTCTGTCTAGTCTTGTCTGTCTAGTCTTGTCTGTCTAGTCTTGTCTGTCTAGTCTTGTCTGTCTAGTCTTGTCTGTCTAGTCTTGTCTGTCTAGTCTTGTCTGTCTAGTCTTGTCTGTCTAGTCTTGTCTGTCTAGTCTTGTCTGTCTAGTCTTGTCTGTCTAGTCTTGTCTGTCTAGTCTTGTCTGTCTAGTCTTGTCTGTCTAGTCTTGTCTGTCTAGTCTTGTCTGTCTAGTCTTGTCTGTCTAGTCTTGTCTGTCTAGTCTTGTCTGTCTAGTCTTGTCTGTCTAGTCTTGTCTGTCTAGTCTTGTCTGTCTAGTCTTGTCTGTCTAGTCTTGTCTGTCTAGTCTTGTCTGTCTAGTCTTGTCTGTCTAGTCTTGTCTGTCTAGTCTTGTCTGTCTAGTCTTGTCTGTCTAGTCTTGTCTGTCTAGTCTTGTCTGTCTAGTCTTGTCTGTCTAGTCTTGTCTGTCTAGTCTTGTCTGTCTAGTCTTGTCTGTCTAGTCTTGTCTGTCTAGTCTTGTCTGTCTAGTCTTGTCTGTCTAGTCTTGTCTGTCTAGTCTTGTCTGTCTAGTCTTGTCTGTCTAGTCTTGTCTGTCTAGTCTTGTCTGTCTAGTCTTGTCTGTCTAGTCTTGTCTGTCTAGTCTTGTCTGTCTAGTCTTGTCTGTCTAGTCTTGTCTGTCTAGTCTTGTCTGTCTAGTCTTGTCTGTCTAGTCTTGTCTGTCTAGTCTTGTCTGTCTAGTCTTGTCTGTCTAGTCTTGTCTGTCTAGTCTTGTCTGTCTAGTCTTGTCTGTCTAGTCTTGTCTGTCTAGTCTTGTCTGTCTAGTCTTGTCTGTCTAGTCTTGTCTGTCTAGTCTTGTCTGTCTAGTCTTGTCTGTCTAGTCTTGTCTGTCTAGTCTTGTCTGTCTAGTCTTGTCTGTCTAGTCTTGTCTGTCTAGTCTTGTCTGTCTAGTCTTGTCTGTCTAGTCTTGTCTGTCTAGTCTTGTCTGTCTAGTCTTGTCTGTCTAGTCTTGTCTGTCTAGTCTTGTCTGTCTAGTCTTGTCTGTCTAGTCTTGTCTGTCTAGTCTTGTCTGTCTAGTCTTGTCTGTCTAGTCTTGTCTGTCTAGTCTTGTCTGTCTAGTCTTGTCTGTCTAGTCTTGTCTGTCTAGTCTTGTCTGTCTAGTCTTGTCTGTCTAGTCTTGTCTGTCTAGTCTTGTCTGTCTAGTCTTGTCTGTCTAGTCTTGTCTGTCTAGTCTTGTCTGTCTAGTCTTGTCTGTCTAGTCTTGTCTGTCTAGTCTTGTCTGTCTAGTCTTGTCTGTCTAGTCTTGTCTGTCTAGTCTTGTCTGTCTAGTCTTGTCTGTCTAGTCTTGTCTGTCTAGTCTTGTCTGTCTAGTCTTGTCTGTCTAGTCTTGTCTGTCTAGTCTTGTCTGTCTAGTCTTGTCTGTCTAGTCTTGTCTGTCTAGTCTTGTCTGTCTAGTCTTGTCTGTCTAGTCTTGTCTGTCTAGTCTTGTCTGTCTAGTCTTGTCTGTCTAGTCTTGTCTGTCTAGTCTTGTCTGTCTAGTCTTGTCTGTCTAGTCTTGTCTGTCTAGTCTTGTCTGTCTAGTCTTGTCTGTCTAGTCTTGTCTGTCTAGTCTTGTCTGTTGTCTAGTCTTGTCTGTCTAGTCTTGTCTGTCTAGTCTTGTCTGTCTAGTCTTGTCTGTCTAGTCTTGTCTGTCTAGTCTTGTCTGTCTAGTCTTGTCTGTCTAGTCTTGTCTGTCTAGTCTTGTCTGTCTAGTCTTGTCTGTCTAGTCTTGTCTGTCTAGTCTTGTCTGTCTAGTCTTGTCTGTCTAGTCTTGTCTGTCTAGTCTTGTCTGTCTAGTCTTGTCTGTCTAGTCTTGTCTGTCTAGTCTTGTCTGTCTAGTCTTGTCTGTCTAGTCTTGTCTGTCTAGTCTTGTCTGTCTAGTCTTGTCTGTCTAGTCTTGTCTGTCTAGTCTTGTCTGTCTAGTCTTGTCTGTCTAGTCTTGTCTGTCTAGTCTTGTCTGTCTAGTCTTGTCTGTCTAGTCTTGTCTGTCTAGTCTTGTCTGTCTAGTCTTGTCTGTCTAGTCTTGTCTGTCTAGTCTTGTCTGTCTAGTCTTGTCTGTCTAGTCTTGTCTGTCTAGTCTTGTCTGTCTAGTCTTGTCTGTCTAGTCTTGTCTGTCTAGTCTTGTCTGTCTAGTCTTGTCTGTCTAGTCTTGTCTGTCTAGTCTTGTCTGTCTAGTCTTGTCTGTCTAGTCTTGTCTGTCTAGTCTTGTCTGTCTAGTCTTGTCTGTCTAGTCTTGTCTGTCTAGTCTTGTCTGTCTAGTCTTGTCTGTCTAGTCTTGTCTGTCTAGTCTTGTCTGTCTAGTCTTGTCTGTCTAGTCTTGTCTGTCTAGTCTTGTCTGTCTAGTCTTGTCTGTCTAGTCTTGTCTGTCTAGTCTTGTCTGTCTAGTCTTGTCTGTCTAGTCTTGTCTGTCTAGTCTTGTCTGTCTAGTCTTGTCTGTCTAGTCTTGTCTGTCTAGTCTTGTCTGTCTAGTCTTGTCTGTCTAGTCTTGTCTGTCTAGTCTTGTCTGTCTAGTCTTGTCTGTCTAGTCTTGTCTGTCTAGTCTTGTCTGTCTAGTCTTGTCTGTCTAGTCTTGTCTGTCTAGTCTTGTCTGTCTAGTCTTGTCTGTCTAGTCTTGTCTGTCTAGTCTTGTCTGTCTAGTCTTGTCTGTCTAGTCTTGTCTGTCTAGTCTTGTCTGTCTAGTCTTGTCTGTCTAGTCTTGTCTGTCTAGTCTTGTCTGTCTAGTCTTGTCTGTCTAGTCTTGTCTGTCTAGTCTTGTCTGTCTAGTCTTGTCTGTCTAGTCTTGTCTGTCTAGTCTTGTCTGTCTAGTCTTGTCTGTCTAGTCTTGTCTGTCTAGTCTTGTCTGTCTAGTCTTGTCTGTCTAGTCTTGTCTGTCTAGTCTTGTCTGTCTAGTCTTGTCTGTCTAGTCTTGTCTGTCTAGTCTTGTCTGTCTAGTCTTGTCTGTCTAGTCTTGTCTGTCTAGTCTTGTCTGTCTAGTCTTGTCTGTCTAGTCTTGTCTGTCTAGTCTTGTCTGTCTAGTCTTGTCTGTCTAGTCTTGTCTGTCTAGTCTTGTCTGTCTAGTCTTGTCTGTCTAGTCTTGTCTGTCTAGTCTTGTCTGTCTAGTCTTGTCTGTCTAGTCTTGTCTGTCTAGTCTTGTCTGTCTAGTCTTGTCTGTCTAGTCTTGTCTGTCTAGTCTTGTCTGTCTAGTCTTGTCTGTCTAGTCTTGTCTGTCTAGTCTTGTCTGTCTAGTCTTGTCTGTCTAGTCTTGTCTGTCTAGTCTTGTCTGTCTAGTCTTGTCTGTCTAGTCTTGTCTGTCTAGTCTTGTCTGTCTAGTCTTGTCTGTCTAGTCTTGTCTGTCTAGTCTTGTCTGTCTAGTCTTGTCTGTCTAGTCTTGTCTGTCTAGTCTTGTCTGTCTAGTCTTGTCTGTCTAGTCTTGTCTGTCTAGTCTTGTCTGTCTAGTCTTGTCTGTCTAGTCTTGTCTGTCTAGTCTTGTCTGTCTAGTCTTGTCTGTCTAGTCTTGTCTGTCTAGTCTTGTCTGTCTAGTCTTGTCTGTCTAGTCTTGTCTGTCTAGTCTTGTCTGTCTAGTCTTGTCTGTCTAGTCTTGTCTGTCTAGTCTTGTCTGTCTAGTCTTGTCTGTCTAGTCTTGTCTGTCTAGTCTTGTCTGTCTAGTCTTGTCTGTCTAGTCTTGTCTGTCTAGTCTTGTCTGTCTAGTCTTGTCTGTCTAGTCTTGTCTGTCTAGTCTTGTCTGTCTAGTCTTGTCTGTCTAGTCTTGTCTGTCTAGTCTTGTCTGTCTAGTCTTGTCTGTCTAGTCTTGTCTGTCTAGTCTTGTCTGTCTAGTCTTGTCTGTCTAGTCTTGTCTGTCTAGTCTTGTCTGTCTAGTCTTGTCTGTCTAGTCTTGTCTGTCTAGTCTTGTCTGTCTAGTCTTGTCTGTCTAGTCTTGTCTGTCTAGTCTTGTCTGTCTAGTCTTGTCTGTCTAGTCTTGTCTGTCTAGTCTTGTCTGTCTAGTCTTGTCTGTCTAGTCTTGTCTGTCTAGTCTTGTCTGTCTAGTCTTGTCTGTCTAGTCTTGTCTGTCTAGTCTTGTCTGTCTAGTCTTGTCTGTCTAGTCTTGTCTGTCTAGTCTTGTCTGTCTAGTCTTGTCTGTCTAGTCTTGTCTGTCTAGTCTTGTCTGTCTAGTCTTGTCTGTCTAGTCTTGTCTGTCTAGTCTTGTCTGTCTAGTCTTGTCTGTCTAGTCTTGTCTGTCTAGTCTTGTCTGTCTAGTCTTGTCTGTCTAGTCTTGTCTGTCTAGTCTTGTCTGTCTAGTCTTGTCTGTCTAGTCTTGTCTGTCTAGTCTTGTCTGTCTAGTCTTGTCTGTCTAGTCTTGTCTGTCTAGTCTTGTCTGTCTAGTCTTGTCTGTCTAGTCTTGTCTGTCTAGTCTTGTCTGTCTAGTCTTGTCTGTCTAGTCTTGTCTGTCTAGTCTTGTCTGTCTAGTCTTGTCTGTCTAGTCTTGTCTGTCTAGTCTTGTCTGTCTAGTCTTGTCTGTCTAGTCTTGTCTGTCTAGTCTTGTCTGTCTAGTCTTGTCTGTCTAGTCTTGTCTGTCTAGTCTTGTCTGTCTAGTCTTGTCTGTCTAGTCTTGTCTGTCTAGTCTTGTCTGTCTAGTCTTGTCTGTCTAGTCTTGTCTGTCTAGTCTTGTCTGTCTAGTCTTGTCTGTCTAGTCTTGTCTGTCTAGTCTTGTCTGTCTAGTCTTGTCTGTCTAGTCTTGTCTGTCTAGTCTTGTCTGTCTAGTCTTGTCTGTCTAGTCTTGTCTGTCTAGTCTTGTCTGTCTAGTCTTGTCTGTCTAGTCTTGTCTGTCTAGTCTTGTCTGTCTAGTCTTGTCTGTCTAGTCTTGTCTGTCTAGTCTTGTCTGTCTAGTCTTGTCTGTCTAGTCTTGTCTGTCTAGTCTTGTCTGTCTAGTCTTGTCTGTCTAGTCTTGTCTGTCTAGTCTTGTCTGTCTAGTCTTGTCTGTCTAGTCTTGTCTGTCTAGTCTTGTCTGTCTAGTCTTGTCTGTCTAGTCTTGTCTGTCTAGTCTTGTCTGTCTAGTCTTGTCTGTCTAGTCTTGTCTGTCTAGTCTTGTCTGTCTAGTCTTGTCTGTCTAGTCTTGTCTGTCTAGTCTTGTCTGTCTAGTCTTGTCTGTCTAGTCTTGTCTGTCTAGTCTTGTCTGTCTAGTCTTGTCTGTCTAGTCTTGTCTGTCTAGTCTTGTCTGTCTAGTCTTGTCTGTCTAGTCTTGTCTGTCTAGTCTTGTCTGTCTAGTCTTGTCTGTCTAGTCTTGTCTGTCTAGTCTTGTCTGTCTAGTCTTGTCTGTCTAGTCTTGTCTGTCTAGTCTTGTCTGTCTAGTCTTGTCTGTCTAGTCTTGTCTGTCTAGTCTTGTCTGTCTAGTCTTGTCTGTCTAGTCTTGTCTGTCTAGTCTTGTCTGTCTAGTCTTGTCTGTCTAGTCTTGTCTGTCTAGTCTTGTCTGTCTAGTCTTGTCTGTCTAGTCTTGTCTGTCTAGTCTTGTCTGTCTAGTCTTGTCTGTCTAGTCTTGTCTGTCTAGTCTTGTCTGTCTAGTCTTGTCTGTCTAGTCTTGTCTGTCTAGTCTTGTCTGTCTAGTCTTGTCTGTCTAGTCTTGTCTGTCTAGTCTTGTCTGTCTAGTCTTGTCTGTCTAGTCTTGTCTGTCTAGTCTTGTCTGTCTAGTCTTGTCTGTCTAGTCTTGTCTGTCTAGTCTTGTCTGTCTAGTCTTGTCTGTCTAGTCTTGTCTGTCTAGTCTTGTCTGTCTAGTCTTGTCTGTCTAGTCTTGTCTGTCTAGTCTTGTCTGTCTAGTCTTGTCTGTCTAGTCTTGTCTGTCTAGTCTTGTCTGTCTAGTCTTGTCTGTCTAGTCTTGTCTGTCTAGTCTTGTCTGTCTAGTCTTGTCTGTCTAGTCTTGTCTGTCTAGTCTTGTCTGTCTAGTCTTGTCTGTCTAGTCTTGTCTGTCTAGTCTTGTCTGTCTAGTCTTGTCTGTCTAGTCTTGTCTGTCTAGTCTTGTCTGTCTAGTCTTGTCTGTCTAGTCTTGTCTGTCTAGTCTTGTCTGTCTAGTCTTGTCTGTCTAGTCTTGTCTGTCTAGTCTTGTCTGTCTAGTCTTGTCTGTCTAGTCTTGTCTGTCTAGTCTTGTCTGTCTAGTCTTGTCTGTCTAGTCTTGTCTGTCTAGTCTTGTCTGTCTAGTCTTGTCTGTCTAGTCTTGTCTGTCTAGTCTTGTCTGTCTAGTCTTGTCTGTCTAGTCTTGTCTGTCTAGTCTTGTCTGTCTAGTCTTGTCTGTCTAGTCTTGTCTGTCTAGTCTTGTCTGTCTAGTCTTGTCTGTCTAGTCTTGTCTGTCTAGTCTTGTCTGTCTAGTCTTGTCTGTCTAGTCTTGTCTGTCTAGTCTTGTCTGTCTAGTCTTGTCTGTCTAGTCTTGTCTGTCTAGTCTTGTCTGTCTAGTCTTGTCTGTCTAGTCTTGTCTGTCTAGTCTTGTCTGTCTAGTCTTGTCTGTCTAGTCTTGTCTGTCTAGTCTTGTCTGTCTAGTCTTGTCTGTCTAGTCTTGTCTGTCTAGTCTTGTCTGTCTAGTCTTGTCTGTCTAGTCTTGTCTGTCTAGTCTTGTCTGTCTAGTCTTGTCTGTCTAGTCTTGTCTGTCTAGTCTTGTCTGTCTAGTCTTGTCTGTCTAGTCTTGTCTGTCTAGTCTTGTCTGTCTAGTCTTGTCTGTCTAGTCTTGTCTGTCTAGTCTTGTCTGTCTAGTCTTGTCTGTCTAGTCTTGTCTGTCTAGTCTTGTCTGTCTAGTCTTGTCTGTCTAGTCTTGTCTGTCTAGTCTTGTCTGTCTAGTCTTGTCTGTCTAGTCTTGTCTGTCTAGTCTTGTCTGTCTAGTCTTGTCTGTCTAGTCTTGTCTGTCTAGCGTCTTGTCTGTCTAGTCTTGTCTGTCTAGTCTTGTCTGTCTAGTCTTGTCTGTCTAGTCTTGTCTGTCTAGTCTTGTCTGTCTAGTCTTGTCTGTCTAGTCTTGTCTGTCTAGTCTTGTCTGTCTAGTCTTGTCTGTCTAGTCTTGTCTGTCTAGTCTTGTCTGTCTAGTCTTGTCTGTCTAGTCTTGTCTGTCTAGTCTTGTCTGTCTAGTCTTGTCTGTCTAGTCTTGTCTGTCTAGTCTTGTCTGTCTAGTCTTGTCTGTCTAGTCTTGTCTGTCTAGTCTTGTCTGTCTAGTCTTGTCTGTCTAGTCTTGTCTGTCTAGTCTTGTCTGTCTAGTCTTGTCTGTCTAGTCTTGTCTGTCTAGTCTTGTCTGTCTAGTCTTGTCTGTCTAGTCTTGTCTGTCTAGTCTTGTCTGTCTAGTCTTGTCTGTCTAGTCTTGTCTGTCTAGTCTTGTCTGTCTAGTCTTGTCTGTCTAGTCTTGTCTGTCTAGTCTTGTCTGTCTAGTCTTGTCTGTCTAGTCTTGTCTGTCTAGTCTTGTCTGTCTAGTCTTGTCTGTCTAGTCTTGTCTGTCTAGTCTTGTCTGTCTAGTCTTGTCTGTCTAGTCTTGTCTGTCTAGTCTTGTCTGTCTAGTCTTGTCTGTCTAGTCTTGTCTGTCTAGTCTTGTCTGTCTAGTCTTGTCTGTCTAGTCTTGTCTGTCTAGTCTTGTCTGTCTAGTCTTGTCTGTCTAGTCTTGTCTGTCTAGTCTTGTCTGTCTAGTCTTGTCTGTCTAGTCTTGTCTGTCTAGTCTTGTCTGTCTAGTCTTGTCTGTCTAGTCTTGTCTGTCTAGTCTTGTCTGTCTAGTCTTGTCTGTCTAGTCTTGTCTGTCTAGTCTTGTCTGTCTAGTCTTGTCTGTCTAGTCTTGTCTGTCTAGTCTTGTCTGTCTAGTCTTGTCTGTCTAGTCTTGTCTGTCTAGTCTTGTCTGTCTAGTCTTGTCTGTCTAGTCTTGTCTGTCTAGTCTTGTCTGTCTAGTCTTGTCTGTCTAGTCTTGTCTGTCTAGTCTTGTCTGTCTAGTCTTGTCTGTCTAGTCTTGTCTGTCTAGTCTTGTCTGTCTAGTCTTGTCTGTCTAGTCTTGTCTGTCTAGTCTTGTCTGTCTAGTCTTGTCTGTCTAGTCTTGTCTGTCTAGTCTTGTCTGTCTAGTCTTGTCTGTCTAGTCTTGTCTGTCTAGTCTTGTCTGTCTAGTCTTGTCTGTCTAGTCTTGTCTGTCTAGTCTTGTCTGTCTAGTCTTGTCTGTCTAGTCTTGTCTGTCTAGTCTTGTCTGTCTAGTCTTGTCTGTCTAGTCTTGTCTGTCTAGTCTTGTCTGTCTAGTCTTGTCTGTCTAGTCTTGTCTGTCTAGTCTTGTCTGTCTAGTCTTGTCTGTCTAGTCTTGTCTGTCTAGTCTTGTCTGTCTAGTCTTGTCTGTCTAGTCTTGTCTGTCTAGTCTTGTCTGTCTAGTCTTGTCTGTCTAGTCTTGTCTGTCTAGTCTTGTCTGTCTAGTCTTGTCTGTCTAGTCTTGTCTGTCTAGTCTTGTCTGTCTAGTCTTGTCTGTCTAGTCTTGTCTGTCTAGTCTTGTCTGTCTAGTCTTGTCTGTCTAGTCTTGTCTGTCTAGTCTTGTCTGTCTAGTCTTGTCTGTCTAGTCTTGTCTGTCTAGTCTTGTCTGTCTAGTCTTGTCTGTCTAGTCTTGTCTGTCTAGTCTTGTCTGTCTAGTCTTGTCTGTCTAGTCTTGTCTGTCTAGTCTTGTCTGTCTAGTCTTGTCTGTCTAGTCTTGTCTGTCTAGTCTTGTCTGTCTAGTCTTGTCTGTCTAGTCTTGTCTGTCTAGTCTTGTCTGTCTAGTCTTGTCTGTCTAGTCTTGTCTGTCTACTCTTGTCTGTCTAGTCTTGTCTATCTAGTCTTGTCTGTCTAGTATTGTCTGTCTAGTCTTGTCTGTCTAGTCTTGTCTGTCTAGTCTTGTCTGTCTAGTCTTGTCTGTCTAGTCTTGTCTGTCTAGTCTTGTCTGTCTAGTCTTGTCTTTCTAGTCTTGTCAGTCTAGTCTTGTCTGTCTAGTCTGGTATGTCTAGTCTTTTCTGTCTGTCCTCCTCGGTGGTGTAGTTGACAACATACCCGCCTTTTTTCCTACGTATATAGGTAAAAGTTAAAAATAATAAGCAGATCTAAAATATACTTGTATATGAATGTTAAAATGTATTTCATATAATTTATTTATTATTTGATTTTCTTCTTCTTCTTTCGAATAGGTCTACGTTGGAACACGCTTGTTCAGCTGTTGGGCTTTGACCTTTGCCCAGTATTGTCTTCTGCCGGTGTAACTCCTTTCTCTCTTCTGTCCAGGGGGTACCTTTCCTTGGAGGTTTTTCCTGAAATCCTCGGACTTCCTTCAGGGTGCGTCTCACAAACTCTCTGTTTTTGAGATCTGTTATTCCCAGTTTTTTAATATCCTTCTCGGTCTCTGTCAACCAAGTGGTACGAAGCTTCTTGTTTTGCCAGAAGGTGAACAGACGGTTGGTTAGTCGGTTTGGAGGCAATCTTGCAACGTGGCCATAGAAAGCTACCCTTCTTTTCCTTGCACAGTCAGAGAGCATCTCAATATGTTCGTAGAGCTCAGAGTTATGCCGTCTTCGGAATTCCCCATCTTCCTTTACCGGGACTAGGATCTTCCTGAGGATTCTCCTCTCTCTGATTTCCAATTTCTCTATTAGACCTCTTCGGTTCAAGGAAAGACACTCCATAGCATAGTCAGGGCTCCAGGGCTTCTGGTCGTAAGACTGATGTGTAGTGCTTAAGTTTCAGGTTGCGTGACAGGCATTTCTTATTGTAAGTGTTCTTGGTCAGCCGATAGGCTAGTTCTAACTTGCTGACTCTCTTGGATAATGATGCTCTTTCTGATAGGTTGGGTTCAATCCATTCGCCGAGATACTTAAATTTCTCAGTCCTCTTGATGTTTCCCTGTTCTAGTAACATCTCTCTGTTTGCTTCTCTGATGTTGGTGAATAATTCTGATTTCTCAAGCGACACTTGAAGACCCACTTTGGCAGCCTGTTTTCTGAGGCAGTTTACCTTTACCATCTCAGGAGAATCAGCAAACAGTGCCATGTCATCTGCAAAGGCTAGGCAATCTACAACCAGTCCATCGTTCTTACGTCCTAAGTAGATACCACTTTAAGCACCCAAATTGTTCAGTTCCTTGAACCATTCTCTCATAACCTTTTCAAGGACACAGTTTAAGAGAAGTGGGAAAAGTCCATCTCCTTGTCTCACTCCAGTTTTTATTTCGAAGCTTTCTGAAATCTCGCCTCTAAATTTAACCTTGGAATGGGTGTTGGTCAAAGTTTCTAGGATTAGTCTGCGGGTTTTGTTGTCTAGTGCTAGTTCCTAGAATACTTTGTTAAGCGTTTCTCTATCAATGGAATCGTAGGCCTTCCTAAAATCAACAAAGGTGACGACCACCTTGCGGTTTCTCATCTTGGAGTGTGCAAGTACAGTTTTAAGATTGAGGATCTGTTCAACACAGCATCGGGTCTTCCTGAAGCCCCCTGGTATTCTACCAGTTGACTATCCAACTGATTTTCTATCGTTGTTGTAAACACCTTCGAGGGAATCTTGTATGTTACCGGGACGAGAGAAATTCCCCACGGTAGTTGTTTAGATCCGTAAAATCTCCCTTTTTGTGAAGAGGATGGATTAGAGCAGATTTCCAATCGGGTGGTAATTTCATTATTTTATTTTATTATACATAAAAACAATTAATACATTTTGAACATAATGTCCCTAAAAATGTATACAGAAAAAAGTAAAAATTAATTAGGAGAATTATTATTAATATAATTATTATATAATTAATTAGAAAAAGTAATAATTAATTAGGATTTCAAATAAATTTGTCAATTCTCTTCTCAAAAAATCAGCTGTGCCAACTAATCACAACCGCATTAAACTTTATCAACTCTATTTAGATATCTATACAATGTCTATATTTTATAATTTTCACAGCTCCGTTACATTTTTGTCATCACTATCTTTGTCGGACTGATAAAATTATTCCTTGTAAAAAATCTTTTCAGCTGGTTGTCGTTTTATACACAAATTGAAAAGTAGTTTAACATGTTAACACGTGCAACACCATTTTTTTTTAATACCTTATATATGTTGTTTGCCTTTTACACTACATTGCGATTGATTACATTGAAAATTGGTTATATAGAGACGTTCTAGTGAGAGTCAAAAGAAGTGAGGGCACTGAATTGAATTTATGGTTGGTTCAGGCATATTTCAGCTACTATAGCAATGAAATAATCATGAACAATGATTTTAGAGCACCAATTTACAAAACTACAATTCTCAACTTTTCAAGAATTTATCGTAATTCAAACTTTTTAAATTAGAAGTAATTCTGACTTTTCTTAAAAAATAAAAGTAAGAAAATTAACATCAAATTAAAATTGGATACCTAAATAGTCAATTATTTTACATAAATGTCTATTGATTAATTATCAATCACATCTATAATTAAGCCTGAATTCAGTGTATATGTTAGAATAAAATACGTTAGGGCAAGGGTTAGGGAAATGTACACACTTTCCGGTATATGTACACCTTTACCAGTTTGGTAGGTAAATATAAATTCAATTTACATTTACCAACCATTTCCCGCGTTTAATTCACACAATCTTATTAGATTCCTTTTCGGTTTATTTAGATTTTCAACAATTTTCATTTAAAATTATAAACGCTTTACTTAAATTTACCATTAGTTTTGATAAATAGTGTTTGATTTCTTGAATTTATAAAAAGAAAACAAACAATTTTATTGATTTCCCGATATTTTTCCACATTCCCCTAATTTTAACTATTTCCCCTAATTTTAACGATTTCTTGTCGAAGTTATGTCACGTTAAACATTCCCACAAAATCTAACAAAGTTTTCTCAATTTTCGACAAATTTTCCAAAATATTGAACAATTCTAACAAAATTTTATGAACAAGAAAACCTCAAATTTTCCTTCTAAAACTTTCTTTTTTTTTTTCTGAAAATTTACAAATTTTGCTTAAATCTAGTTACTAAATCAATGCAGAAACTCACCGAAGCAGAAATTTCAACAACACTTCTACAAACAAACATACCAAACGTTGTACAACAATCTCACAAAGTTTCAGCAAAATTTTCACCGAATTTCCGCAATTTTGGATAACGAGAATAAATCAAAAATAAGATAAACGAATTATCATTCATTCACATACGACAACCGCACTCCAACAGCAACTAAAAACGTTCAGAATCGTGTTCGAATTGATTTGCTCGCTTTGACCCGATTTTTTTAAATATTTTCTATAACAATTAAAGTAAAATCAAACAAAAGTTGATATAATCAACACCACAGCAGAAATTTCAGAAAAAAAACTGTGCAATAAACTCTGAACGTTTTAGCACTATTATCACTGAATTTTCGCAATTTTTGCCCATAAGAAAATTCATCCCTTACACACCGTCGGACACCTGTGACTAAAAACGACTCGTGCTCAGACCCAACTTATGTTGGCACTGTTTACGCTCACATCGACCCGATTTGTTTACATTTTTTTACTGCGATTTACTGTTTACCAAGCTGTTATCTACCCACCTACGCATGCAGTCTGCCTACCCACGCGGGATATTGCAACCCCAGCATTAGATTAAGTTGTTTTTCATAGACTGTAAACTCAGCGTAGATTATAGTTAGTTTAGTTTATATATAGATGTTAATTAGAGAAGTAGGAAATATTCTTCAGTCTTCAAACTCTTTGTACATATCAACTTATAAATTCATCAAATTAGTAGAACATAATCATAAGTATTTTTATAATATTATAAAGTTAAAATAGAAATAAAGTTTTTTTATATTTTATTTCACTCTAAGAAATAAAATTGGCGCAGTCGGTAGGATAGTCGAAATTATTGTATCGAACATTAATTTTCGTTTTAACGATTAATCGACTATTCTAACAGTGAAAAAGTCTATGGAAGAAGTCCAGCAGAGCGGATCCTTCGAACTTCAAGTATCCCAGTCGATCGTCGACCTGTGAAGCATCCCCATAGACCTATCACGAGGAGCAGAACCCCATCACCGTTCCTGAGAAGAAGCTAGCTAGAGAGGAAGAAAATCGCCGACCCATCTACCGATTCTCCTAGTTAAGAAAATAAGAGTAATGCACAGAATCCAGTTCATATTAATGTGAGTACAATTTTATGTCTCTTGAAACGCTTTTTGAAAAACTAAGTTTATCAATTTTGAGCGATTGTGAAGAGGACTTGTTGCACAGTCAAAGTCAAAGTAACTTGAGTATTGAATTGAATAATAATTCATCGTACATAATTAAGACAAATTTAAAAATGGCTCATAATCAATTCAAAGCCGAATATTTGAATTGCGTTCCAAAATTTGATGGCAATCCAAACGAATTAAACAGATACTTAGCAACATGCGAAAGCCTAATTAACAGTTTTTACGATCACACTAATTTAAGTAATTTTCAAAATGTATTTTTATTAAATTCAATAATATGCAAACTAAGTGGAAATGCTCGTTGCGTAGTAAATATTCAAAATGTGTCCACTTGGAACGAACTTAAAGAAACCTTATACAGAAACTTCGCAGATCAGAGATACGAATCTTGCTTAAACAGAGATTTATTAAGACATGAATGTCAAACCGAAAAACCGCAACAATTCTTTGACAGATGTATGGAACTACTCAATTTGCTCTGTTCATATATACACGAAGAAACTTCAGACGCAAAAATTTTGAAACGCGATTTATATAATAATTTAACTTTAAAAACATTTTTATCATGTCTAAGAGATCCCTTAGGCACAACTATTCGCTGTATGAGACCAACTAATATGTATCAAGCACTAAAGTTTATAATAGAAGAGGAAAATATATCTTATTGTCAAAATGCAACTAAAAATTTTAATTCAAATCCAAACTTTCAAAGACAAGAATAATTATTATATAATAATAATTGAATTATAATAATAATTCAAAGAAAGAATAATTTTCAAAGACAAAATAATAATCCACAAAGACTAAATCATAATGCACAAAGGCAAACAAATAATTATAATAATAACAATTTTAATAATCCTAAACCAAATTATTTTCACCCTCAGCAATTCCAAAATAGATCCAATAATTATTCACAATATCGAAATAACCCCAGATCCAATCAACCAAATAATTCACAACCAAATAGGTATCCTCAAAACGTTTTTAATAACCAAAATCAAAATAGAAATCAAACAGCCCCAACTCCAATGAGTACGTCTACTAGACTAACATTTAATCCAAGACCGAGTACTTCTAACCAAGCCAATCTATTTAATAGACCACAGAGAAATTTCATATCCGAAGAGCTATTTCATGTAGAAAATGACGATGAGTCATATATTGAACAAATGCAGGACCAAAATTTTCAAGAAACTCCAAGTTTAGAACACTTAACGTAACTAAACCACCAATTATTTCCCTAAATAACGCAAATACTAGCGAACTACAATTTATTATAATTCCAGAAAGTAATATTAAACTCCTTATTGATTCCGGTTCAACAAGATCATTTATTGATCCTAACATTACCATCAAATCAAAAACGAAACGAATTTAATCACAGTTCAACCACGATTAGAACAAGTTATAGAAATTAAAACGTCAATTAAAAATGGAGAAATCATAATCCCTTATCAAAAAATATATAATTGTGAAATTCCTGAAAGTATTAGTGTTGCACAAAATGGAAAAGCTAAAACCACAATTTTAAATAATTCCGAACAAATAATTTCTTTAGATTTAACAGAACCCATATATGTCGAACAAAATTTATTATACCTTGAATATTATACCTTTTGCCATACCTTGAAATGTTTTTTTGAAAATTTTAATGAAAACGAAATAAAACAATTTTATATACACAATTTTGATGAATCCCCAAAACCCACACTTGATATATCTAGAATAAGAACCGATCATTTAAATGTAGAAGAAAAAAAATTATGTAAAGAATTTGCTGATATGCTTGGTAAAATACCAAGAAAATGAACCTTTATCATTCACAAATGCAATTAAACATTCCATAAAAACCAGTGACGAAGAAGCAATTTACACAAAAACGTATATAAACGTAGATATACTCCTTCATACATAAACCCGAAGTTGAAAGACAAATAAAAAATATGTTAGGCCAGAATATTATTAGACCCAGTAATTCCCCCTGGTCATCCCTAATTTGGTAAACGAAAATGGCGCGTTGTTGTTGACTACCGAAAATTAAATGAAAAAACTATTGATCCACTACCCAATATAACTGACCTGTTAGACAAACTTGGAAAATGTCAATACTTTACAACTTTAGATTTAGCTAGTGGATTCCACCAGATTGAGATGGATCGTAATGACATACAAAAGACAGTATTCAATACAGGAAACGGACATTACGAATACCTTAGAATGCCCTTTGGACTAAAAAATGCACCCGCGACCTTTCAAAGAATAATGGATAATATTCTCCGCGGAATTCAAAATGAAAAATGCCTAGTTTATCTTGACGACATAATAATTTTCTCGACATCACTTCAAGAACATTTAGAAAGACTTAGATCCGTATTTGAAAGACTTAGGAAAACTAATTTTAAAATAAAATTAGACAAATCAGAATTTTTATGTAAAGAAGTCGAATATCTAGGACACATTGTTACTCCCGACGGTGTCAAACCAAATCCAGACAAGATTAAAGCTATTAAAAATTACCCCATACCTAAAAGCACGAAACAGATTAAAGGATTTTTATGACTACTAGGATATTATAGAAGATTTATAAACAATTTTGCTAAATTAACAAAACCATTGACGAAATGCAAAAATTATACATAATGACGAATTTAAAAATTGTTTTGAGACATGTAAAAACTTATTAGTGAACGAACCGATTTTACAATATCCAGACTTTTCAAAACAATTCAACTTTACAACAGATGCAAGTAATGTAGCCATAGGCGCTGTATTATCACAAGGACCAATAGGCAAAGATTTACCTGTAGCATACGCATCACGTACCCTTAACGATTCTGAACAAAATTACAGTATAATTGAAAAAGAACTTTTAGCCATAGTTTGGGCAACAAAATATTTCAGACCCTACCTTTTTTGTAGAAAATTTACTATTGTTACAGATCATAAACCATTACAATGGCTCTTTTCATTGAAAGATCCAAATTCTAAGTTAATCAGATGGAGGATTAAATTAGACAAATTCGATTATAACATTGTATACAAAAAAGGAAAATTAAATTTAAAAGCCGATGCTTTATCTCGAATAGAAATTAATGCGAAAGAATCATATGACTTTATTAGAATACATAAATCAATTTAATAAAGAATTAGAATTAAATAAATCAAGGAAAACTGAAATTGACAATATCTCAACCCAGGTACAGATTGACGAAGATGATTCAGAACTAACTCTTACTGCTACGGACATTGAAGATTCTGAAGCTACAATTACGGCTCCAGAAGACGAAATAAATGACAACGAAACAGTTCATACAAATGCTGAACATCATCCAATAATAGAAATACCGATTACAGAAGACCCAGTTAATTTCGGACTAAACCAAATAACTATTGAAATAGTTCTACATTCACCAGCAAAACCAAAAATCCTAAGACTATTCCATAACAAACAGCGATTTTTAATTCAATTATAACAAAATCAATTTGAACATGATATTGTTAACTTTATTAAAAGTTAAATTACCCCGAATGTACAATACCATTTATATTTTGAAAAACCAGATATATGCGAACCTTTTTGTGAAATAGTTAGGAAAAATTTCAAATGGCCCCAATTAAAATTTAAAAGATGTAAAATAAAATTAATGGATGTTACTGATAAAGACGACATCAAAAACATAATACAAAATTATCATGAAGGAAAAAGCAATCACAGAAGTATAGAAGAAACGGAAGAACGAATTAAGAAAATTTATTATTGGCCGCATTTAAGAAATTCAATTCAAACTTATATAAATAACTGTGAATTTTGCCAACAAAGCAAATATGAAAGAAAACCGGTAAATATTAAATTAAATATTACCCCAACAGCATCGAAACCTTTTGAAATAATTCACTTAGATACATTTACATTAGAACAAACAAAATTTTTAACTATAATTGATACATTCTCAAAATATGCTCAAGCATATAAAATCACAAATTTAGCTGCAACTCAAATAGTAGACAATTTGATTCAATTTTTCTCACATCACGGAATACCCAAGCAAATCATTACTGATAATGGCACAGAATTTAAAACTACAGTCATGACAGAACTTTTAAGTTTACATAAAATAAAAATTCACTTTTGCTCTCCCAATCACCCCCAATCAAACGGTCCAATAGAAAGACTCCATTCAACATTAATTGAACATATAAGGCTACTCAATAACCAAGGTTTTAAAGATTCTCCAACTGATAAAAATAATGATTTACGCAATATTAGCATATAACCATTCTATTCATTCCACGACGAAATTAAAACCAATTGACATAGTCAAAGGACATATTAGCGATGATAACCCTTTTAATATAGATATTGATAGATTATTAATTAACGATCATATTAGTGACCATAAAGAAAAAACTAGATTATTATATAGTAAAATCAACGAGGACCTTTAACGAAATAAAGAAAAAGTAATTACAAAACTGAACGAAAAACGCGACGACCCACAAATATTTCAACCCCAATCAAAAGCTTATATCAAGAAAAACTTAACACAAAAAACTGCAAATACATTTGGAAATCCCACTGAAATAATTAATACTATTGAAAAATTTAAAACTGTAGCAATACCTACTCATAGGAAAATACATATGGATAATATTAGACGACCATTAAAGCAAACTTACGATTTTAACAATTAATTCATTTTTCAGATTGCTCATTGCCTTCTCAATCTCTGACAAAAATATATTAACAATTGTTAACAAACAAAATGCAATCAATTAGATATAATTAATAAATTTAAAGAAACAAACAAACAAGAAAAAAGAAATTAGTTGATAGCGAACATTTACTCAAATCCAAAATTTTACAGATTGCATTAATTGTTGATCGCAATATAAGTAGAGAAAATAGCATATTTAATTTTAATTTAAACTAATGAATATGTGCGAGGTTATTGATTCAATATTACAAGCTATTGAAAATTCACTATCATTTTTATGCAATACCGGTCCTAAGAAACAATCGATTCCAAACGATAATACCTGGTACAAAATTTGTTTTGGAAAATAATAAATTATTTTACATTTGAGAACAATATGTTCAAAAAATTAACTCAAAAATACCACATATGTGAAAACGCAGAATTGAAAGGAATAAAAGAAGAAATCCTCATACTAAAAGGAACATACCTAGAAGACCTTCAAAAAATTAATAATCAAATTCTGAAGAACTCATTGTGGTTACCAAAAGAAGAAGGAAGT
Source organism: Phosphuga atrata (assembly GCA_944588485.1). Classification (NCBI taxonomy): domain Eukaryota; kingdom Metazoa; phylum Arthropoda; class Insecta; order Coleoptera; family Silphidae; genus Phosphuga; species Phosphuga atrata. Next base: position 63,401,852 of record OX155894.1, on the reverse strand, counting down.
GCCCCGAATTTTTGGACATTCTTTTTATATATATTTTTAGTTATAATATTATTATATTTTACTTTTAAGAAAATCAGACCAATAATTCAGGGAAGGAAGATATCGCAACCGGAAACTATGGAAATGACCAATGTTCGACTTCCTCATTCCACTGCGTAGTCGAATTTTCGAGGGGAGTTGTTATCTACCCACCTAAGCATGCAGTCTGCCTACCCACGCGGGATATTTCAACCCCATCATTAGATTAACTTGTTTTTCATAGACTGTAAACTCAGCGTAGATTATAGTTAGTTTAGTTTATATATAGCTGTTAATTAGAGAAGTAGGAAATATTATAATCAGTCTTCAAACTCTTTGTACATATCAACTTATAAATTCGTTAGCCATCAAATTAGTAGAACATAATCATAAGTATTTTTGTAATATTATAAAGTTAAAATAGAAATAAAGTTTTTTTTATATTTTATTTCACTCTAAGAAATAAAATTAAGCGGTGTCGCTTAAATCAGAAAAACAATGGCATATCGCAATCTAAAGCTTCTAATGTTTTCTATCCACCAAGTTCACTTTGAGTTGAGTACTTTTCAAATTTGAATGTAGTTTTCTTAAATTACTGGATGTAAATCTCTGTTATCTAGTTATAGATGGAATCGATCTAAATATTTCTTAACAGTTTATATTTTGGCTTAAGTTTCGTATTAGTAAACAAAAATTAAATTTAAATTAAAAGTTTTGGAAATTTACAATTTTTACAAAAATTAATAATTTTGTATGTTTATAAAATGTTTGTAAAAATTTGTATGTTTGTATAAATAAAAACAAGACTTATCTACACAATAGATTATTAAAAGTCTAGATGAAACCTTGAAGACCAAGTCCAGTATATATAATGAGACTAATCTAGTCGAGAAAATCTAAGCCGGAATATTAAAAAATTCTAGTCTAGTTGAAATAATGAGGATCAAGTCTAGTCTATGCAATCAGACTAGATTATTAACATCTATTCCAGATCAAACCTTGAAGAATAAATCTGGTTTTCAAAATCAGACTTGATTATTGCAAATATAGTCTATAGTCTATATGAAACCTTGAAAACCAAGTCTGGTTAATAAAATCAGACGAGGTTATTAAAAATCTTGTCTAGATGAAACAAAACCAAACAAGACCAAGACAAAGTTTTAACAATTCCTACACTATATCTCCATTTACGCTTTAACACTTTCTTTAATAATTTGAAAGCATATTAAAGAATGTTCCAAAAGTGTAGATATAACCTAACCTAACTCAATGATGTTGATAAATGTATATAACTTATGTATATGATACGATATAGGACATACTCGGATGATGTGCACATGCTTGGCTTATGTATACATTTGCCTAATACCGAAGTAAAAGTAAGTCATAACAGTCCCTTTTTTCTAGCATACATGCCTTAGGGGTATAGCTAGCAAGGGTAGCTATTTGTCAGCCTCGGCGTTTTTTATTGGAGATAGGATGGCTGGCCCTACGGCGGCCATTATTAAGCCAGGTTTAACCCCAACTCCTCATTTTCAAAGGCTGACTGAACCTTGATCGAAAAAATGCCTGATAAATTTACAACCCACAACCGCTAGAGTTGTCTAGACTCTAGATTGTTTAGACTAGACTCTAGAGCCCTTGCCTCTAGACCACGCCGGCCGCTAAAAGTAGATTATCAAATTGTACAATGAATAATAAAATCTAAGCTTGCAAAAGTTTAGTTTTGCAGTTGTGACATTTTTGCATAACTCATTCAATTTGTATCTTTTTTCTTCTCAAATATACAATATAATAATACGTTTTTTTTTTAAGACAGATTAACTTGGATTAAAATTTCTGAATACATAGTTTTACTAAATATACATATACATATACTTGCGATTTAGTTAACTTATACATGCCGTAAATATCGGGTAATCGCGAACTTTTCAGAACTGATTTTTGAGTTCGATTCTGCATCTGTCTTTTTGAATTTTTACGCTACGAAATAGCTGATGTATGCTGGAAGAGTATCAGACTCTTACTAGAGGGTCTCTAGTTATATAATTTAAGTAGATCGTGCGAAATGATTAGAAATTCTTGAAAAAAAAAATTGCATTACCAATAATTAATTACTTTAAAACTTCGACATGATCAGTATTTTTGTTAAAAAGTATTTATTGCATTCGTTATACACATTGCTTTGTTTATAAATATAATATTCATTTCATTAAATATCAAACATTTTAAATATTGACATCGAGTAGGTACATTGGTTTTACAACTATGATGTAATACATATGCGATATTTAGTAAAGCTTTTCTTAACTATACTTAAACACTCACCCGCGCTAGAACACTTTTACTTTGTACATATTCTTCTGATAAGTGCAAGTCGAGGAATATACAAACTAAATCCAAAGCAAAAAACAGGTGGATTATTTACAGAAAGGGGCAGTTGCAGGCCATGCTCAAAAACTGCAGATGATAATAATTATTTGAACGATCTCTAAATTCTACTACATACTTGACTACTATCCATGGCCACTATTACCCCACAGAGTTCACAATAGAATTTGATTCTAATTTCAATTACATTGCCAATCCTAATTTCAATTACATAAATTAAACACCTAAGGTAAATGTCCCATATTTCGGCATCTTAAGACTTTAAGATTTTTTAAATATATTACTAAAGGTGATATCAGTTTGAAAGCTTTTGTGTGTTGAATATTGGTATTTAGCCAGTAATTTAATGCATGAATTGTGTAGCTTTAGTTCGATGTTTTTTTTATATTAATTTATTTGTGGACCTCTTGTTTGAACCCTATTTCGTGATAAAATTTGGCTCTGCTTCTAAGTTCGTTAGCTCGTGGCCCATGTTTCGGGATAAAGTTTTTTACAGTGAGTTATGATAATTTATTAATAAAAAACATAAATATTGAAAGCATTTATTTATAAGTAAGCACAGGATAAATATATTTTTGAAATAAAAAAGGTGTGAGAAGGATTATGAAAGAGAGGTGTTGCTTAATGACAATAAATATAATATAATAAATAAAGCTTGTTTGAAACTTTGGTTTGTTAAAAAATATAATTAATATTATGTCTGACTGCTATCTCTTTGGTAGATTAGGAAACAAAATTACGAACTTACGTAATAAAAATAAATTTAAATGAACTTCATAATAATCATTTAGAATAATCAAAAAAATATTAAACCTCTCTTTCATAGACAAAACAACAACATAAATAAAATGAAAACTGAAGAAACATAAATAATTGGAACTGTATCCGATATTCAAGGATAAAAAAAAATTGCACTACATATCTGCTACAGAATAAATGCCTCTTTTATTGAGTGGTATCGGGGCCTTTATTTTCCTTACAACATCTTCACAGTCGTAGGTTAGCATGGTCTTCACATCATAAGTTTTCGAAGTTCCTTCATATACTTTAGTGATAAGACCTGGGAAATTTTCGCCCTCGTATGTTACAACTACGTATTCGCCAGTTTTGAAAGATAATGCTCTCTCTTCTGTAATATTTTCAGACTCTAATGATTGTGCTGCTTCAGAATGGCGCGTCTTTTTATTTTTTGATTTTGCTTTATACTTTTTATTAGTCTCAACCGTTAATTTAGCTTTAGCCTTCTCCTCACGTTCTTTCCTTCGAAGCTCAGCTTTTTCTATTTTTTCTTTTTTGTCTTGGTCTAGACGTCGCTGGTAATCCATGTACTCTGTAGAAGTGGCAATCGTTGAAATCAATGACTTTTTTCTTTGTGTTGTTATTGATGTCTGTTTTAGGCAATAGTAAAGAGTTTTTGAAAGGAGTTGGGAACTGTGATTTCATTGGGTTGCTAGGAGCGCGATCATTGTGAATTTCTGTTATATTAATGGCTTCAGCATTCGAGTCTGTTACTGACTGCTTTGCTTGTGAGTCTGTATTTAAACACAATATTAACTTCAGAAAGTACATGCTCGTTTGTTTCACAAAAACTGTTGCGCTGGAGGAGTAGTACAACTGGACGGAAATGTTTTGACTGGAGATTTTATAGACAAAGTTTCCTGTGGTGGAGTCAAATTTTCATACTGAGAGGGTTTTACAGGTGCTGTAACCTGTGATGCTTCTTTAGATTTTGTAGTTGGTGTGGAAGTATTATTCAAAACAGGGTTAAAATTATTAAAACGTAAATTATCATCATCACAGGTTAAGTGAGGTGTTAGTGTCACGTTTCCATCATCCTCAACAACACCTTCTAATATATTATAATTATCAAAATTAAAGATACTGTCTTGTATATTGATTAGCACGCAGTCGTTTGCTTCCGAAGTAGAGTCACCGATTTCAACTTCGTCGTCATTGCAACCATTTACCTTTCTCCAAAAATAAAATAAATTGGTATCTTTAATGTCTCCTTGCCAAACTCCATCGCAGTCTTTAAATAGCTTAAGCTTTTCCATGCCCAGCAGCTTTTCAAATTCAGCAACAAATTGTTCGGAATTGACTAGATTTTAATCATCAATAGGGGTACTGACAGCTGAGAATCGAGAATCACTTGTAGATCCTGAATCACTGGACTTGCTTGATTTGAGGAGTTTATCATAGTTAACGGCATTTTGATCAAATGGGAATAAACCAGCATGTCGGAATCCATTTATCCAAATTTCTGGCTTGAGAGTCTTTTTAATGCAGTCTTCTAAAATTGGACCAAAATCTTCTCTTCCCAACTTTTTTGCGTTATTGGCCATCATCCGCCAGTCGTGGATACTTTTTTCCACGAATTCTTCAAAGTATGAAAAACCGCTACGTCCATGGGTTGGAGTGCGTGAGTTGAGTTGGGTAGGAGTGCCACGAGAATGATTCCGTTTTCTTTACAGGACGTCGTTAACGGCAGAGAGAGGTGTGAAACGTGTCCATCAAGAAAGAGCAACATGGGTTTTTTAATGTTTTCTTTCAATAAGAAATCATTAAATGAATTTGCGATGTACTCATAAAATGTTTGGCACGTCATCCACCCATTATCAGACTTGCCAATTACCCACGTTTTGGGATATTTTTTAAGAATGTTCATCGGTATCCGTTTATAAGTAAAGAGAGCAAGTATTGGCATTAATTTTCCATCAGCTGAAGCCCCAAGGGAAAGTATTAAATTTTATTTTTCATCATTACCGGATCGACAGTAGATACTTTTTTTGTCCTATCCTTGCCAATACAGCTTGACCTTTAGGGCACAAGAAAAAAGCCGACTCGTCGCAATTGAAAATACGAGACGGATCTTGCAGAATTTCCAGACAGTTGTTCTCTTCCAAGTACTTATAAACACTGTCGAACCAGTATCGTATTTTTTCTTCTGTTGCACCTACTCGTGCTGTAGTTAATGCTTGACATACTCTTGATCTCACATCCGGGTTTCTTTTCAAAAACGCTTCGTACCAGTGTCTTCCTGGAATTCCGTCCTTAAATGGATTGGGTCTATTCAGTTCTTTAACTAATTTACCAACAGAATGCAGTAATTGCTCTTTTGTGACAGGAAACCCAATCTCTGCCATGTGGTGAATCCATTTGACTATTAATCCTTCTTCCTCCTTCGTGAGAACTGTCGCATGCCCAGATGGATTTGTATGAATATTTTTTAGTTTGTCCAATAACGTTTGGTAGGGCACTTTATATGACTTTGACGCCTTGTAAGGCGTCATTTCGCCATTCCTTACTGATACCAAAGCTTGGTCTAAATTTTCGCTACCATACATTTTGTACGGCATTTTGTACGTTGAATGTCCCTGGAAGATAAAAACAACCGATCTTTAAGTAAATTCTTAACAAGCTACCTACCTACTTAATGAACACAGAAATGTACCGATTTCACGTCTATTGTGTAAGTGGTCTGTGCCTTACCTACCACTACAGATTTATATGTCACGAACTTGGAGGAAAAGTAACAAAATAGAGTCCCTTGTTTCGTGTTATTGATTTTTAGAAATTCCCGCACTCCAGTTGTAGATCCAGTTTTTAAATTATATAAATTAACTATTGACTACCCTGTATATAATAAAAATATACCAAAATAAATGAAATAAATCGAATAACAAACAAAATTATGCTGGTAGAACCTATGAGAATTTACCTTAATAATGTAAATTCGGGTCACTTTCAAACTCGTATTACAAGAATTCTAGTGAACAAAACATACACTTAGCACACACTTAGCTAACTTATAAACATACTTAGCTCATAAGAAACTTAATTCAATACATTATTTGTTTCTTTCATTACATTTAAATTAACTATTATATAAATACACAAGCAACAAAAATGTATCTAGAATATCTCTGATTCGGTAGAGACACGAACTATATAACTTTTTTCTAAGTCAAATCAATTGTTAAGGAACACAAAAAAGCAATATTAAAAGTTATATTCAAATGGACTTACCTTTGCCTTTCTGTAAGCTTAAGAAGTCCGAGCGCTAACCTTAAGGTAACAAGGAATACACGCGTGAATACACGATGTTCGTGGTCGACTGAGAATTTCAAGCTTCGCATTGCTCTCAGTTTAGTCGCCAAAATGTTGTTATTTGATTTCTTAGACAGTTTAAATGATAAAGATTTTGTACTAATGTATAATTTAAATAAATAATATTTAAATTGCTTATTTCTTGCGCCAGAAACAAAACCAACGAATTAACGTACTAGCACGAACCTGGGGCCCTTTACCTTAATTATATTTAACACAAAAATATTTGCAAACCTGTTAACCCTGTACTGGTTTTCTTAAATTTACGATTATATTTTTGGTTTCCTATTTTTCAATTATTATTCAATTCATTAATAATTTCATGAAATACTAATCCTAAAAATCTAATACATATACTAAACTTAAAAAATTCTAATACTAATAGTGGTATTAGTATTAGTATTCAAGTCATTGATATGAAATATTAAATCAGTTAATCTCTAAAAATCTCTCAGTTAATTTTAATGTGAAATTGATAATTTTTTTCTTTGGAATAAAAGCTTGTCCATCCAGATTGTTTTTTGTTATAAATTAACGTAATTTTGGTAATGCAAGTTTTTGGAATCTGAAACCATCAAAGATTTTTTTTACTAAATCTGCAAAACGTTTCGAAGAATTTTGCATAAAAAAGTTTCAGCAATCAAGCTTTGGTCTGGTCCAAATTTCTTGTCAACGAATTTAGTTCGCGTCATATTTTCGTTTTTACTTCATGTGCAGTTTTTCCAATTTTTTGTTTCTGTGTCTGTCCGGTCTAGATAAGTCCCAATCTGTTTTCGTTCAGTCCGTCGGTCCGTCCATCCAGCCTTACCATGTCAAAAAATCTCCATAGTCCAATTCATGTTATAAGATAGCAAATCTTTCAAAGAAATAGTTTGGACTAAACAATATTTTCTGACACGACTAGACATGTAAGACTGGATATATTCGAAACCTTATTTAAAAAAAAATACAAGAAGTACACGCACTCCTATATGGAGGCGAGGACCAGCAAGGTCATAAGGGTTTCATGATAGGCAAAACAATGAGAAAGAACATTATGGAATTTACGAGTGTAAACGGATATCGCATATAAGACTGAAAAACGAAATAGTCTACATATCGGTCATAAATACATACGCGCCCACAAAGGGGACAGACGAACATGAAAAGGACGAGTTATGTGGTCAATTAGGAAAGATATGCTAGGCAACCCCAAAACACGACAGGCTCATCTTCTGGGCGATTTTAATGCAAACGTTGGTAGGGAAGAATACTGGAAGAGAATGCGGGAAAATAACCAATTCATGACTAAACAAATAATAATTAAAGGAAATAAAAGATAACATAAAATAATATTCCTAATCCCAGGTAGAAATACAAGAAACCAGATAGGCCATATTATAATTGCCAAGAGAATTCAAAAATGATACAGGACATGAGAACGTTCTGCGACGCAGACGTGGAGTTGGACCACCTACTAGTAACAGCTAATATAGCTGATTCCAGGTAGAAACACAGGAAACCAGCTAGGTCATATTCAAATTGCAAAAAAGCAAAAATTATACAGGACGTGAGAACTTTCTGCGGCGCAGATTTGGGGTCAGAACTTCTACTAGTAATAGCTAAGCTAAACCTAGAATAGTAGGAGAAAAAAAATACAAGAAAGCCGAATGGATAATAGAAATGAAGCAGCAGTGTGAGGAGAAAGTAACAAAACTTATGTCAAGAAAACTGAGAATATAGAGGTAGAATAGATTAACATAAAAATAGTAATGGAAGAAACCGCAGATAAAGTCCTAAGGAAAAAAATCGCAAAAAGAGGAGGCATGGTTAGACGAAGACTGTAAGCGATTGCTATTGACTATAGGACATAGCAGGCAAACAAGAAAGAGAGCACATAATTTGTAAAAACAAGAAAAGACACGATGGCTGGAGGAATTAATGCACATAATCGAGAGGAATGATAAAAAAAGCACAAAACTATACAAATACATAAAGAAACAAAACACGCAAAAAACGACAACAAACATAAGTGAAATAGAATGTGAAAATTATTTTAACACTGTTTCTCATTGCTGTTCGTTGAGTTTGAATTTATAATAAGAAAAAAAATAACGTATAGGATCCGCTGACGTAGTAGTTATTTTTTATTTTCATATCTTTCTGTTTGGCCCTCGAATATTTGAAAGGCACGGAATTGGAAAATCGGTTTCGTTTCATGGGGTTTGGAGAAATTTTCTTTTGAAATGTTTGGAAATTTGCCCTGAAGAAATAAAAATCATTGGTTTTTTGGAAAATTTAGAGCTTTACCTCGATTTTATGAAAAACTTGGACTTTGGACAAGATCATGGGGAACTGAAGAAGTTTGGAAATTTTCCTTGATTTTCGGAAAAATCTTACTGACAGTTTGGGATAGACCATGAGGAACACAAGATGTGATTATAAAATTTGAAGTTTTCCTTTGATTTTGGACCAGTGGAGGTTTTACAATATTTCCAGATTAACCAAACCTTGGAAAACACCGAAAGTTGTTGGAAGGTTTGGAGTTTCCCCTTGATTTTCCGAAAAATTGAAACTTTGATTTTGGACCAGACGATGGGTAACTGAAGGTATTGTAAAGAAATCAATCCTGATTTGTAGAAAAACTACAGCTAGGATGATGCCCGACATTTATGCCCGGAAACCGAACCTTTCGGATTTGAAAAATTTACCGAGAAATTTCGATTTTTCCCCATTGTTGTTTGGACGTAAAACCGCGAAACCGAAACGAAATTGGGTTTTGGAAACTGTCTAGGGTCGGATTTTAGATTTCAATTCCCGACCAAAGGAAAAGAAAATCCCTCGGTAACACCGTCGAAAAGACGTCGCTTGTCCCTTGGGAAAACTCGAATTTCTAAAATTTACCATTTTTCTTTGCTTTTGCCAAAACTAGCTCTGGCGGTATTTCGAACCGGAAATTTTTAACTTTTCCGAATTTCCTTGGAATATTCTTTTGTATTTTTCATAATTATATACACTGTTTTTTTTTTTATTAATTGGTAAGCAAAGGGGTCGGCTCCTGGCGATGCTTGCCTATGTAGTGTTCAGAAAATACTAACGAACAAAAATGCAAGAATAGACAGCGAAATAGCAAACAATACAGAGAAGAACACAACAGAAAAGGACACGGAAGAATAATTTAATGAATTAATAATACAGCTCAAAGGGAACAAAGCAGGGGAAGCCAGCGCCGTCGTTTGGATTTTGAGGCCCCGGGCATAAATATCCAGGTTTTTTGGGTTTTTAGGGCCCCCAGTAAATAAAAAAAGTGAATAAACAAATATTTTTTTAAATTTTTAATACATACAAGAAAGGAATATATGTATTATATATATAATAATTATATGTAATATATATAATGTATTAAAGAAATATAATATAATAATATATTAATATAAAAGAAAAACAAAACTAATTGAACTTTATTTTCCTTGCTTTAATTTCAGCAATCAGTAACGTATCGTTTTACGAATAACACTTCATCAAAAAGATCATTTTCGCAAATATTATTTTTCATAAAATGGTTACTTATTATATGTATTCAAAAGATTTTTCCACATATTCCCATAAAGTCTCCATTTTTAAGGGGCGAAACCACATACGGAGGCTGTTTGATACAGTTTTTTTAGGATTTTTTCTGGGTGGGAAAAAACTAGAATTTAATCAAATTTTGACCATTTCATTTTTGATCATTTCATTCATCTTTCGAACAATTTCTGTGATTTTTTTTGAATAATTTCAGCCAAAAATAAAACAGTTACGGTGTGATGTCCGCCGAAGGTTGTAAGTATAGTTTTCCAATTGCGTGCAGTGTAGCCAATTCGATTTTCATGTGAAATCAAAGAAGTTTTGATTTTACATTAATAACTTATTTTCTAAGAATATGAACCCCAATGCAAGCGACAAAAATGAAAATGAAAAATTTCAGCAGGTGTTTTCACGATTTTTTTTCTCTAATTATGCAAGGAAAAATACCCTTAAAATCATGATATCATCTCACAAGTTGGTTCATATAATTCGAAATTTTATAAAGAATCATACTATCAATTTTTATAATGATCGGTTCCACACTTTTTGAGTTAGATTGCACGCAAATGTGAAAAAAGTAATTTCGAGATAAACTAGGTAATGCTCCGCTCGAGCATGTAGCCTGTACCCGATGTGCACATGGTTCAATGCTCATAAAATCTAAACGAATGCGAATTTCGATTTGAAATTTTGACAGAATTTTTTTTCGGATTTTTTGAACATCCTAATGTGGTTTGCCCCCCTTAATGTCACCCAATGAAAATTTCAGAACAAGGTGTCATTAAACGACCAGATTTTCTGAAAGAAGTCAGAAATTTTTATAACTGCCATATTAAAATTATTTATTGGTTGACAAAAAAGGAGATTTTATGGCAATATGTAGAAAAATCTTAAATTTTTTTATTTTTTTTATTTTCTAAAAAGCGAGAAATTTTTAAAAATCGGCGGGACGCGGGACTGTTCTCCAAAAACTTTCTCGGGACTTTCCCGCCAAGATCGGGAGGTGTACTTAAAACTTGACTTGACTTAAAACGTGAATTTATAATAGACACACAATACAAGATGAATCTACTTTTTAAAAGGTCTGATCGCAGAAGCAGTTTGCAACGCGATTTCTGCGTAACCTGCATGCATAATGATATTAAGTAAATAATTATTGCATACTCGCTTGAATTAATACATTTGAAGAGGTTTTTGAACTTTCAAAACGCAGTATTTGACAAAAACCTGTTTTTTCTGTAAATCCTTGCCCTTGCGATATTAATTTGAATATTTAATTTGTTATATACCAACATGCAATTGTGGTAGAATGGTTAACAATGACGCAACATTAAGAAATCTATATCTGAAAGCTACAATAAGGCTATTTAAACAGAAAAATAAAACTAAAATAAGAGTTAAAGAATGCGTTTTAAAAGTTACCTCCTCATTTATTATTGCGCATCTTTGACGTTTGCAAACGGTTTCCAATCGTCTGTATTGTTGATTAAAATAAGGTAGCTCTGTGGACCCCCGCCAAGCCCGTAGGCCCCGGGCATTTGCCCGATTGACCGACGCTAGCGACGCTACTGGGGGAAGCAATAATATTGTCAACGAACTGGCAAAACATGTAGGAGAACAACTATAAGATTATTCTGATACTTTCACCAATCTGGGAAAAATAAAGGATGTCATCGGATTAGGAAAAAGAAGAAAATAGTGCCAATATATATAAAGGGAAACCCAAACGCATGTTCAAATTGTAGGGGAATCGAACACGTTAGTGAATAAAAAACTAGTGGAATATACAAAGCCGCAAATGGGATATTACCAACAATTTACAAGGGGAAGATCGACCATCGACACTGTACACATAATGAGATAGTTAACCGAAAAGTGATATGAACACGGTATATGTTTACAACTAATGTATATCGACTTTAAATAAGCATTTGACAGCCTGAAGCGTGATCAAGTAATAAAAAGTCATGAAAGAAACAAATATACCAGAAATGACTAAGAGAGAACTTAAAAGCAGAGGGAATGACAAAGGAAACTGGTACAAGTTAAGTGTTCGAAATCGATCTCGGCGTAAGACAGGGTCGGCCTTTTAGTCTACGGAGAAGAGCGTTAAATAGAAATCTGGAGGTCCCGGGTTCGATACCGGAAGCGAGTATCGGCCGCATTTGTACCATAAGACAATTGTGTAATTAACGATCGTTAATTTAAATAATACCTAGATTTCTGGGCCTATGCAATGAAAATTGTGTGCAAATTACATTACGCCATTTGGCCGCAGTGCTTGAAGCTTGAAGCGTAGTTAATAACCCGGTATGCGCGTTAGACCAAACTTTGAAATAAAACAAAATTAAAAACACAGGGTGACGATTTAGTATAATATTCATCTTAGTATTGGGTGCTGCGATTAGAGAGTGCTGCTTCAAAGGAACTAATAAAAATGATACAAATCGTGGCCTACACAAATGATATCACAATACTAGTCAGAGGCAGGATGGAAGTAGCAATTTGAAAACTTACACAAGAAACAAAAAAGGAGGCTTAAAATAAAACAAAAAAAGTTCATGTAAGTAAGCAAAGAAAAGAAGACCACGGATTAGCAAATTAGTACACATAGGAAACATCGAGTTGGAAATAATCGATGATTTCAGATACCTAGGAATAATTAAAAAAAAAAACAACAAAAATGACCGAAGGATAAACCATTGAGGCGGGATATAGAGCGTACTACAAATACAAAAACCTCATAAAAAGCAAGAACAACAATGTTATACAAAACAGCAATCAGTTCGGTATGACCTATGGGGCATAGACGATAAACCTAACAAACGTAGAACAGGAAAAGCTAAAAATCTTTGAAAAGAATATTATCAGAAGAATATATGGTTTAAAAGGAATTATTGAAGAACACAGAGGTCTAAAGAACTCGGAAACACAAATCATCCTACAAAGCGAAAATATAATTAGGTCGATAAAAGTATAAAGATTCCGCTGGTATGGCCACAAAAACCAAATAGAAAACAACACTGTGGGAAAGATGATTATAATGTGAAGACCACAGTTTAGTATTTAGCGTTAGATCAAGAGAGAGATCAAAAATCAGATGGGAGGATCAGATACTAGAGGACATTGTAGCGGCAACGAGCCGTTACCTTTTTATTTCTTAGTTTACGAAGGCATTACAATAATTACCTAAATATTTTCGGACAATTTCCGAAAATATTTTATTAGAATCGGTGTAATCCTCGACCAGATTAAGAAATATTTGCATTTTTAGTTTTACGAAGGCATTACGGGGATTACCCAGGTATTTTCGGACGAATTTCGGAAAATATTTTATTAGGGTCAATGGTGTAATTCAATGGTTTCCCCGGGGAAATTACGACAATAATTTTTCCAGAGAATGGGTAATCGCCAAAACAACAAATTGCCAAATACCACCCCCAGATGAGGGACCGGTATACCTAGACATAGTGTAAATAGCTAGACCCCCGAAAAAACAAGACAGTTCGATCAGTAGTTCCGTACAGACAATCAGACGCAAACAGTCAAGCAATACGGTCAGCAAGTCGATTCCAGTTTAGTTCAACCAACAGGCGCAATGAACCAACAAAGTCCAGCCAGTGGACCCAGTTAACTAGACTCACCCAGCAGTCAGTTAACCAGACCAGTCGGGTCCAGTTCAGATAGTCCAGCCCCACTCAGTCCCTCAACAGTGTTTGTATCTCTTGAACGAGTGTATATATATATATATATATATATATATATATATATATATATATATATATATATATATATAAATCCATGTAAATAAATTCCTCTGCAAACCGTGAGTGATATATTATTCAACCGCGTATCACCCCACAACATTAAGAATCTAAAGAGGCATGGAGGAGCAACGTTCTAGATCGAGCTTCGTGGAGGAAGCTAACAAAGGAGGCAAAGTCAAGCGATTGGACTGAGTAAAAGAACAGGGCTCTTACTCTGTCCAGTCGCTTTACTTTGATGAAAGCTGGAGAGGAACGCATAGAAGACGCATACTTACATACATACAGTATGTGCCTTGCACTTAAACTCTTGAAAATGGCGAATATCACTTCGCCGAAACGTCGAAAATCCAATTCTTTTCAGAATATGTATATATATATATATATATATATATATATATATATATATATATAAAATCTATAGACTTGAACGGTTCTCAACTGGTTATCAATATTTGACAACACCATTATTCATTTTGTAACTAATCAGAAAAGATGTCATCAATTCATTTTAAAGATCAAACTTAATGGCTTAAGATTTAGATTTGATATAATCACATAACAGTTAGTATTCTTAAAAAAAATAGAAAGTTGTTTTTAAAAATATAATTTTGTTTAGTATTAGCTATATACATTACTTTCTATTGTATTTTGTATCATAGTTTCTGTTTCTAGATTTGTTAATAATTAGTAACTTTTCATTGAAAAGTTTTGCTTTCATTCTAACAATTTGAGCTTTAAATGATTTTAAACCAGTTTTATGCAAACTTATAACTCAAATTATGTACTATAGGTTTTTTATCTACGAAAACACTAATTTGTTTCTGTTTAATAAGAAAAATATGTTTGATATAACACCTTCGACCTTATTTAACTTGATGAGAAATGAAAAGATATACATTAATAATGGTTACATACTTTTTTATTTAGTACTTAGTACCTTTGTAGTTTTTGTTAGATTGGTGGTCGTAAATAAAATATTTTATCTACGATGACTATTGTAAATGCCCATTATTATCAGTTCGTGGACTATGTAAATACATCATATGTAACAATCTGCGAATAATGTTATGTAATAATTCAAAATTACCATTGCTTGTTTGGTTTACGATTCGTTGATTGTTGAGAGCTGCACGCTGATACTACTTTTAAATATAGTACTCCGTGATTTCCAAACAATCATTAAACGTCACATCATTCACATAGAAGCTGTCATTAATTTAGTTTTTTCACGTTTAAATCTAACAAAAACTACAAATAAGTACTAAATAAAAAGGTATGTAACCATTATTAATGTATATCTTTGCATTTCTCATCAAGTTAAATAAGGTCGAAGTTGATACATCAAACAAATTTTTCTTATTAAACAGAAACAAATTAGTGTGGTCGTAGATAAAGTATAGTACATAATTCGAGTTGTAAGGCAATTACGTTCTCGCGGAATTACGCGCTCCCCGCTACGCGGGTCTGTACTGTTCCGCTCGTACGTAATATGCTTTTTACAACTCTCATTACGTAATATACTATTACAAAAATATCATTAAATATTTAATAAATTATTTCACTTCTATATCACACAGCCAACAACTCAAACTTCCAACTTTAATAGTATATTAAAGGACGAGTTCAGTCAGCGCGACTTTACAGCACGCGTCCAAGTTTGGAAAACGACGAGCGTAGCGAGGAGTTTTCTAATGGACAAGTGATGAAAAACGCCTGACGAACGAGTTTTTTATAATATTTTTTCTATTTTGCGCCCTTTTATGCCATGTTATGCCATTTCTAAATAACAAAAATCGCCCATACATGTTCATAAAATTTTATGGTGGTTGGTTACACTGATAATTGACACTTGAAATTAATTTAAAGGTTATAATTAAAATGGACGAAAAAATATATTGCACTCCACTAGCAAATACGGTAAATAAATTAACTGCAAATACGGTGAATAAATTGTTGCCAGATAAATCGCGAGCAAGATATGAAAAAGAATACTGCAAATTTAAGTAGGTGTAAAGTGGGAGTGGTTTAATCTAAATAAAGTTACAGCTGTTTCGGAAATTGTTTTACTTGCTTACTTCGAATTACAAGTTAAGAAGTATATACCATCAAGTTTACGGACAATATATTCTTAGTTGAGGTCCTGTTTATCTATACATAAGGAAGTAGATAAATCCAATCATTCTAAATTGCAGGCCTTATTGAAACGGATATCTCAGGGCTACGCACCTAAAACGTCGAAGATTTTAGAAGAAGATATTCATAAATTTATAAGGGAAGTGGATGATAAGTCTTATCTGGCTATGAAGGTGGATAAATTTGTATGTATATTGCAGCTTTTTATGTAACGGTATTCATTATAGATCGTCTTGATAATGGGTTATAATGGTGTGCTTAGATGTCAAGAATTCACGTATATGTCTGTCAATGACATAGAATACAGATCCGATTCCATCATTGTGTCTGTATCTAAAACAAAAAATTACATTCCAAGTATGTTTGCAATTACAGATCCTCATTGGATTGACTTAATTAAAAAATATACTAAATTACGTCCTAATAATGTTACGCATAAGAGATTTTTCTTAACTTTTCGTAACGGTCATTGTATTAATAGTCCAATTGGTATTAATATGGGGAGAATATCAAAAGACATTGCGACATTTCTCAAATTTCCAAACTCTGATCTTCACACTGGACGTTGTTTCTGAAGAAATAGTGCAAAACATTTGGCCAACCATGGTGGTGATTTGTTGACAGAAAAAAATCATGGTGGATGGAGGTCTACTACTGTTGTGAAGGGGTATGTTGACGCTACGTTAAAAAAGAAGATTGAAATATCTAAAATGTTTGAGTCTGAGCAAGCAAATATCAACTTACCTGGATGTTCTTCTAGTGCCCCACATTTGCAATTTGATAGCAACAATAGTAGTAGCAACAATACTGTATATAATGTCCCTGGTGTGTGTGTTACTGCTCAAGAATCCAATGTTACTATAAATATTTTTAAAACTTATACCATTGAAAAGAATTTAAAATAAATATGTGTTATATCATTTATTACCATTAATTAATTAAATTTGTGTATTCACGATCTTCTTCTTCAAGTGGCATATCCTCTTAAAAGGTTGGCTATCATAACTCTTTTCACTTTTGATGTTGTAGCTCTAAACAACAACAGAACTATAGTTGTACCATTTTCTTAGATTATTTAACCAGTATGAAAAAACCAGGAAATATAAACATAATATGAAAAAACCAGGAAATGTGTCTTCTACATCTTACTTTCATCTTGGCTACATTCAAAACTGTCCCCCACGGAGATCCAGATAGGGGACTAGAGACTCAGGTATTTTCGCCTTGAAATTAGCCATGTTGATTAACTAGGGATATGCAATCAGCTAGTTTCCCATTGATTTCCTGATTCCAATGCCGTTGACTATTTCTTATAGTTTGTCCGCCTTCGGGGGTGATTTCTTTCCCCCAGGACAATAGAGTGCCATTCCATTATCATTTGATATTGGTTAATTGCTTATACCGGCGCACATTCGGTCTATTACATAATATTCAAATATTATTATATTACTTTTTCCCATAAAGAAAGTCCCATAAAGAAAGAAAAAGAATTGACACTAAAATACTCTTGAAACCAAATTCATTTTGTTTTCAACACAATTTTTAACACTAACACCAATCTAAAGTTAACTTTTTGTTTTTTCACTATAAATTTCCCTCTATATAAACTTTACCATACCATTCAAAAAATACATAATTTCAATAAGCAAATTTTTGTTGTGATTCCACACATCACATAACCTCAAAACTATCGCTGAAAATTTGACATCACTGACAGCTCTGAATTTCTTTGCCGAATTTAAATAAATTAACTAACTAAAAATATTACAGCACTCGGCCAGCCATTACCGCACGTATATGAGTGCTGTAATGAGTCTATTACAGACGCAAAATTTGTTACCCTATTGTTTTCCTTGTCAAATAATTCCAATGTGCGCTTTATATATCAGAGATGGTATCACTGTACGCCTACATACAAAACCAGTAGATTCCTTCTAAAATATTGATTTTTCCTACAGAAAACGCAATGAAGCAACATTGAAAAAGGAACATTTTGCAGGAAATTTTATTTTTTTTATTTAATTTAATCTGCATACTTCTCTTCCTTATATTATTTAATTGTGTTTTCTGTTTACACACAAAACTAATTTTAAAACAAATCTTTAAATGATTACACTTATTTATAAAATTAGTATAATAAAAATCTGAAAAAGGTTTTTTAAAATCTGAGCCATTTTCTGAAATATTTCCTTAAATCTAATTAGCTGAAGTAAAGCAAAATCAATCTAAATAATTTTAACTTTTAACTTTGAAGTGCAAGAAACAAAACAACAACTTTTTGCTTTAAAAAAATATTTCTTTAGATTGTGCAGAAAGGAAAAAGATTAAATTTCCATGTTTGTGCACATTTAGTACTGTAATATTAATAGGGAATATGCATGACATTTAAATTTGGTTCAAATATTTTTTTTTCTGAATCTTTATTGACCGGACTAAATGAACTAAACCATTATTTTTGTAATTAATATATTTTTAAATACTTAAAATTAATAAATAAAAGTCCAAGTTAATCGAGGGAAATTTAAATTTGTAAAATGCAACACCATTTGTTAGTCCGTTTTTTTACATTTGTATGTCATTGCAGTCTTTTGGTTAGAAAATAAACGTCAAAAACGTCAAGTGAAAAATGAAAACAGCTGTAGTAAACAATGGACAGTGATATTTGACGTCATCAACAGATTTGACATCACTCAAAATTTTTCTCAACTTTAAATATTTTTTTGAACTTAGTTACAGCATTTTTAAGCAGTATTTATATTTTTTACGATGTTATAACGGTGTAAACAGAGAATTAAAAATATAAAAAAAAACACATGCTATTATGTACATTCTTTGCAGCAACTATTATTCAGATTATCTCAGATTGAAATCTAAACATTAAGTTTCTATAATTATTATATTATTACACCATAACTTGTATAAGACAATTTCCTTTACTTTTTCACCAATTGGTTGTTTGAAAGTGTCTAAAAGAAATAATAATAAATAAAAAGAAACGATAAAAACAATCTCCTTCTTTCTAATAACATTTAAGTGTATATTACGATAATAGATAATAAACAATATAGACATAAAAAAATAACTTATATGTTTGAAATGTTTTTTGTGTTGTTAAAATGGTTTCAAATATGTGTTAAACAAATTTCCAATGAATACAGCAGTTTTGAGTTTATTTCGAATCTGGGCCGAAAAATAAATTGTGTAGTTTTATTTTAATAAATTTAAAAGGAACAAAAAAGGTAATTTTCTAATATTTGTTTGTGTATATCATTTTTGTTCCGTGTTATAGGAACCTATATGTTAGACAATTGTAAAATAAAAAGTCTACCACCACAAATAAACACACAATTTACATATACCTAATATTACTACTATCACCCATTTGACAGATGAAAATTTAAAATATAAATAAAATTATAAAATATTTTTGTTTATAAAATGCTAGTATAATAACTAACACTTTTGGATAGGTGTTTGAGTTAAAACTATATATTGGGCTTTATGCTATATTATATATAACAACAGAGTTTTTATTCATTCTTGTCCTATCATTTTGACTAAATATGCATCTCTTCCCTCATTCGCAATTTCTATACGTTCTCAAATAATAAATACAATGAATACTAGTTAAGTACATATAGTGTATAAGTGAATTGGAAGAACAACAATTGGTGGGATCCCTCAGGCAAATTGCAAGGAGAATGCCAAATAGGTGGAAACATTTTTAATCCTACTAGACCAAGGATTACAACAAACAGTTCTAGAGATCCCAACAAAAGCCCTTAAATAAATTCTATTCAAGAGATTTGTTAATTTTTAAGGTATAAGATCACCAAAATACACATTAAGACAATCAACACAAACATTCATACAGAAGGAAAATATTTAGAAACAGAAAAAAAATTGTACATGCCTTACAATCTCTTTCTATATATGCTTTTTGTTTCTTTTTTCCTTTCTTTTGAAACCTTTTTTTTTTTCTTTTATTTCTTAGCTGTTGTTATATGTAACTATTTTTTAAAAGCGTTTATAAATGAGCGGGGTTGGGACTTTTTTTTCTCCCTCTGTTAGTGAAGCGGACATAAAATGTTCCAAAGAAGGAGATGGTTAGTGGAATCTTCTCGTCCGGCCACTTCGGATGAGTTTGAACTCCGGAACTCCTCGTAGCCAGCTCCACCTGATATGACAAAAAAATTGTTGGGGTTTCTTTCTTGCGGCTTTCCTTTGTTCGAATGCCGCTTTGACTGTTGCTCTTGTGTACCAGTCCATTCAACATGGGTCAGAAACCGTACATGACCGGTATGTCCATGCGGGACACCCAGAACATTTGGTAGACAAGTTAATTTTGCTGTTGTTGGGGTAATATGTGGCCAAGGCATAGTTAACAACACCCCCGCTGACGTCCCAATCCACAACAAATCCTTACAAGCTAACAACGAACTCACTCTTAAACAAGCCGACTTATGTTGCTTAAATATATCATCACAACCTAAAGAAATAAAACAAAGAAAATCAATAAACTGAAAATCTCCTAATTAAAAAGAAATTACTTGTTAACACTTTGGTAACTGCAGGCGTGACGTTAACTTCACTACGGTATTCAATTGAAGTCGCATGGTAACATTTAATGACAGCAGAATTTTGCTGGGCTATCCATACTCCATTTCCCGACAAGACCATGCATGTTATAGGTTTATTATTATCTGTTCACCGTAAAATTCAATTCTTGGCCTAAATTCGATGTGTTGATCACTTTGATTGTGTTCCCACAGGCGCACTAAAGCTTTCCACTATTTGGCAACATCCTAAACACCGGCATCGTTGTCGTCCCTATTGTTATTGTTGTTGGGGAATTCACGTTCCAATTACCAACTATCAACAACAATCGATTTAGAAAATAAAGAATACTAGAAAAAAAACCTTTAAAGACATACTTGAATCTCTTTCGTAGATTATTATATATCCTTTTGCCAGAGATACAATATTCTCCAAATATCTATAAATAACAAAATTGAACAAAATTCAAATTAAAATTTTGATTCAACATAAATGTATTAAAAATATTAAATTTACTTTTAAGTTAAATTAATTAGCTTTCTTAATTACAATATAATTAGAGATGAAGGTGTAGTATAAGGAAGGCGTAAATAATTGCAGAACAATTTCTTGCACAATAATTTTCTTAATTCATTACTTTCATTATTTCGAAGTTTTGTAGAGATTTGTGACTTATTCCTATGTTAGTAAAGTTAGTTGAAGCACAAGCGTTGATTTCTTCTGTTATATGCAAACATTTTCAATTTATTCTTCTTCTTCAAGTGCCATCTCTTCTTAGAAGGTTGGCTCATCATAACTATTCTCATTTTTGATGTTGAAGCTCTAAACAATTCAACCGAACTTTAGTTGAACCATTTTCTTAGTTTATTTTACCAGGAAATGCGTCTTCTACCTCTGTTTCTTTTACCCTGTATCTTTCCTTGCATAATATATTGCAACAATACATATTTCTCTCCCCTCATCACGTGACCTAGATACTGTAGCTTCCTTATTTTAATTGTGTACAATAATTCCTTTTCTTTTCTCATTCTTCCCTGTACCTCCTCATTTGCTACCATGTCTACCCAACTTATTCTTAAGATCCTTCTATATGACCACATCTCAAATGCTTCCAGTAGATCACTTATATCTTTCTTTAACGTCCAGGATTCCTTCCCATATAGCAACACCGAGAAAACGTAGCACCTCAATATTCTGACTTTAAGTTGTAAGTTGAGATTTCTATTGCATAACACATTTCTCATTCTGTTAAATATGGTTCTGGCTTGTCCAATTCTTGTTTTAATGTTGTTTTAATTTCTACTTGTTAAATTCTTGTTTAATCTTGTTTTAATATCTTCAGTGTACTCATTATTTTCATTGATAGTTGTTCCATTTTTCATTTTATTATTTTCATTGGTAGTTAAAAACTGATTTATAGGTTTTCCTGTTGTTGCACTGATTTTGTAATGGTCATAAATTTGGTCTTTTTGATATTTAAGGTGAACAAATTTTTTCAAAAAGGTATGGTGACATCTGCATGCCGGATATTGTTAATAGGTATTCCATTTACCTTTATTCCCGTTGCTGTTTCTTCTAATGCTCTCTGAATGATTTGTTCCGAATAAAGATTAAATTATAACGGTGATAGCAGACATCTTTGCCTTACACCATGTTGTATTCTTGCTTCCTTTGAAAGTTCATTATTCACTTCGATGTCAGCCGCCTGATTGCATTATAGATTATTTATTATTCTAATATCTATCATGTGTATGTTTTTGCTTTTGAGCAATTGAATAAGGTGATTATGGCGAACTCTATCAAATGCGTTGTTGTAGTCAAGAAAGCAGATAAACATCGGTTGATTGATGTCTATGCATCTTTGAGTCAACACATTAAAGGCAAACAAGTCTTCTCTTGTTCCCATTGCGTTCCTAAAACCAAATTGGGTTTCGCTAATGTCTTATTCTGGTTTCCTAAAGATTCTTTGATGTATTATCTTTAGGAATATTTTAAGAGCATGACTCATTAGACTGATAGTTCGATGTTGATCGCTGCATTCCTTTGCGTTAACCCTTTTTGGTAATTTGATGAAGGTCGATCTAAAATCTAAACCATACACGGGTAATGGTTCCTGTGTTGTATTTTGTGTTATATAGTTCCACCAGTGTTCCTATTTGATTTTCTTTGATAAGTTTAATTATTTCTGCTGGAATTTAGTCGGGCCCTGGAGCTTTATTGCATTTTTTTCTGCGTGCATTACTTCTTCTTCTTTTGTTATTATTGGGCCTAACTCTCTTTCTGTGTCCTTTTCCACTATTTCTTCTTGTCTGTCATCGTCCAATAGTTCTTGGATATATTCTTTCCATCTTGACAGTTTACCTTCAATATCTGGGATTTTTTTGCCATCTCTCTCCAGCAAAATATTGCTTTGGTTTCGTCTTTTTAAACCAGCTATCTCCTTATTTTTTTATGGAGGTTAGGATCATCGTGTTTTATTAGTAAATCCTCCAATTCTGTACATTTTTCTTCGTACCATTTTTCTTTGATTTCACGTATTCTATGTATATGTATTATATGTATTCTATGTATTCTATATTATGTGTATCGTTATATGCGTTGTTGTCTATGGTTTGGACGTCTTTCTTTCCTTCTAGGAAAGAATTAACAAAATGTTCAACATCATTCTAATTACGAAATTTTTCTCAAAGTTGAACAATTTTATTTCAATTTCAACAGCTTTCTTCGTACATTCTCGAACTTTGTAATGATGTTTCTTCATTCATTGTACTTTTATATGGCAATTAACATTTTACCTAGGTAACTTTAGTAGATGGATCTACGCCATTTCCTGACTGACTATTATGTTCCGCCTGTTTTTAACTTTTCCAACAATCGTTCCGCTTCAACTACTGTTTCATCGTCTTTTTTAGTCACAATTTCTCTTCTTAATAGAACATCCTTAAATTGGGAAAGTAATTTTTGGTAATCGCCTATTTTGTATTCTAATACTTGAAAATTACCACCATCCTTTATTTTTTCTATATACGATTTACGCGTTGCTGAACCTTTAATTTCAAGTTTTTACTAACTCTTCCTCTGTCACTTTAAGCACGTAATTTATATATTATTCGCAACAAATAAATACGAAATGCACACACACAACAAAGGGAATAATGGATATAAGTTAGTAATCACCACTGACCTGATTGACTTCGCTTATTAAAATACTTGAAACTGGACCAAAACCACGACTAATACTTTGCCCACACACTTGACGTGTGACAGAAATGATGAACACAATTTCATCGACGTCTATTAATTCAATAGAAACAAGTCCACAATCACTTCATCAAAACAGAATTTAAATTATTAAATTCTTGCTCCCACAACTATTGATTATTATTTGACACGAAAGTCTTAAGTCTAAAGATTATTATTTGACACTTTTCACAATCCGTTTAGACGGACCAAAATGTTGGAAGGCTAGTAATAATTTGTTAACACCATGTCCACTATGTACAATGTACAACTTAATTATTAAATATTATATACAACAATATTGGTCTCCCTTTTTGGACCACTACTCTTGAAGTTCTCTTACGTTTTTCTACTTACTAATTACTTACTAACCACGTACCACCCCTGTCTCAATATTTACAAGTACGCATACATAGGGTTGAAAGTGGGAGAACGCCACCCCTTTCCCGGCGTAAGACTTAACAGTTTTTATTAATTATATATAAGGAATATTAAATAGCATAAAATGTTTCAAATTTCATATTATTTTATATTTTTTGACTGATTACGTATATTGGCACTAATGGTTATAACGAGAAATTTTTTTCCATACACGAAAACGTTACAATCAAGCAATAATGAAATTAATAAAATTTATAATTTATCTTATCATGTTATTCAGCGTGAGAATATATATGTATATATATATATATATATATATATATATATATATATATATATATATATATATATATATATATATATATATAAAACAGCGAATATCGATTACTATTATTTCCTAATTAATGGAAATTTTGTAAATTCTTAGGTAGATTACTTGTAATTGATTACTTATAATATAACTACTTTGAAAATTTTGTTATAATCCAGTTTAATATTTAGATAGGTTTAATATGTAAATTTAATTCTGGAGGTTTTTAATGACGTTAGCAATCTCCTATAAGAATGCATATATAAGTATTTTTAATTAATTGATTAGTTGTGGAGTTACTTGTTGAAACTTCATTTTTAATAGAAAAAAACACAGTTTTATACGTTTCAAAATTTATTTGTAGGACACTACATATGTAACAAGCTTCTTATATATACAAAAAAACATTTGAAGGGGGCCACCCCTAATAACACATCCTAACTAAAAAACGATTTATTTCCCATAATGTTTGAAAAATAAGGATTGTTTTCCAGCTGACAGAGAACAATAAGGGATTCCCTTGTCTTGTTCCCTTATCTTGTTCGTGCTCCCGTCCCTGTACTTATTTTGTTCATTGTTTGTGATTACATATTTTTTTAAAATTATATTCGGTCTTATTTTGTTTTCAACACAAATTATGACATTTGGAACGAAAAAAATGTAACCTTTATTTCCAAATATCATAAATTGTGTAGAAAACAAAATAAAAACCGAAAATAATTTGAATTAAAAATATGTATTTACATATAAATCCGGGCCCTAGTGATGACCTAACAAACCAGGGTACAATAACCGAACGAAATTGTTATTGTATTTGATGTTGTGTTTGTTAGTTTTTATTGTTGTTTGTTTCAGTTTTCCAACTCGGCAGTTATCGAATCGTATACTAATTATGTCAATAACTGGAAACGGGCCAGAGAAATTTATAGGACTGCCCAACAATCGAAATCGGCCTTTGCAAACTTTCTAGGAGTAAATGACAAATGAGTTTATAATTAAAACAAATCAGACCATTTTTAATTGCGTAATAAATAATTGCAATTTAAGGAATGATAGCAAAAACTTGATAGCAACAATTTTAAGTTATTTTCCATCATCGTAGAAATATTAAAGTAGTAATTTTTCTTTCACATTATCTTATTAAACTTAAGTTAGAAGTTTTCCCTATTTTGGCGCGCAGCAAAATGGTGTTGCCCACATCAAAATGCGATTATAAGTGTATAGTCGTGACTTTCTCAGAAGAAGAGGCTCTGCTATTATTAATATTGACCACAGAAGAAGAAAATCGATCAGTTTGTTATTTTTTATTGGTTTTTAATTTCTAAAACACCTATTTAAGAAATAAAAGAAAAAGATCATAGGTTGACAAAATCAACAAACTTGATTTTCAACATTTTCTTCAAATTCTAATCCCATCTGCTTACAAATTTTGTTCTTTTTCCTTAAGTTTTTATAGTTTTCATTATGGAGGTCCTACAACATAGGATATTTTTTTTAAATTCTCAATCAACTTCTCAGTAATCGCCATTTCAAAATACAGCAGCAACAAAACTAACCGCTCCTCTTGATCGGAACACGTAAATAACGCACCGGTCGCGACAGCGAAACTTCCGCGCAGGTCTGTGAGATCCTTATTAATAGTTGTTTATGTCTGTATGAGATATTTGGAATTTTGATCGGGATTTACCTATAAGAGATCGTTGAGTGGATTATGGAGGCTCCTATTTGGATGCCTTAATTTCATTATTGCATGTAACAATGTAGTTTCAGCTAGTTTGAGTATGTCGGCTGTCGTTTTATGGGCGTTAGTCATAAGTACATATGCATAGTCTAGGATAAGTCTACATATAGCTTTATATATTTTCGAGGCAGTTTGTATGGAAATTCCGTTGTTACCACAAGACAAAGATTGGAAGTACTTGCTTCTTGGCACTGCCTTTTTTTTTCGTAGTGCAGCGTCAGGCTTGAAGGTTAGTTTATAGTTGAGAGTGAGTCTAGGTGGAGTTGAGGAGAGTTAGATTTTCTAGTGTTAAGGATTAGTGATTGGAATTTGGAGGGGTGAGCAGAATGTCTCCGTCGATTAAACCATGAAAGAGTTATGTCTGTTACGATTTGTGGTTGGTCTATATTCCGTTTGAGGTTACTGTGGTGGGATATTAATGCGGTGTCGTCGGCGTATTCTAGGATATATGAGGAAAGGTTAATTTGGGTTTTATCATCAAGGTTGGAATTATAGATGTTATGGCCAAATATACTCCGTAACATAAAAAATGCAACACCAAGAAGCAGTAGGAATTTTTGGGCCAAACTTGGCAGAACGGTTAAACTAATCAAAGGTAGTAATTGATTAAAATTACATTCAAAATTATCCAGTAGCTATGGCAAATTTGACATTTTAATTGTTATTATTGTGTTACTATATTGTTTTTGGTTGCCATTCTTTTCTTTTTGAATTTGATCTTCTTTGCGTTTTGAGGTTGCGCTTATGTCTAGAGTACGGCAAACTGAAAATTATCGACAACTGAGTGAACTTGACAGAGGTCGCATTAAAGGCTTACGTGAAGGTGCTTCTTAATTAAGAGAAATTACTAATAATCTTAACCGTAACCAATTCTCTGTAGTACGGTGTAATCAAGCATGGTCTACACAAAGTCAAGAACATCGTAGAAGAGGAAGTGGACGGCCAAGACAGACAAATGTGCTCCAGGACCGCTATCTTCGATTATCTTCGACATTAAGAGTCCGATTTTCGAGTACAAGATCCATACACGATCAATGGCGTTGGAACGAATGGCGTCCTGTTACTCTTCGTACAACTTACAGACGAATTAGAGCTTTTGGCTTGGAGTCCTATCGACCAGATCTTGTGCGTCGGCTGATAGCTCGTCATAAACAGCAACGCTTGGAGTGGTGTACCTTGCGACTGGATTGGGACGTGGAATGGCATAGAGTGGTCTTCAGTGACGAATCCCGAATCTGCTTCGAAATGCACGATGGGCGCATGAGGATCAGACGTTACCTGGAGAACGTCGCAATGTGCATTTTTCTGTTGAGTAGCATGTGCACCACGCATTGAGGGTTATGGTATGGGGTGCTATTGTTTACCGAAGCACGTCTCAGTTGGTATTCATGCGAGGCAATATTAATACCTACCGATATGTGGATGAAGTGGTAGAACCCCATATCCTTCCATTCCTCCAAGAGCTGGAGGACACGATTTTCCAACAGGATAATGCCCGTCCCCACAAGGTATTCTATGGAGCGCTTCAAAGAAGCTAACGTCAATATCTTGCCGTGGCCACCCAGATCTCATCGAACATGTGTGGGATAAGATGGGTAGAAGACTCAAGCAATTAGCCCATCCTCCACAGACACTAGAAGCTCTCCGGCATGAGCTACAGATTTCCTGGGATGCATTACCTCAGGAAGAAATCGACAACCTAGTGGAATCCGCGCCCAGAAGTGCGTGGGTGTGCGAAACTAATAGGGGTGGTCCAAAACATTATTAATAAAAATGCCTTTATCTTTTGTTTAATTTCTTTGAAATTGTAATCAATTACTACCTTTAACTAGTAAAACATTTCTGCAAGTTTGGACCAAAAATTCCTACCCTTGTAGATTGTAGATTTCGGTGGTGACTTGCACTGTGACCTTCATAGATCTATTGTACGCCACACTCTTCCTCTAACTGTTGGTATACTTACCCATTTAGAGCGCCTCCTCTAGTCCTGATTCCTTTAAGAATTTCAGAATCTGGGTAGGATTCAAGAACTGCAACTCCTCTACGTTCAAGCAGTGGGTCCCAAGATACATTTGTCTCTGGCGGAGCAGTGCTCTGCAATCTTTGAGCGGATGTATGGGGGTTTCCTCTGCTGAGCCGCAGAATCTGCATCTGTCATCTACCTCTAGGCCTGTGGCCTTGAGGTGTTTTCTGCAGTGTCCCATCAGTCATCTTCTGTCAGAATTCTAAGCTTGTTCCTGTTTAGTTTCAGGCAAGCTTTTGTTATTTTCTGTTTAAAGGATCCCAGCATTACTTTGGATTGTATTAGCCCTGGAAGTTCTTTCCAGGTTTTCATCCATTGTTCTCTTATTTTATCATCTAAGCTTTTGTGGATGGTCTTCATACAGCAAAAGGGTTCCGAAGTGTCTGCTAGGTGATCGGCTTCTTCGTTTCCGTCTATACCAGTGTGTCTTGACAACTTAGAATAGCGTTACTTTATTTTCTCTGACAAGCTTGTTTAGCTTTCCCACACAGTCCCATACCAGTTTGGATCTGATGGTATATGAGCTAATGGTCTTGATGGCTGCTTGGCTATCTGACCGGTTAGCAATTTGTTTTTTGCGATAGTTTCTGTCGAGGTTAATTTGTGCACATCTTTCGATTGCATGTACCTCTGCTTGGAAGATACTTGGGTAGATTCCAATCGATTCAAAGTATTTTATACGAGGTCCAAACACTCCTGCACCAATACCTTCCTTTGTCTTCGAACCATCCGTATACCACTTGATAGCTCTTTGGTCTACGTGCTATGCTGAGAATATGTCGCAAACATCTTTAGTATATACATTGCTGTGTACTTTTTGTCGAAATGGTATTTGCATACCATTGGTTATTGCATACCATCTGGTTCATTCTTATAAGAATCGTTCTACTTTAGAGGAAATTCTTGATTACGCAGAGTAGGTAAGTGGGATTTCTTAGTAGTACGGCGTTCCAAACACTGTCGAATGCTTTATTAATTTCGAGGAAAAGCAGAGCAGAGGATTATTTTGTACCTATGAGGTTTGAAAATTATTATTGAAAATTAAATTTTGTGAGGATTATTAGGGAATGAGTAGCTGAATGAGAAGGCTTGAATCCGAATTGGTATTTGTAGATGTGGTTTAAAATTATGTTCCGAAGTTCGGATTTAAGGATTTGTTCTAGGATTTTACCAAAGACCGGGAGAAGTAGAATGGGCGATATCTATTTGGAAAGGTGTGGTCTTGCCTGGGTTTTGTAATGGTTACTATTATACCTCTTTTCCAGCAATTAGAAAAATATCTTTTTATGCAGAGATTATGCAGTTTAAGTATAATATTAAGGAGTAAGATTGGATATTGTCTGGGAGGTTTCTTAAGAGTAGCTTTTTTACATGGTCGGAACTGGGGTAGTTATTTTTAGCATGAAATAATATATGAAATTTGAATTTGAAATTCGTCGTTAGTTATTTCGTCAATGTTCGTCGGGTCGTTGTCTAGAAAAACTTATTGTACCAGGATGTACCTGCGTCGAAGTTATTTTGGTCGAAAAAAGTGGAGGTAGATAGAGTGATCGATTTTTGGAAATGTGTTGAGTAAAGGAGCGTTCGTTGTTTATTGTCAAGTCAGGTATTTGAAATACTGCACGGCATTTCCATTTGTTTTAGCTTTGAACCAGAATGATTTTAAGTGCTTCGTCACGATTACTAATGGAAGGGTGGTTGATTTCATGAAAATTGAGTCAAGGGAAGTGTAGCGAATGAATATGTGAATTTTTGAAAACTTCTATAGGTAGTTCCGATGATCTTTTGTTGGTGATCCATATTTTTACAATGGGTTGTATATATACCTCGATGGGAGCCTTTGGATGGTTAGGACATTTTGGTGACCGAGCAGCATGGTCAGTGGAGTTGCGGGAGGAGCATCTGGGCGGCAAAATGTATGGTCATTTGCTGGTGTCATGAGGTCCTCCACATTTCCGACCTTTGATAGGGAATCATACAGGGACTACAAAAGGGCTTCGTCACGAAGCCTCAACTTCTGTTGAGATGAGAGAAGGGGGAACTAGAAATGGCGAATATTGTAATGCCTGGTCATAGACAACAGACAAAGAGGAAAGTAAAGCTTCGAAGGGTATTTATGTCCGGTGTAATGATTCGTATGAGTCGAATTGAGTTGTTTTTGGCTCTTGAGATAATCCTATTACGGTAGCGGAATTGGTAGTTTAAAGAGATTAGGTGTTTGGCTATTATCTCATATTCTACCCTATCAATTACAACGGAGTCGGTGTCAGTTTTGTGTGGAGATGCAGTTATGAATTTAGGTTTCATTTGGAGAGTTTAAGCTTCCTTCTCTCTGGAGAGTCTGGAAGTGATTCTGTTGTGAAGTAGGGTTTGTAGATTATTTTCGGGATTATCTCTGGTTTTAAGGATAAAGTGATTATTAGTTTTGATTATAATGTCTTCATTCTTTGGACGGTGTGACTGCCATAGAGTGTTTTCTAAGTCTGCAGTGTCCCGTCAGGACTCCTGTCAGAATTTTAAGCTTGTTCCTGTTTAGTTTCAGGCAAGATTTTGTTATTTTCTGGTTAACAGATCCCAGCATTACTTTGGATTGTCTCAACCCTGGAAGTTCTTTCCTGGTTTTCATCCACTTTTCTCTAATTTCTTCATCTAAACTTTTTTGGATGGTGTTTCCACTCATACCGTAAAAGGACCGTAAACATACCGATAAAGGAATTACTGAATCCCTCGTTTGCTAGTTGATCGACTTCTTCGTTTCCGTCTATACCAGTGTGTCATGGTAGTAGGGTTGCTAACTTTTTTTGAAAAAAATATCGTAACAAATTGTTTGGATTGGAAAAAATAAAGTACCTATATGGAAGAAAAAAAAGTATTTCTCAAATTAACTTTTTCTATTCCCTTAGTAATATATTTTTGAGTATTTTTAGCACATGTTAAGATTTGTTTTGATAAATGTATTGATCATTTTAGTTGATTTTTGGCATTCTTTGTAATCTAATTTTTTATTCAAAACCAAAGTAATTTCTGTTCTATAATTCGTTTCTTAAATTATCGTGCTACGTTCTACTACGTTCTTTAGATACGTTTTACCATTTATTAAATATATGAAACACGTGGTTTGTAAATTGTAGATAAATTTTAACAACTTCCTGATCCTGTTGGTTACTTTACTAATTACTGTATTATTATTAAACAACCATCACATAAACTTTATATATTGGCGCCAAATTAATAAACCATAGAAACATTTTTTTTTTAATTTTTATTTCATGTCTGCACTGAGTCTTGATAATTGAAATGATAGGTGGTAAGTATCCATAGACTCCACCATAATAACTTCAAACATGCAATTGGTAGATTCATTCGAATTTTCGTAAACAAAAATATATTTTGGATCCTTAGATTATTTTCTGAAAAATATTGGATCAAAGAAAATAATTTAATGTTCCTTTTATTTGTTGCATCTTTCTAAAGACTATTGACTATCTATTGACTATCTTGGAATCTGGATATAAAATTTTACTTAATTTATTTGTGCAATCCATGCTATTATAAGATAGATTATGTTTCACAGCGTGAAAAGTCAATGCTATCTACGCTGCTGCAATATTGTTATGACTACTAGATCCTGGACACCTTGAACTTTGTAGTGCACCAGATGTTTTCTTCATTTCAGCTTTTTGGTGCTTCTCAGCTTCTTGGTGCTTAATCTGTAGAAATAAAGAAAAAGAAACTACCACCACCAATGAATTCATATTCTTCAATTTAAATAATAATTTTTAAAATATATATTCATATAACTGAAAATATTTTGAAAAATAATTAAAAATTTTAATTTTATTCAAATACTAATATATAATTAAATGATAATATAAACATTTTATTTTAAATCAGACAATTAGTATAGAGTATCGATATAAAGTATGATAAGTATCGATAAATAGTTCAGTAACTACCCATATGAATGTTTCGTTTTATACATCACCGACATCACAGTAAAGATTGAAAATAAAGTATTATCGTATACTTTATTTCTATGCAAAAGTATAAAGTATATTTCTCGAAAATAAAGTAGGATACGTTATTATAAAGTATGGTTGGCAACCCTACCTGGTACCCAGTATAGCGTTACTTTATTTTCCCTGCCAAGCTCGTTTAACTTTCCCACACATTCCCATACCAGTTTGGATCTGATGGTGTATGAGCCTTGATGGCTGCATGGCTGTCTGACAGGATAGCAATTCGTTTTTAGGGTTCCGTACCGAAAACGGAATTCTTATAGGATCACTTTCTTGCCAGTCTGTCTGTCTGTTCGTCTGTCCGTCCGTCCGTCTCTCTGTCTGTCAAGACCATTTTTCTCAGGAACGCGTAGAGGTAACAAGTTGAAATTTGTTGAAATACTCGGGTCTGCGGTCTCTTTCAGCTGTGAAAAAATCAAACTTGTAGGTCAACGCGATCAAAAGATATGACCGTTTATGTCGCATATTTTGCGATTTCACAAGGGAATCAAAACCTATAGGGTACTTCCCGTTGACGTAGAATCATGAAATTTGGCAAGAAGCGGTGTCTTACAGTACATATAAAGGGAAAAATAATAAATTGAAAACCAAAACCACAATTGAAAAAATGAAAACCGTAAATATGTAGTTTAATTACAAGAAAAATGCGAATTTACTAATGGAAACTTATGAAAATACACTAATGTGTTGCGTGGTATTGTCAGGCACCAGAAGCATATGGGTTGCATACAGTTAGGTCCTCCTAAAGATACCTTACTTACAAGTTTGTACGGAACCCTCGGTGCGCGAGTCACAACTCGCACTTGGCCGTTTTTTTGCGATAATTCCTGTCGAGGTTAAATTGTGTCTTTCGATTGTGTGTACCTCTGCTTGAAAGATACTTGGGAATGTGCCCATCGATTCGAAGTATTTGTATGAGGTCAAACACTCCTGCACCTGTACCCTCCTTTGTCTTCGAACCATGTGTATACCACTAGACAGCATTTTGATCTATGTGGTATGCTGAGGATTCATCGCTCCAATCGGCTTTACTACTACACATTGCTGTGTAGTTTTTCTCGAATTGGTATTTCCATACCATTTCGTCTTTTGGTGCTTTCAGCCAGGGGATCTTGGCAGCGAGGCTGTTCAGGTCTCTGCTCCCGATTATTTTTTTTACTTCCTTGCTGAACCTTACAATCGCCGATCTGGCGGCCCTTTCCACGACAAGGTGCAACGGAGTCAGATCCAGCAGCAATGGTCGGGCACGATCCCATCGCCCCCGTGATGCAGACACACTTCAGTCTTTGAATCTTCTCAAGCTTCTTCCCCATAGAGGCCAACTTGGTTCTACTTTGTGTCTTACGGATATTTAGTACATCTGTACGCGAACTTTAAAATAAATTAATTAGTATGTGTATGTTAATTGCATTTGATGGAAATTTCAGCTCATTCCGGTTTGTGCAGCGATTTGATGTTATTTTTATTTTTTATCAGATATATACATAGAAAACATGGACCAAATGGTAAAATCATAAAAGTTAAAATCATAAATATTATCATGATATTTTTTCAATTCTTACCTTATTTGATTTTTTTTTAATTAAAAGCCGCAACAATTTTACTTTTTGTTGGACGAAACTTCTACAATAAAAAAAATCTCTTTTATTAATAAATCCTTTCATATTTTGTTTTAAAAACAAAAAAAGAAAACGAAAATATGTTTTAAAAATCCATGTACCCATGTTTATTTATGGTATAAAAAAATTAGATTCTAGTCCATGCAAACATTTATTTATCTACATTTATTTATTTGTTGCAGATGTTTTAATGTTATGTATTTAAAAAATAATAATATTTAATTGTTTCAATTAGGCAATGGCACGTGAATATGGCAAACTCCCGTTGGATTCATTGCTAATAAAATAACCTTGGACAGTTTTAATGTTGACGGGAAATATGACTCACGAATACATTTGATAATGATTTTAGTCAAAGATATTACGATGATTTGTTTGCTAATGTTTTGATTATGATTGAATTTATTCCGAATGCATCGCTACTAGTAATTACTTAAATTGAATATAGCCTCTCTCACTTGATTAAATGATACTTCGGTAAAATAAAATATTGGATTCTTGGTTTGAGCTAGTTGTATTTCATCATTCAAATTTGTGTGATTGCAATGCACGAGAAGAATTTCTTGAAGTCATCTGCCGATATGTCTGGTGGTGGTTTACTATGCTTTTTATTCCCATTTATAATTTTCCATATACCTTTGTTTATTATCTGATTTAGCAATATACGCATCATTTGCATTTCTTTTTGCTCTTTGAATTTCTTTTCGATGCGATTTCTTGAAATTTGGGAATGTTTTGTCGTGACTAGCCAGTTGCTTTTTTAGATTATAGAGAAGTTTCAGAGTTTCTCTCAGAGTCTTCTCTTTTAAATTGGTGTTGAATAAATTGCTGGTATTTATATTTTGGGTACGAGAGTTGGTATTGTTAACAGTTTTGTGTTTAATGGGAAGGTTAATGGAGACAGCGTCTTTAATGATGGAATGAATTTTATTAAACACTTGCTCAGCGTCTAAGTTTGAATTGATAAAAGCCCAGTTAATTTTGTCCGTGAACTCGTGTAGGTTATATGAAGAGTACAGGTAAAGAACAGGAAATGTCGTTATGAATAGATTCTGAGAAAAAAAGCAATTTAAAGTTTAGAAGTTATAATCTTTTTATTGAGATCAAAGTATACAGTAACTTTTACTTAGAAATAACAATGACTTATTATTAAGCATATTTATGTTAAAATAAGAGTTTTTAGTTATTGACAACCATCTTACAAAAAGTACAAAACAAGGAATGTCCTTGGCGTCACAAACAAAAACATGGAATGTAAAATTTAGTCATCAGCATCTTTGATTTTTGAATCATATTTTAAGGTTTCATAAAATAATGGTGTCCTCTTGCACAAAATGGCATCAAACTCATCAAATCTCTGTATTTTACTTCACTTTTGGGTCCAAAATTTCAACTTTTTATATGCAAAATCTGAAAGTTCGGACTTTATGTTAGTGACAGGATTATAACAATTACTTAAAATTTTTGTTTTCTCCCAATCTCCCAAGTAATTTTCTCTATGCAGTACCACAGGACCATGTTCTTTGGAAACCATTACTTCCGTTTGCTTTTGAATTGGGATCTTACAATTTTTTTTAAATTTTCCTGTGCGAAATTTCGACTATTCTCTTACAACTTCTCCTGGAGCAATTTCAATAATGTTGAAAGGTGCCGGTTTTGTCCTTAAACTTTTAAGCAGTTCATACCAATAAAATGGCAAAAACATTGTCACAAAATTTCAAAATTGTCAAAAAACTGTGTCAGAAACCATTGTTTTCAAATTTTAAATTAAAATTGCAACGCAAACAAACAATGTAAATAAAGGAAGCAAAGTCAAAGAACTCTTAACTTCAAAATCACCAGTTTACAATTGTCAATTTTTGCACTATCCTCCTTCTTTACCAGTATGTCATCGACATTCCCAGTTCTTTTCGCTTTGGGCATATATAAAAACGTATTCATAGCGACATTTGTTAGGTGTAAAAACTAGTAATTTGATATGCAATTACCATAGACATAGATTTGTTACCAGTGCAAAACAAAAAAAAAACAAAAAATGTGACATTCCCTGTTCTTTGCGTGCACCCTTCATTTAGACCTAAGGGGGAGTTAGGTCTAACCTTGATAACGGTTTTTTGATGTTCGTTACTTACCTCTTTGGAAGTTAGACAAGTCATGCACACCCCTACATGATCGGATAAGAGAGGATCGTAAACAGTGGCAATAATGCTGCTATTGGATAAATTGGTAAAAATATTATCCAGACATGCATTGTTTCTAGTATTCTGTTATTGTTAAACGGAGTCCATAGGACATAAAAGTGTTGATCAAGAGAGAGGTATCTTTATGCGATGAGTTAAATTTTGTGTTGAAGCCACTGTGATTATTAGTTGTTTCCCTTTGTTCCAAATTTTATCAAGTAATTGTTCCATTTTTTTAATAAAAGTGTCAAATTTACTATGAGGCGACCTATATACAGTGATGATTATTTTATTTTGAAATATTACACCTGCAGCCTCAAAATCTAGTTCTTGACAATATGAAGAGATATCAAGAGGTCCCCAATCTTACATTAAATCATGTATAAGTATACACACGCCTCCATTTATATGTTTGGATTTACAAAAACCAGCTGCAAGTATATAGTGTTCTAGACGAAGACAGTTCATCTCATTAGAGGAAATCCAATGTTCATTTAGACATAGAATTTTTTTTGGTTGATCACAAATACTTCTAAATATGCTTCTAATAATAATAAATGATAAAAATGCTTCTAATTCACTGATTTTGTTTTTTAATTATTGTATGTTTAAGTGAAAAATATTGTATATATTTACAGTCTGTGACGTTGTCCTGTTGGTGGCTGTGGCAACCCGTTGGTAAAATTCCGCTTGGTTTTAGGGAAGCTGAATCTTCTTATAACCGCGCACTAGGGCCAGAAATCGTTGGACATGATCGCTTCCTTATATTCGAACTTAATACCAATTTTGAATCAATCATTATGTCCTTTCGATTGCAGTTTTTCAATGATTATCTTCTCTGACTCCGGATGGTGTGTGGTGATATATTTCTTAATTGTGTCTTGCTTTACGCCCTTCTTGATATTGCCTAGGTACATCCACGCTTCATGAGCCTTTTCAGGATTTGCTACGAAACTAGAGGTTTTAGCTGTTTCGATGATGGTGTTTTTCTTGTGTAATCTTTTCTTGCAAATGACTTTTTTTTAATTCATCTTCAGGTCTTGAATCTTTATTTGGCGGACTTATCTCCTCTCGCAGTATAGGAGATAAAATTTTCTTTTTTGGTCCGGTACGTTCACCGTTGCTGTCATTTTTTCGGTTTCTTTATCTGGTATATTGAATTGCTTGTCATCTGTATTCGGTAGATTTCTTTCTATATTTGTAGACGAGGTACTTTTGGTGAGATTATAATATTAACTTGCTAGGAAGCGTGTAGCTTTTCTTCGTGTAATGTTTTTAGTTCATTAGTGAGCTCCTTAATCCATTCCAATAAGGGTTCTATTTCTTTTCTTATCAATGCCAACATTAGATCACTGAATTCTGTACTGTAGAAATACACCGGTATGTCTTCTCGCGGTCCTGTGGTGGTGTTTGAGCGTAGTTCCATCGGCATGTTTAGGTTTTTTGTACATTGTAAATTTATTGTACAACTATCTTTCGAAATTCAACTTAATTTAAATATTATTGCTCGTGTTTAGACTTTTATAATTGCATGAACTCTTCTGTCTCGTAGAACCGCACGCGACGAGAGTCCGTACGGGAATAGTTACGCTAATGTTAACTCAATCCCGTAATACAATCCCGTTTTCATCATTTCACCCGATAACACACAAATTAGCTGCCTATCATTCAATGATACATCATAACTGTTCCGTTCGTACCTAATATGCTTCTTACACCCAGCCAGCGTTGAATGTTGCAGGAATGTTGCAGCAATGTTACTTTCGCAACGTTAAACATTGCTGCAGCATTCCTGCAACATTCCTACAACATTCCTATGTCCTCCTCTCTGCAACGTTCAGAAATGTTGCAGGAACGTTGCGGGAATGTTGCGAACATTACAGGAACGTTGCGGGAACATTACGAACGTTGCGGGAACATTATGAACATTGCAGGAACGTTGCGGGAACTTTGCGAACATTGCAGGAACGTGGCGGGAACATTACGAACGTTGCGGGAACATTACGAACGTTGCGGGAACATTACGAACATTGCATGAATGTTGCAGGAAGATTGCGAACATTGCATAAATGTTGCAGGAATATTGCGAATATTGCAGGAATGTTATAGGAATATATTGAATATTGAAAAATACAAAATTATATTTTTAGTTTTATTCTCTTTTATTCTTCTCTTTTATTTACATATTTCACTTTCACTTTTAATTTTTATTTTAAATTCATTTACTGTTATTGTTATTCTTATCGGAGGAAACTTCCGCATTTGCTTTTTTTGGCTCGACTAACTCTTGTTGGAGTTTGAATAAGTCATTTCGCCAAAGTCTCTTCTATATCTTTTTCCGACCATTTATCTCCGCCAAGTCTCTGTAAAATTGTAGGGCAATATAAAATATAAGTAAAAATTTCTGGCAAAAATATAAAAATGTTATATGAAATAAACTTACTGCAGAGTAATTTCGCCATCATCAATTGGCTGAAACTTCGTTTCTTATTCGAACGACCTTGCCAACTAAATTTTAAGGCAACGTGTTTGTTGTACAAGTAGGTTATGTAAACGGGTTTAGGAGGGACTAAACTTTTGGCTCATTGTGGGCCATCATGATGGTCACCACTATCATGGCCTGAATGGACGCATCCACAGAGTGGTCCAGCTAGCTGGGCCATTCTAGATGTGCATGAATGGGCCATAGTGGGCTATATATGATTGATAAAAATTAATTTCAAATTTTGAATTGAAATTATAAAGTTAATATTCAAATTTAATAAAGTTGAAATTTATAATTTCTTCGATTTTGCCATGATTAATAATAAATAGACAGCTATTTCTTGTTATAGAAAACTAATTATTTAAAAAAACTAATATTTCAATAAACTTATATCTCAATGAACTAAATATTTCGTTATAATTAAATAATAATAATTACTAAAATCAGTGTTATCATGACAACAAGCAGCAGGCACTGATAAGCGTGCGATAAAGGAAAGGCTTGGATTTTTTGCGTACAATAGATAGATGTTTTTTTACAAAAAATATCTCGAAAAATACAAAATTCGGTTTATTCATACAAAAAGCGATTACTTCATCCTAAAAAAGGTTACTTTGTCCAAAATAAAAAGCTTGGATATTTTGCGTACAATAAATAGATGCTTTTTTACAAAAAATAGCTGGAATAATACAAAATTCGGTTTATTCATACAAAAAACGATTACTGCATCCAAAAAAGGTTACTTCGTCCAAAATAAAATAAAACACCCAATAATCGATTGATTCTTACAAATAATAATGGTTTAGTACAATAATTGAAGGAATTGTAGAAAATAAAATCAATTCCCCCAAAAAAGGTTTGAATGTACAAAAAAGGTTGAGCCATCCAAAATTTGATTGCTTTTTACAGACATTTTTTTTCTAATCTAAATGAGGCTATAGAATATTTACACAATCAAAATATTTGGTACAAAAGAATATTAAAAGATACCTAAGATGGAGTGAAACAATATTACAAATATAAGTTGTCCGATGTTTGTCCAAAACAAATATATATTGTACATGTGTGAGAGTCAGAAGGTTGTTTTATTTGAGTCCGCTAAAAGTCATGATCATAGTAAAGATAAACAAACTCGAGGAATTCCGAATGAAATAGAAACAATCATTTAACAACTGTTTGATGATAATGTGAAGACTCCAAATTTAATTGTCAGCTTTAAGAAGTAGGAAAGTCTCAATCATTCAAATTAAAAACTTCATACTATTCGAAGCAAAAAATATGGCGGTTACCAAATTAGCCTTCAGAACTTAAAGCTTGTACAAAAAATAAAAGGTGTAAAGGTGTACAAAAAATCTTTACGAGAGTATTAATTAAGTACTAAACAAGATGACTCTTTATCGCCTCAACATAATGAATACATTTGTTTTGTTTCACATTATAATATACATATTGATGAGGAGGACGATAAAAAAAATAATTTGCAAGTGTTTTTAACTACAAAAAGATTAGCAACCATGATTAACTCAAATTATCCAGTACATGCGGTTGCAACGTATAAATTGATATGGCAAGGATTTCCAGTTCTGATGGTTGTGACAACAGATAAAAATAAATCTTTGCATCCATTTGGACTCATGGTAACAAAAACAGAGAATTCTGAAGATTTAAAATTATTATTTAATTGTTTGAAAGAGTGTGCGGTTCAAATTTAGTCAACATGAATTTAAACCAACAGTGTTGATTGCAGATGCTTCTGATGCAATAACAATTGGTTTTAAACTGTTTTTTGGGGATAAATTCTCAAGAGTTATGTGTTGGGCACACGCTAAATCGGCAATCTAGAAGAGAATTTTGACTATTCGAGAAAAAAATGTTCGAGATTCTCTTCAATCCTTTTCAAATCAAAATACTATTGGAATTAAATTTATATTTTATATTTACAATAGAATGACTATTGGATTAAAAAAAATTGGTTGGTTCACTGGACTGGTTGATGGTGTTCCGTGTCATAATAATGCTTTAGAATCAACTAACAATGTAATTTAAAAAAATCATATTTTTAGGAAAAGGTTACCAATGAGTAAGTTTCTATCAATAGCAAAAATCAATGTTGTGAATTGCTCAGAACAGAGAATTAATCAAAATAAATTCTACACAAGTCTGATTTTTGATGAGAAGACTGTCCTAAAGCCTATCATTAGGTTAAATCATCACCACCCGCTGTGAAAGAAGAATTGAATGGGCAATCTATTTTTTACATCGGTCTTAACAGTCAAAAGATATCAGAAATCAATATTTCAGAGTACAAAACAAAATAAAAGCTGAGAAACTGGAATAGTTTTGAAGAGTACAAATCATATTAAATTTCAATGTGGAAAGTGACTCTGAACATGAATAAATGGAAAGAAGCTTCCTGTTTATGTAGGTATGTGGTTTATGAAGAATTATATATGTAAGCACAGTATTGGAATGGGAATTCTCTTGAAACAGCACAAAGTTCCATTGACACTTAAACAAATTCCATTGGGACACAAACGAAAGCGTGGACGATCTTCAAACACTAAGCTAGTTAGTTCGTCAATGAAATTAAAATATGAAATATATAAAAATTAACCTACACATTATAAATC
Source organism: Phosphuga atrata (assembly GCA_944588485.1). Lineage (NCBI taxonomy): Eukaryota > Metazoa > Arthropoda > Insecta > Coleoptera > Silphidae > Phosphuga > Phosphuga atrata. Next base: position 63,360,705 of record OX155894.1, on the reverse strand, counting down.
ACACATATTACATATTATGTATTTAATAAATTTATTTAAGAATTAGTTTTTAGGAATTAATATTTTTATATATTCGCATTGACCACCGTATCTCTTCTTCTCATCAACCGCTCAACTGCTGCTTCGGGTGTTTCGCCCTCGCCTGGTCCATCAAGTATGGCCCTGCGTATCTCAAACGACACAGTCTCAAGTGTCCTCTTCAGCATTCTAGTTTGGATGTAAGCTTCGATGTTTGGTGTTATTCCAAGCTGCTGGTTATATCTGCTGTGGCTTTTGTAACCACCCCGTCTCAAGTCATCACATACGGGATAATCTTGGTTTTACACTTGTGAAGTATTGATATTTCATTCGCTAGCATGCCGTACTTTCGCAGTTTGGTTTTGTCCTAGCTTGTATTCCAATTTCAATGAAAATAGCTTCATTTCGTTTCTTATCAATCATTGGAATATCTGGCCGGTCATGTGCTACTCTTATTACGTACTATATAGCATATAATATAAAATAAAACATAATATATTACATACAATAGATTATAGCTAATAGTTATTTAATTCTAGTTCAAGTTTTATGTCAAGCAAGTTGTTTTTGTGTAAAGAGCAATCAAATTTTCGATGAAACAACCTTTTTGAACACGTAAACTTTTTTTTTTGTGAATTGATTTTATGTTGTACGATTCAGTCGATTATTGTAAGGAAAAATCATAGTTTGTACGAAAAAACCAATTATTGGATGATTACATTTTATTTTGGAAGAATTAACCTTTTTTGGATTAAGTAATTTATTTTGTACGAAGTAACCGAATTTTGGATTGATTAATTTATTTTGTATTTATCCAGCTATTTATTGTAGAACTTCAACCATTTATTGTATGTTGAGTTTTGTATACTTGTAATCGAATATTGGATGAATAAATTTTAAGCGTAAAGGAAATAATGATGGCCCATGGTGTGGACATGCCACTTTAGCCACTGCGCAGCTTACTTGCGCATGCTGGCCTCCTTTGATGTGTGTAGTCGGACCGCTCCCAACGCAATCCATGGCCATCACCACCTCCATCGTCCACTACTTAGCCCACTGCAGGCCATCTACCCCTCTACACAATGGTGATGGCTCACAGTGGCTCAAGATGGGCTATAGTGTAGAGGAGCCATAATACACTGCATAAAAGTGGAAGAAAGGAGTACAGAAAGAAGAGAGAGCGTAGATAAATACAGCAACGTTTCATTGAGTATATACACGCAATGTGTATGCAAATTCCGATCGGCGGAAAATACACGCGCCGATCGGAAAAATAACTAAAAATATAATACATTTTTGAGTTTAAGAATAAAAAAAAGTGGGACAATTAAAAATAATAACAGTAAAAATAAATGATAATATTAATAATGAAAAAAATAATTGGCGCAGCCTTACTGGAATGTTGCTACAACATTCACATTGTAATATTGTAACTGGAACGTTGAAGGAATGTTGCTGCAACATTCACATTGCAATGTTGCCACTGGAATGTTGAGGAATGTTGCTGCAACATTCACATTGTAATGTTGCAACTGGAATGTTGCAGGAATTTTGCTGCAACATTCACATTGAAACGTTGCCACTGGAATGTTCAGGAATGTTGCTGCAACATTCGGAATGTTGTGCAGCCTTCGAAACATTGCTGCAACATTCAACGCTGGCTGGGAAACTCTCATTACGTAATATACTATTAAAAACCTGGCACCATTCAAATTATTTGATATGGACGAATGTTGAAATGCGGATGAATGAAAAATGGATGAATCAAAAATATTTTTGTGCATCAAGAGTCGTGCAATTTCCCTTAATTTAACACACACACACACAACCCAGGTGCATTAAAAGTGCAATAAAAGTCGCACTTCCTTCAAATCTGCTTGAACCACATACTCATGAAAAATCATGTGACAGGCACTTCAAGATTATACTTCCTATTCCACCATTACAACTATTCCATCTACAACAATCCTTTCAGCTACATCAACTTTTCCACCCTATCCAACTATTCCATCCAGAACAAATCTTCCTTCCAAAGGAATACGATGCGCATAGTTGCTATATAAAAAGTAAAAGTTGTTATATATAAATATATAGTTGTTATATATAAATATATAAATGTCACAATACTTTATTCACTCATACAGGTTACAATATTTGAAGTTACAGGTTACGAAACAATGAACTTTTATTATTTGACTAAATGAGATTTTACACTTTAAGTCACAAGATGACCAAGAATTCAAACATAATAATGTTTGCATCACATCATCCTTTAATGAAGTGCGCGTTTTGATCACAATACCACCTGCTGTAGAGAATAATCCTTCAACAGGTACTGATGTTGCCATTGTGCTCAATCAATCCTTGGCAATCTTGGAAAGAGTGGGGAAAATCGTTCCCTGCGACTTACATCACTCTAAAATATTTTGACATAAATCTTCTCTTTTCAGTAGTAAATACACAACTAAATTAGCTTTCCAATGTTTTCGCTGAAGTGTTGTATAGATTATAAATATAAATTTTCTGGTCAGATCAAACTTAGCATTCTCTGTCTAGATTTTTATCTGTAAATATTTTATATGTAGTCTTCTCGGTCTTTCTCGGGCCTGTGAAATCTCATATAAATTATTTTATATGTAACATTAGCAGTTATGAATCTTTTACAAATTACCGAATTACATAAATTCTCTATGTAAATTTATGTAATTCTGAGGAATAAAATCTCTTTCTTTTCTTGTTTAAAAGTGTGGTCCGATGTGGATGCCGGGTATTAACCCTTCAAACACTGCGGCCTACTTGTGGCCTATTGTATTTTGCATTCACATACACTTATAGGCTCAGAAACCTAGTTGTTATTGTAAATTGCGATAATTAATATTTTTCACATTTATCTTCTGGTACAAATGTGGTCGGCACTGGGGATAGAACTCGGTCCCTCTATACTTGTTAGTTAGCGCTCTAACGTTAGGCCAAGAGCGTCACCTCTACACGACTCGCGCCGGCAAAAAATAAAGTCAAATTATAATGGCTGAAAACTAATAATTTAATTACACCGAAATTGGATAACCAGTCTAATATGAGAAAATCAATTCAGCGCCACCGTAATTGCATTTCAACAAATTGAAAATTTAATAAATTCTCTTTATGCCGAGGAAACAATAAATTTCCAATATTTATTTCTGTAATTAATTTTATTACTAAATCATTCTGGCACACCAAAAGAAATATTCACTGAAATCGATTCATATATTTGCTTCGATTGTTTTTTATTTTGTCGTTGTTTGAAAATATGCAAAATGTAATATTATAAATTGAATTGCATTATGTGTCAATAGAGAGGAATGTGCATATTTTAACAAACGATATAATCCCAAGAAATAGTGCACAAATACCTACTAACAATTCATGACGGTAGGGGATGAAATACTCGAAAAATATTAAATTTTGCCAACGAGATAAATATATTCTAGTTCAATTTCGTTCTCTAGATAGCTTTATCGATCTTATACAATATAGAAATATGATATAGAAAATTTCTACGAAACGTGTTGAACAAACACAATTAATATCTGGCTTGTTTGAATATAAAAAAATGTTTAATTGCTTTAAAAGTTTTAATTGAGATAACTCGTAACATGTTTTATTATATTTAAATTTAAATAAAAAATGAACAAGTTCTGGAGGATTAAATGAAAAGTATGGCGAATATTATTTGTAGAAGTTGACTGAAAGTTTATGGGGCCTTGTGCAGTTTCTAGTTTGTACTAGATATCTAAGAAAGATTTGCTTTATTGTCTTGACTCCAGCTCCAGCAAATTTAGTTTAAGGAAGATTAAAAGAAAGAGAAAAAGTATGCCGTATTACAAAGTGGAGTGAGTAAAAAAGAACAGCTTATCTTAAAATACATCTTGTGTTCTAGTTTTGGCTTTGGATTGTGAGGGGCTTAATTCTGTTTATTTTCGATATTTACGTCAACCAGTTCTATATACTTCAGACTAATACATTGCCTGTAACATGATACGAAGGAAATATTTTATCTGGTGGCGGTTGCCGTTCTTCAAATTCAAACCGAAACTAATAGTTATGTTTAAAAATTATTTCGGTTCTATATTCGTATATTTAACTATTAAGTTAATATTTTCGCATCTTCATGGTCGGAATTTTTTTAATAACGGAGATCATGGAGAAAAATTTAAAGTCTTTCTTTGTCCTACTATCCGGATTCTACCAAACCTGCATTTATCACTGTTCAGTTTCTTTTTCTGTTTTCTTTATCTAAAAGTTTTATCTTTCCTGGACAAACCGTTTTTTAAGAGGATTTTTTTCGGAAACCTCCGTCCACGATCTCCATTTAAACCCATGTGAATTGAAAAACCAATGGAAATTAAAAAAAGGGATACCCATTGAAAATATAATTTTCACATTTTTTACTTTTGTGACTACACCGAACGATTTTACAAAATTTGCATAGAATGCTTTTTTTGTAGACACCGACGTCCTACGTGCGTATATACCGGTCGTAATTTTCCATTTCAAGGCGTTGACGAGATATTTGCAAGTTACTTTTAAATTCATCCCGAACTGTATTAGCCTTATGAGGTTAAATTTGTAATAATCGAGAACAGAAATTTTAAATGACGCAAAATTGTTGCAATAATTAGGTATGTGCTCTCCAGATATGCTACTTACGAATTTTGTGCTCGCACCCTTGTACGAAAAATTCACCCCTAACTGCTTGAGCTCTTAGAGGTGAAATCTATAATAATCGAGGACACACATTTTAACCGACGCAAAATTGTAGCAACAATTATGTCCTATCCAGATATGATATTCGCGATTTTAGTACTCGCACCCTTGCAGGAAAAATTCACTCCGAACTGTTCACATGTAGGTCTGGGATAAAACCATCGTATCCAGAGGTTCATAGGACTCACACAGGTTCAAACTTCTTAGTCATAACAAATTTTCAGAAGAATAAATTCATTGTTCAACTGTAATAAAATATGAGTTCATTTCAATAAGCCTCTAGAGAACGCGATTTTTAAAAGGCTGAAAAATACTGATGGTGAAAGAGTAAATTGGTCTAAAATATGTTGCATGAGATTTTAGAAAGGCGATCCATATAAGTTATTTTAGAAAACTACGAGCAAGAATGCACCATTCAAAACATTGGATTTATTACAGTAACGGGGAAGACCGAAAAACTTATATAATAATAAGTTAGCACCACTATATAAAAAAACGAGACCTCTGACAAACCGAATGTGTAAATACTTATTTTTTTAGGATTTATTACAATTTTTACCGCCATAGTTCTTTTTAATTATATAGGTTTTTAATTTGAAATTCCTTTTTAAATTCAAATTAAACATCAGCATTCCAGAAGTACAAGCAAGTTAAAAGACGGCATCTTTTTCACAAAAGCTTTTTCCAAGGCTATAATCAGTATAATTACCTTTAATACAGAGGGACTTCCATCTCCAAAAGAAGAGCTCCTAAGTGTAATATGTCGAACTAACAACTGTGACATTCTCTGCATAGAAGAGACACAGAGACTCAAGCTAATCCAAGTGCTCTCGAAGTGGCTAAGTTATGGGCAGGAACTGTTTAAAATTACAAACTTTATTTGTGCACTTTTACCCATTTTATGTATCTTTCATGTTTTATGTATTGTACTTCTGACACGAATTAATAAATATTATATAATTCCTTGATAGATTATTTTATAAAATGGCTGAAAGTTACATCGAACAGTTGTGGCTGGTTCTGGAGAATGCCAAAATCCACAAAACTCAGAAAGTTTGTGATAAATTAAATGACACCAACCATACTACTATTTTTCTTTCACCACATTCACCCAAATTAAATCCCTTAGATTTTTTTTTAATTAATATTAGCTGCAAGAAATATGCTGGCAGAACCAGAAAATAATCTGAATTTGGTTCATTATTGAGGAATCCGTGGCCACTATTGCACTATTGCTGGCTTTAGCAGGACAACCATAACATTAGCATTTTTATAATTTTTTATTATTAATTAGTGGTTTCTAAAGAATTTATCAATATTTTAGAAAAGTTTAATTTCAATTTTAAAATGTTTAATTTGAATTTAAAAAAGGTTTAATTTGAATTATAAAAGGTTTAATTTGAAATTAAAAAAGATCAACTTGTAATTGAAAAGGATTAATTTGAAGTTGAAAAACCCATAAAACAATATAAATTGAATGTAAAAATTAGTTAACCAAGAAAAAAAGGCATTTTTTTAAATTTGTACATTTTATCTTACAAAATTATATGTTTACAATGTAAATATATAATTTTGTAACATAAAAGTATATTACGCAATGAGAGTTGTAAGAAGCATATTACGTACAAGCGGAACAGTTAATTACGTTAATGTTAATTTACGTTATTCCGCGAGGACGTAAAGGCCTTACAACTTGAATTATGTAAGGTGGAGTGGGGTAAATGTGATAACGGGGCAATTTTGTTAGTCTCTTCCCAAAACTTGCAACAATTCATTCCAATAGCGCAAGATATGTCAATTGGTGTGCAATATACTCGTCTACAACCCCACCACTTTAATTCGTGTAAGCAGAACTTTTGCCACAATTCGTTGCAGATCTTTGCCGATGAACATTGCTTACTTTGATAATGAGTGGAAGGTTTTTTGCATCTAGTGCCACAAAACTATTATCTCAACGAGTGAATAAGAATTATTTAGTAGGGATAGGTTAAAAACTGTAAAGTACAAGGTGATATGTTCAGTTTATCCGGATTTAAATATTTTCTAAGTTTTTGGGGCTGTGTCACATTTGCCCCTGAAAATATTATAATGGGGCAAATGTGTTATACAATGACCAGGAAATTTTGTTACACTATGTCAGTTTTGCCCCTTTATCTTTCCAACAATATTATTTTTCTATTTTTTTCAGAAATTGTTGCCTTTATTTATCTTTTAAGAATCGTTCTTAATTTTGCTTTTGCGTTCAGAAATTTAAAAAGTTTGTAACGTTTTTACACTTCCAGCTTTCTTAAAAATAAGAAACCAAAATGCACAGTTTTGTCTAAATTTTATGTCTTTGCCCCGTTATTTTATGCAGCAATTACGTATACCAATATATACTCCATTATCACATTTGCCCCAAATCGAGGGTTAAATGTGATATATCGACCACATTAAAAAAAAATTCCCAAAAAAAATAATAATCTACTAATTGGTTTTACGGTACACACTCGATTCACAACACTGTAGCAATGCTATAAAAAAATATATAATTTCATGTTAATAAGATTATAATTTTGGAACACTACAAAGTTCACCTATTTAAAAACTATATCGCATTTACCCCACTCCACCTTACTATACTTTATCTACGACCACACTAATTTGTTTCTTATTATTAAGAAAAATATGTTTGATATAACACCTTCGACCTTATTTAACTTGATAGAAAAGAAAACAAATAAATTCATAATGGTTACATACCTTTTTATTTAGTACTTATTTGTAGTTTTCGTTAGATTTAAATGTGAAAAAAAACGAAATGAATGACAGCCTCTATATGTATGATGTGACGTTTAATGACTGTTTGGAAATCACGGAGTACTGTATTTAAAAACAGTAACAAAGTCCAGCTCTCAACCAATCAACGAATCGTAAACCAAACGTTCATGGGTGATTTTGAATTATTACATAACATTAATCGCGGATTGTTACATATGTGTGTGGTATGATGTATTTACATAGTCCACGAACTGTACAATAATGGGCATTTACAATAGTGGTCGTAGATAAAAGTATATACATTTATTATTGTTTCAGGGCAAATTGACTTTATCTATAAACTTGTGGTTTCTAAAAAATTGAAATCGTTATTTCATTGACTTTGGAAGTGGCGTAAGTCCACTTATACTCATGAAAAACATATTATTTCTTAAATAATGCTAATTATTAATTATAAAACTAAGTTTGAAACTTTGGGGAAAATCTGCAAGTTTGAACTTAGTATCGACTTCATCCAATGAAAAAACTTCTAGTATGACGAATTTACCTAATAAATACATAAAAAGCGTTAGCTGCAGGTACAACAATACAGTTTCAGAATCGTGTGAGCCCTGTGATCCTCTGGATACCATGGTTTTATTCCAGACATACAAGTGAACATTTCGGAGTGAATTTTTGAGTACAGAAAACGCGAATATCATATCTGGAGTATCATATCTGGAGTCATAATCGATTGCTGAAGCCTAGAAATCTCTGTGGTGAGCCGTTCAAAAGTTATGACAGCTTCAAATCAGTCGAAAATGGGAGATGGTGTACAGCAAAAAAATATAAAAAACTTTTTTATTTTTAACTTTAGAGCGAAATAAACGTGAGAACCGTTTTTAGCACGTCGATTTCATTCGGGTAACCAAAAAAAACCATGCAAAAGATTTCCAAAAAAAAATTCAACAGAAATTTTCCATCATTTCGTTCGAAAAATATGTGCTTTTTCGTTTTTTTTCGATTTTTTCGAGAACGGTAAAAGGCAGCGAAATCATTTTTGGCACATGGAAACTACACGACAAGACAAACAAGTCGATGTGTAAATTGTTGCAAAAGATTTAATAATTCGTAGATAAATTTCAAACTGAAATTTACCCGATTCTTGATTTGCTAAGTAGATATCTCATAAACGGATGTATATAATCAAAAACGGATTGCGTCATCGTTTTCAGAAGGGGATTTTCCTGTTGACACACTAAGAATATCCGCGGTTAATTCATTACTTTTCGAGATCTCTACTCGAGCGTCGAAATTTCTTAAAAATTTCTTCAATTCTTGCAGTCGATAGTGAACGGCAAGAGCTAGCGAAATATAATTGGCGTATCTGTAATCAGCAGCAAAAATGCTTTCAGAAACGATGTAAAATTTTGCTGTAACTCAAAAAATAACTTTTTTGACAAAATCGATTTTCTCGCATTTCGTCGTTTCCGCGGTCTAGCCTCCTAGTGTCGACGGTATTTCTTAACTACGTATTTCTTAACTCTATATACGTTTTTCCACTAATTTTGAGTGGACTCAAAATTAGTGGAAAAACGTATATAATATTCCCTAAGAAGCTTTCAGTTAAGAAATACCGTCGACACTAGGAGGCTAGACCGCGGAAACGACGAAATGCGAGAAAATCGATTTTGTCAAAAAAGTTATTTTTTGAGTTACAGCAAAATTTTACATCGTTTCTGAAAGCATGCACATAATTATTGCAATTTGGCGTCATTTAAAATTGCTGTTCTCGATTCTTAAAGATTTCACCTCTTAAGGCTAATACAGTTCACAGAGAACACATAATTATTGCAACAATATCGCGTCAGTTAAAACCTATGTGCTCGATTCTTATAGATTTCACCTCATAAGGCTAATAAAGCTCGGAGTGATTTTTTCGTAAAAGGGTGCGAGCACAAAAATCGTAAATAACAATCTGGAGAGCACATAATTATTGCAACAATTTCGATTCGGTTTAAATTTCTGGTCTATTATTATAGATTAAAAAAAAAATCACCCCGAACGGTATGAACCATTAGAGATGAATTTTTCGTACAAGTTTGCGAGCACCAAAATCGCGAATAGGACATCTTAAGAGTACATAATTACTACAACGTTTTCGCTTCGGTTGAAATTTTTGTACTGTGTCATTAAAGATTTCGTCTCTTGTGGCTCATTCGGTTCGGGATGAGTTTTTCCCACAAGGGCTTGAATTAGCAAAATCGCTCCGGTGCACTTGAAAAGCACATAATTTGAGTGCTTATTGGGTATCGGTATTAGCACCCCCACTAGTAAAATTTGATCTTTAAATACAAGCGAATTGTTTTATTGCATAGATAATGGTCAAATTAGTGCTTCTTCTAAAGTTAAATAGTTTTTTGTCTCATCTGTAAAAATAACTAAAATTGACTTACGAGGTTTTGAAATTTGTTGCCAAATGTAATTCAAATCTCAATCACAAAATTCTACAATCCTTGTTCATTGTAAGAAAATTTTAGACAAAATTTAAATATTTAAATTAAATGAAGGACAAGAGCGAGCCAAGACTAAAAAAAAATTGTTTATCGATCTGCATTTTTTTAAATTTAATTTTGTTGATTTGTAATTAAAAATTTTATATTTCAAATTTTAAATCGTGTTCCATTTGTATTCAAAAACACTGGAATTACTGATTGAAAAACTGATTTAAAAATTATTAGTTATTTCAGAAGAAATTTAATTGGAACATGAAAGAAATTGGAAAATTCAAATAAATTCGACGTTTCAAAATTCGTTCCAAAAAGTCATTTATTAAAGATTCTCTTCCTTTCTTCTGTCCACTTGGTACCTGATCTTTTTGGTACTTCATTCTCGGGAACAACTTCCCACTTGTCAATTTACTACTGGAATATCTTTAACATCTCGTACAGAGCTTTTGATTGTTGATGGTGGACGTCTGCATTCTGAACGATACATAACAGACATTTTAGAACATTTTGTGGTATCTTTTGCATCTTACATTGGGGATGGATTCGTTCTTATGCAGGATAATGCTAGGCCACATGCGGCACATATTGTTACTGAATATTTAAATTATGTTAATATTCAAGTCCTGGAGTGGCCAACCTGCAGTCCAGACCTGAACCCAATAGAGCATCTTTGGTGTATAATGGGGCGCCGGGTTCGAAATCAACATTCACCACCTAACAGCTTAGACGATCTGCGACAAAGTCTTATCTGCGTATGTGAAGATATCCCTCAAGAAACAATTAGATCTCTAATTGAAAGTACCCAACGGCGATGTCAGGCTGTAATAACATCTAGAGGTGGTAACACTAGTTATTGATAAGCCAAAAACATTTCCAAAGAAGCTGTATTCGTGTTTAGAATAATAATTATCATTTCACATAATTTTGTTAAATAAACGTAAAAGTCAAATTTATTATTACTATCGAAATAATTCTGTTTATGTGTTCTATTCTAGTCTGTTCATTAAAATAAATCGAAATGTATATGTGGTGCGTTAATTTTGCGGTTTAGTGTATTTTTCAAAAATAAATACTTTTCTTGTAGAGCAGCTCAGGAGTGTTTAAAATTGACTGTGTCGACCCAATCATTAGAAAATACAATTATATATTAGTATTTTTTTCTTCTAAAGTTATTTTTTTAATTACCTAATTACCATTAGCAGAAATTATTTTTAAATGCTGTGAATAAATTGACAAATCTTGTTACAGGTGTTTTGAATTCGGTTAAATAGTTACGGAAATAATTTCAAAAAAGTTTTAAATGAGATGTTATAGTTTGAACCAAATTAATATTAGAATTGATAATAAAGTAGTGATAAACTCCTATATTCAATTTCAAAAAAGTTTTATTTTTGTTAGAATTTTTTCCACGAACATTGTACTTAAAATTGGCACAATATGCTTTTTTTCAATGTTAGCTGTTACGAAAATTAAAGAAAAAAGAAATCAAATTTCCTTGATTTTTCAGTAATTTTTAAATTACCTAACTTTATATTATAGCTCTGTTAAACAATTTACAGGTTTATTTTCAACAGATTTTTATTGGTAAATAAAAAAATTAAAAAACATGGAATTCAAAAGAAAATCTACCTAGACAAGTAAAAAAGCTTTTTACAAAATTTGCAAAATTAAATCCATTCCACCCCAACCTTGTTCAATATAGCACACTTTTATTGCCAGACCGACAATTGGCAGCAAATTTTAACTTCGCTCACCTTGTTTTACAAGACTAAAGAAGACAAGATAAGACCAAATAAGATTAGACAAGTTCATACAAGATTGGACCAGTATAAATGGCACAAGACAAAGCAGTAAAATATGGAAAGCATTTAATATGAAATTTGCTGAAAAAATAAATAAATTTTCAATTCGCAAGACTAGAACCAACACAAAAAAAGACGAGAACAGAAGAAGAACAAGATTAGAACAAGACAAAAATCTGTTTAGATTAAATCTTGAACAGCACTAGAGCAAGACATGAACAAGATACTCATCATCATCATCATGGCGGCCTCTTCGTGCTTCATTCCCTTCCTCTCCATTCCTGGCGGTCCTGTGCCCGTCTAATCCAATTACGTCCTACGTATTGTCTGACATTGTCTACCCAACGGTGTGATGGTCGGCCTCGTCTTCGCCTGTCAGCTCTGGATCTCCACTCTAAAACTCTCCTAGTCGCGTCCATTCTGGCGATGTGCCTCGTCCATGCCCACTTCCTCTTTGCTATGGTGCCCATCACGTCACCCACTTTAGTTTTGCTTCGTATCCAGTCGTTACGTTTTCGGTCTCGTAGTGTTTTTCTAAGCATTGCCGTCTCCATACCTCACCGCGCCACTCTGATCCTCTCTGCTGTTTTTTTGGTGCTTGTCATGGTCTCTGTTCGATAGGTGAACACGGACATTACACTCTGCTCGAAAACTCCGAGTTTGAGGTGCAGTGGCAATTAACCACGCACTGTATGTTTGTTTGCGCCGAATACTGCCCATGCTTGTGCAACTCTTTGTTCCACTTCCACGGTTTGGTTTTCGTAGCCCAAGTTATTTTATGCAGTCTGTTACCATCTCCCCTGGTAGCCTGTACCCCTTAACTACCATATGCCTGCCATGTTGGTAATAATTTTAGTTTTAAAGGTATCCATTTTCAGGCCAGCTGTTGATTGATTCTCTTGACTGCTTCCTTTCTCAAGTCTTCGATCATAGACATCATGTCATCCACATTATCCGATATGAGAACCAAATCGTCTGCAAATCGCCCTTTACTTCTCCAATTCATTCGTCAAAATATGTATCCCAACGTGAGTGAGGAAAGTTTTGGAGAGATTTTATACCCCTATCTAACTCCTCTTTCTTAACGGAATTTGTTAGTTTTATTATGGAGGGCAACACAAGCTGTGGCTTTCAAATGGATGTGGTTCAGTATTTGGATGTATCTATCGTCTATTCGACAGCTAATCAATGCTTGCTCTACTACTAAGAAGAAGATATTACTAGAACAAAATTACAATTAGTCTAGAAAAAGACAAGAACAAGACTAAAGTAAAGTTAGAACTACGCATTAAGAAGACTAGAACCATATTGAAAGAAATCTAGAGCAACACTAGAAATAGACTAGAACAAGACGTAAAAACGTTTATAAGATAACTAGAACTAACAATATTAAAAGAAGGTTAGAGTGAAACTAGAACAAGATTTCAACAAGACTAGAAAAACTTGGTAACAATCGCAAAATTAAATGCATTCCATCCCAACTTCGTGCGACATGCAATGTTTTTATTGCCAAACCGAACAACTAACAGGAAATGTAAGCATCGTTTTACAAGACTATATAAAACTAGACTAGACTAGGATTGAATAAGATTAGACAAGATTGGACAATTATACATAGGACAAGACAAAACGTTGCAAATTTGTGGCAAAACGTTGCAAAAACAGTAAAATAAGGAAAACATTTTAATATTAAATTTGCTGAAAAAATAAATAAATTTTCAATTCGCAAGGAACCAACGTTAAAAGAAGACCAGAACAAAACAAGATCAATTTTAGAACAAGACAAGAATCAGTTTAGATTAAGTCTTGAACAGCACTGGAACAGGAGAGAACAAGATATTACTAGAACAAAACTACAATTACATTAGAACAAGACAAGAACAAGACTAGAATAAAGCTAGAACAAGACATTAACAAGACTAGGAGAAGATTGGAACAAATCTCGAACAATACCAGGAATAGACTAGAACAAGGAGTGATAAACTGTAGAAAAAAACTAGATCTAACCTAGAACCAGACTAGAATCATATTAGAACAAGAAAAACTAGAACAAGGTTTGAACGAGAATAGAATAACACTGTAACTATAACACAACATTAAATGCCTTCCACGCCAACCTCGTTCGACAAAGCAACTTTTTATTGTCAAACCTACAATTGGCAGCAAATTTAAACGTTTCTCACAATGACAGGACAGAGACAGGACTACACAAGATTAGACAAGATTGGAAGTATTAATAGATAATACGTTGCAAATTTAAAAATAAAAATATTTGGCGAGAATATAAAATATAAAGATATTTGGCGAGATTAGACGAGACGATTAGACAAACGGTAACGAGAGCGAGACGAGACAAACGGTTACGAGAGCGAGACGAGACTAACGGTTACGAGAGCTAGATCGAGACGAGACTAACGGTTGCTACAGCGTGAGCGAGACTGGGACGAGAGTAATTTTACACAACAAACGAGAGCAAGACGAGATTTTCTCGCCCTATCTCGTCTCGAGTGAAGCCCTAGTATTTTTTCTTTAATAAAATTTAAGATTTTGTCAAAACAATTAGGCCTCATTCTGAAATAAATGTTCTGGCATTAATGTATGTTATTCAATATGTCTTTTTCTAAGTTGGTTGATATTATGAACCCTTGTTCTTTTTCTTTTATTTTTGAAATGAGTTTTAGTTGTTTTAGAAATTAAAAACCATTGAAAAATAACATACTGACCTATTTTCTTCTTCTGCGGTCAATGCTAATATTAGCATAGCTTCTTCCTCTGAGGAACTCATAACTATAACCTGAAAATCGTGTTTTGTTATGGGCAAAGCCATTTCGCGGCCGCGCTGCTATCGAACTTCGAAAAATCGCGTTTTGGAGTGGGCGCTGCCAGCGAAGTTTTCGCGGCGGAAATTTCGCGACGCAAGCGCTACGCGCCGGTCTGAAGGTGCCTTTATTGCGATTGCTCGGCGGATGGCGCCTGGACGCCCGAAAAAACATGTTTTGCAGACGTACGCGAGAATCCTCCGGGATTCGCTAAATTAAAGAGCAGGGCGTCGCGATGGCGGTTTCTAAATAGAGAACGAAATGGTCTATAAGGCGATATGAACGACGCACCGCTCCATCGCATTTGGGGGTGGCGACGCCCGTCCAAACTCGAAAAGAATTTTTTTAAATTGAGCAAATTGAAACCTTCAATATACGGTGAAATGTTTTAGAATTATATAGCTCTTTTCAAGGATTATAGCCCCACGTGTCTACTTTGGAACGACACCTCTCTCGGCGCATTACACCTCCGGGGACGTTCCGCAGGCCCCAATTCGCAAAGTCAGTTTTTTTCCACCTCTTCTAACGGAAACGCGAAAAGGAAAATTTGCATTTCCAGTTTGAGGAGTGCATGCCCGTCGAAAAGGCCACCAGTATGGCGTTTGAATCTCTAAAATCCATAAACGGATTCGCACTCCAAGTCAAAAAAAACTACAACACTGCTTGCCGCTGAATCGCCAATTTACACATTACAGCTTATCAGTTTGACACTATTTTCGCTCAGGTTATGTGAAAATGTCATTGTTGAAGCTTAACCGTTTATGATTATTCGTGTGCTTATGAAAAAATAAAATTAAAAAAAAGAAATTAAATCAAAATTCTGATTTTTCGCTCATTGTTAGGTTCAAATTCAAAGAGATTTCTTGAAATCTCTAAATTTCAGATTTCGGCGACACTTTCTGGCTCTTGATAAGCAACACATAGCAACGTCAAACATCCCATATTTCGACAAGAAAACGAATATTTTACACTTTACTACACTCACTCAGGCTATTTTACATCAGAAACAGTTGCTTCCGTTCACATTTGATTTCTAAAATTATTTTATAAACCGCAATATTTACGAGTTTTTTTTTTTTAAGAAAAATTTGAGCTTTTAAATTGAATTTACATTCCAACGCTACAACACGCGTCTTCCACGGATGTATAGCAACAGAGTTATTGGCGAAAAACTGTCAGTTTTACCAATTTACTGCGGAACCCAGATTTCAATATTTATCGGCATTTTCGATTAACAGCTGAATACAACTCATCTAGTTCTATTAAAGTTCTATTAAAATATGTTCCATGAATTTTCTGCGGCTGACGGCCCAGACGTGCGTTTTTCATTTCCCTACATTTCTAAGAAATTTTTCTAGCACGGATCGATAGAGTATATATGTTATTTCTCAGATTTATTAAAGTTGGAAAATTCTACATTAGAAACATTTGAATATTCTTGCAAATTCACACTTTCACCAAGTATTTCGTAAGCTCGGCTATATTTGATTAGAGTTTTTACCGATTTTATAAAAGAAAACTATTGTTTTACAAATTTCTGATTGGAGATTCTTGAAATTCGGCTAATTTTACATGGACGATGACGTAAATTTTTGAGTCATCTGGTAATTTAAAATCCATTTTCCAAACGGTTTTTAGAATTTGCGAGTTTTCTACAACAATAGTTAAAAATTACACATTTAATTTCTAATCTAAAGGTATATTCCGCGTCTTCCTAGCGTGTATAACAAAAGAGTTATTGTGAAAAACGGTCAGTTCTACCATTTGACGGCTGAAGGAAAAGCCATCTCGAAATTTATCCGGATTTTCTTTATAAAATCGAATAGTGCTCATTGAGACCCATTGAAATGTGCTGCATGCAAACTTTTTGCGGCTGATATCCACGACATGACGAACGTTTAGAAATGTGTGTTAAATAATTTTAACACATATAAATAGAGCGCACTTTCGTTAACAAACGCATTAAGTTTTATATAGTTTACAAGAGTTATATATAAATTGTACATGTTTCTATTGAAATTTACATATTTGTGGTCGATTGCCTTGACACAGAATTTTTTTAATAAAGAAATACTTGCAAATATATTTTTTGTTCAACTTTCCGAAGTCTAAGAAACATGCATTTAGCGCTATTTTATAGAGCACATTTTCATCTAAAAGTTGTGTCATTTTCATCTTTCCAAAGCGAACCGTTTGGCCGATTTTTTTTTTATAAACGAAAAAATTGAAGGGGTACAGGGTAGGGTACCCTTCTAAAAATTTTTCAATTTTATATTTTTTACTTTTGCGACCAAACCGAAGGATTTTACAAAATTTGCAAAGAATACTTTTTTGTAGACACCGACGTCTTACATACGGATATCCCGGTTATAATTTTCCACCTTGTGGCATTGACGAGATATTTCCATAAAATTGTTGATGAGAAAATCATTATTCACGACGTCCCCATTGGAGTGGGAGCTTTCAAATTTTGTCAACTCATACCTCTGGTGGATACCCACATTCAGTATAAGTTTCATTGAAATCCTTCAATTATTAATATATTTTTTCGCAATTTTTGAATATTTTGAAATTTTCGCGTTCGAATTTGATCGGAATTCATGATTGACATGTCTGGATTTCTTTAAAAAATGATTTTAGTATGTTTCACCAACGTGGAACAATAAAATTTCACACATTTGTAGAGAATTAGCCAATCTATGATATCTTTCAGTTAGTTTTGCAAAATATTTTATCTGGCGGCGGCCGTCGCCCCTCAAACTCGATCATAACAGAAATTAATAAATTCAAGTAGGTATAAAATGAAAACGGCAAGAGATATATTGAAATTTCTTTCAGATCTGTATAGATTATACATTTTTTCTATTGAAATTGACGTTTTGGTATCTTCGTGGCCGATAGCCTGGACACGTAATTTTTTCTAATATTTATTGAAAATTTACAAATATATTTTTTTTTCAAAGGCTCTGAAATTGCATGCATTTAGCACTATTTTATATTTTGTCTTTCTTTGAATTTTATATTTTAAGATACCATTTGGTTTTACCATTGGTAAGCGACAACATACGCGCAACAAGACAACATACGCGCGGCAGCGCGAACTCTCGGTCCAATGTAGGACAAAGTGGCAAGGACCGTTGGTTTTATCTTGGTTAGATTAGGTTGTCCGCCGTGAAGCGGGAAGATAAATCAAGACAACATACGCGCGGCAGCGCGAACTCACGGTCCAATGTAGGATAAATTGGCAAGGACCGTTGGTTTTACCTTGGTTAGATTAGGTTGTCCGCCGCAAAGCGGGAAGATAAATCAAGACAACATACGCGCGGCAGCGCGAACTCTCGGTCCAATGTAGGACAGTGTTGCAAGGACCGTTGGTTTAACCCCGGTTGGAGGCAGTTTGTATGTATATATATATATTGACGGCTGAAGGAACAACCATCTCGAAATTTAACCGGATTTTCATTTTAAAATCGAATAGTGCTCATTGATGTTAATTGAAATGTGCTGCATGAACTTTTTGCGGCTGATAACCTCAACATGACGAGCGTTTAAAAATGTCGTCTACTTTTCTGCTTCTCTTCGAAAAATCATATGCTTTATTTCCTTGGGTTTGCAAGAAATAATTTTAACACATGTCTATAGAACGCACTTTCTTTTAACAAACGCATTAATTTCAACGCTCCGCTGTTAATTGTTTGGTCATGGGATTTTTTGCTCAACTCCGAATTCATTCTCCATTTAAACCCATGTAAAATGTAAAACCAAATTCAGAGAAGGGGTACCCATTGAAAAAATATCACTTTTCACATTTTTCACATTTGTGACAAAACCAAAAGACTTTCCAAAGTTCTTCGCAAAAATTTCCAAAGAATACTTACTTGTAGATACCAGAATTCCACATACGGTGCACCAAATCCCTATTTTCAAAAAAAAATCCTCCATAACTAAAATAATTCCCGCGTCGTCCCCGATGGCAGCAGAACGTTGAATTTTCGTCTGAATGTACTTTTTATAAATCATTAATTGTTTTAGCTTTAACTATATGAAACGATATTTTAAATAGTTTTTTTTTTAAATTACAAACATTAAACAATTACATATATTTATATGATTTTAACATGGGGTTTGCCATATTTTTAAGAGTGGTGATTGGTGGAGAAATTCGGACTGTTCGTTGAGACAGTTATTAGAACTGTTGTTAATGGTTTTTCCGATTTCTAAAGATTCTAGTAGGTCCATTTTTAATCCTTTTTCCATGAGGTGTAATATTGTCGGCTGGTTGTTTGCCGAAATTTGGTGTCTTGTTGTTATTACGTTTCAATCGTAGAGATCGTTTGTGTTCATTAAACCGGATTTCAAAACTTCTTCCGGTTTGTCCTATGTACTTTTTATAGGTATTTTATTGGTACAGTAAAAATTTCGTTGGAATCCTTTGAGGTTTAATGCATTTTTTCGCCATTTTTGCGTAAAATGAGTTCGGTTTAGGATAAAATTCGTGATTGACAGGTTTGATTTCCTTAAAAAATAGCCTTTACGCACAACTGCATCAATATTGTTCCTTTACATCTTAGGACCACGACCGAAAATTTTACATTACACCCGTCAAAATTTTACCGGTCCTAGGGGGAGCGCGGGGTAATGAGAGTGGTCGGGTAATAGGAGCGATGGTGATTGAACGGAAAGTATGCACATTTGCGCAATCATATACACCCAGCCGCTTCCGTCAACCATCCAGAAACTTGCCTGACGCGTACGAACCGTTAGCGCCTATGCGTTAAGTCACGAGGGACGGTTGTGTGTTTTTCGCTCCACGCTTATAAAAAACTACTGATTGTTAGCGCCAAGATAAGCATGAAGTTATATTCTTATTTTATTATATTTATGCTTATTACATCCCTAGATTCATTTACTTACAAGTCCAATTGGTTAAATTGTGATTGAAAGCAGAATTATATATTTATGTTATTACTTTTCAAAGTGGTGGTCAGCGGGTAATGGTAGCCTAGCATGGCTCTCACTACCCGATATAGCTCCCATTACCCCATGACCTTTCAGAATATATTTTCAGGTTATTTTAGATACATATATCTTCTTTTTATATTAGATGTCACGTAAAGTATGTTTAGTTAAATTTTCGGGAAAGAGTAAATATTGTGGCTCCCATTTCCAATATGAGCATTAAATAGGCTCTCATTACCCGCATATGAAGAGTAATGTGAGGGACTGACTTTTTGTAAAATCGTTATTGTATCTTAAAAAATTGCTGTAATTCATTATAACTGTGATTAAAACATAATTTAATAATCAAGGTAAGAATTCCTAATTGAAAATTATAAGAATAGTAACAAATGTCTTTTTTATCAAAATTTTCCCTTAGTAGGCTCCCAATACCCAGTTCTCCCCTAGACCTGTAAAATCATTGAAAATGAAAACTCCGTTTCATATCTGTCTTTAGACTTGCTTGGGATCAATCCCAACACAGCTTCATCAGCTTCCACTAATATTTCGGAGGGAATTTGCTCCGCGTTTATTTCCATTCCGAAATTATGAAAATTTTTGTTTTTTTTTTTCTTAGCAACAAATAACCTAAGTGACGAGCGATGAATTTAAATCACCGTCGTATTTATTTCATCGTTTTTAACCATTTTTAATTAAATTTTGTAGGTTTTCTGCAGTTGTGCGTAAAACGTTGTACATGCCTCGGGCCGGAGGAAGATTACACCCTTTGCCTAATAAACACCCTTCGCCTTCGCCTCATCCTGTAATAAAATACACTCCTATGCCTCAACCTTCGGCTGCGGGCGTAATCTTATACCTCCGGCCCTCTATATGTAAATAACTATTATTCCACGAGTTCCACCCCACGTAGAACAATAAAATCGTTCTATGAAATCACTTTAGTGTCAATTTTGTAAAATATTACGGCGGCGGCCGTCCTCTCTTAAAGCCAAACCGGAAGGGAAAACAATAAATTCAAATATCTATGGCTGATAATTGTAACAGATTTTTACAAAATTCTTTCAGTTCTATATACACCATACATTTTTCTATAGAAAATGATATTTTGACATCTTCAAAATTTGTAAAAGTTTAAAAGAATATCTTTACTTTGAAGTATTACAATTTGTTCGAGCCAATTTTAATAAATCTATATTTAATTAAAAAATTTGAATCGATTTCGGCACCGATCAATAGAAGGGGAAAGGTGTATCGACCTGGGCCGAAATCGCGCGATTTATCAATTATTATTTCGCGAATTTATATTAGTCGAGCAGTACGCTTTGAAGGTGCGAAGCGTGTAGAACGAGATCGAAGCGTGAAGCCAAATTCAGCCGGCACGTGCACGCCTTATTCAGTTTCAAGTCAAATTACCCAGGGGTGTGATCACATGACATCCAACGTATTGAAGACAACAATTTTAAGGGAATCCCTCCCCATTACTAAACCTTACTATCCCCATTTCCTCCCTTAAAAAAGGCGCCGGAAGGACAATCACACGTGGCGGAGACGCGAGCAGCCCTAACAGGTAAGTGATTAGACCAGCCCTGTATTTTGCTTGTAAATTTTGATTTTCTCAAGACACGGTCCAAACATTGATCCTTCGAACCGGATCGGGGTAAGTTAGTCGAAGACGTACATGTGCTCGGTCGCTGTTGGATTCGCCATTTTTTTTCCGGTCTCGGCGGAAATACTCAAAGCGTACTCCATTAATTTCTTTGATTATTAATTTTGTTTGGATGTCCAGAGATCGTCGGCATAATTAATTAGTTGCCTGGTTATTCATTTTTCATTGATTATTCAATTTCTGTCTGAGTATTCGGCTCTCGTTTGAATGTTCGATTTTGTGAATATTCGATTCTGTCTGAGTATTCAGCTCTCGTTTGAATATTCGATTTGTGTATATCCGATTCTGTATGAGTCTACAGTTTTTCCTTTGAATGTTCCATTTGGTTTGGTTATTCGGTTCACGTTTGAATATTCACAAACACGTTTGATTTTTGCTTTTTTTATTAAATTATTGTCTGAATATTCAGCTTTTTGGGATGTTCGATTTTGTTTGACTTATTTTGTCAATTTTCGTTTTTCATTCTTTCCTTGGTATTTTCATTATTGTTCGTCGCCTTTCATAATGGATAAGCGTGAGAGAGCATTAAAAATTTTGATTAGCAGGAAAGAAAACGTATTTGCGAGGGTACAGCGCCTTTATGATTTTTCCACTCATATCAGCGACGCCACAGCTATAAGCCATTTTAAGACATCGTACCCCCAGTTGTCTCAATCTTTGGCGGAGTATAATGACCTGGAAATGCGTAACAATGATTTAGAATTGGAGCTGAACCAGGAATTTGTCCCCTACTTCGATATGGCCATTCAAGACTTAGTGGATTGTATCGAGCAGGTGGCCTCGACTGTCTGTGGTACTCCGGAAACGCTAACATCAGCCCCATCTACATCGCGGATGGATGCTCCGAAACTGAAACGGTTACAAATCCCCACGTTCGATGGTTCCTCGGATGCGTGGGCTTCGTTCTACAAATTGTTTCGTAATTTGGTGCACGACAATCCTCATCTGTCTGACCTTAGTAAAGTGCAGTACCTTGTGACCAGTTTGGCAAAAAAACATTAAACTATCTTCCCACATGGAAAGCTTTGGTGCACCGGTATAATGATCCTCGAGCGCTCGGTGACGCCTATTAAAGACCTTTGGATTCAAATCGTTTCAGATGGAGTCTTGCCAGGGATTAAGTTCCGTTCTGGATGAGTTTTGTGCTTCTATCTCTGCGCTACACCTGCTGGGTCTCGCCGATTTGACGGATTTCATTTTTTGAACCGGGCGTTGCAGGTCGTGGACCCGTGCACCAAGCGGGCTTTGAAGCCGCCTCGCGGGAAACAGATGTACCGACCTACAAGGATTTTGTTAAATCAAAATCTTTTGAAGAGACATCTCCGGACGCTGCCGACATCAGATGTTTCCAAAAGTGTGTCCAAAGAATCCTTCAAGGCTCGATCGACGGACGTTGGCGACCGGACGTTGCCGACATCAGATGTTTCCAAAAGGGTGTCGCAAGGATCCTTCAAGGTTCGATCGACGACGAGAAATTTTATGGTTCAAACGGAGGTACGACCTGCTGGTCCTAAGTCTTCGCTTTGTTGTTCTTGCAAAGCGGGCAATCATAGATTGCAGGTATGCCCCAAATTTTTAGATTTAACTCCCAAGTCGAGATTTGGGATAGTAAAATCGCATTTCCTTTGCGTGCGTTGTTTTTCACAGCAACATTCGATCTCGAGGTGCCCGGATACCCCTGGTTGTTTTCAATATACACACCCCTATCATTCTTTGTTGTATTATGGCAAGAGGAAACTGCATGCTACGGAAGTTTCCCAGAACGCATTGTGCGCAGGGGGAAATGCCGGTTCGGCCAAGTCAACGGCTTCCTTCGCATTGTTGCCTACCTTTGTTGCCGAAATTCCCGATCCTACGGGGAAACGGCACTGCGTGCGTTTTTGGTTGGATTGCGGACGGCCATATGGTCGCGTTTTGATGCTCGTGTGACACTTAATGTCAACGAGTTTGTTGTTGATAATATTGCAATTTTCATGGACATGGACCTTTCGGCGTTGAGTTACTTAGCAGATTTGCCACTAGCCGACAGTAATTGCGGCCAATCGGAGAAAATTTAAGGTATCATCGGAGCGTGGTCATTTCGTTTGGTTGTGCAAGGTTAAAGAATTATAGCTTTGCCGGATTTGCCCGTCGCCTTCAGGACTCCCTTCGGTTAGACACAAAGGACACAGTATCTGTAGAGGACTGCGAATGTGAGGAACCTTTTTACTCATCGGTTAAACGTGCCCGGGACGGAAGATATGTTGTGCAGTTCCAGGAATCTTTCCATCATGATAACTGTCTGATGGTTTCGCCTCCAGAGCTCGCAAGTGCATCATCATCACCCTCTGCTCCATTGAGTTTGTCATGAAGTAAATATGAACGGCCCTACAACCCGTTTTTATTGGGGGTAGGGTACCGCAATCGGCAATTTCCATGTAACTTTCCATTGATTTGTAACTTTTCCATTACTGAAGATGTCCGTTTATATTCGCGCCCTCCCATTCTGAATCGATTATTATCGGAACACTGTCTTCGTCGTTGTTGATTTATTGGATCACTATGTATCCGAGCGGGGCGCCATCCTGCCCTAACCATGGCCAACGCATCGCATAAGACGCTGGTGATAATAACACTTTTTCCACCTTGTGTGTTTGTTTCAGAATTTTAATGCATGTGTGTGCCTTTCTTCGCTTGAGATTATCGAAAGAATAGTCCTTCGAATATTTCCTTGTCTTAAGTGCCTTGTCGTTGATGAGCACCGTCTTGGCAAAGGTCTCATGTTGCAGGGTTATTGTTAGCGGTAGGCTATAACTGCATCTCCTTGTCATGTGTAACCTATTTACCAAATGCCTCGTCTGCGTTTGTTTCAGATCTGTTTAGGTCAGAGATCAAGTATTGTCTAGTCTTATGTACCAAAGTCTCGTGTTGCAGGGTTATTGTTAGCGGTAGGCTATAACTGCACCCCCCTTGTCACGCGTAGCGTAGCTTGAGGTTTCCTCTAACCCCGCGGTTCCTAGTCTGATGCAATAAAAATATGTTGTGTCGTGATATTTCGCCATAACTCACCGTCTTACAATCGGTGAATAGTTCAGTAGGGGTCTCGATCTCGTCTTGCGATATTGTATAGTTCGAGCTTACTGACCTATTTATTTGCTTTGTTTCAGATGTAGATGGATAGTGCCGTTTTAAAGGATTTAGCTATAGCACTTTGTCGTTGTGTTTGTTTTCTTTGGTGCTTGTTGTGATCATATTGTCCAAGGCCAAACAGTTTGGTATTCTGTTTGTTTTCTTTGGTCTTTGTCGAGATTATCTTGTCCAAGGACAAACACTTTGTTGTTGTGTGTATTTTCTTTGGTCCTTATAGCAATCATTTTGTACAACACTTGTCGTTGTTTTTGCTTTCTTTGGTCCTTGTCGTGATCATCTTGTCCAAGGACAAACACTTTATTGTTGTGTTTGTTTGTTCTCTGACCTTCTTTGTCAACATTTTGTACAAGGTCAAACACTTGTCGTTGTGTTTGCTTTCCTTGATCCTTGTCGCGATTCTCTTGTCTTAGGACAAACACTTTGTTTCTGTATTTGTTTGCTTTGGCCTTTGTCGCGACCACTTGTACTCGTGATGTCAGCTCACTCGGGGCGTAATTCATTGGTCTAGTGAGCGCAAAGTCTCACAAGATTTCCGTATCTCGGCGAGTGAGGTTGATTGTCTTTGTTTCGTTCACCTCCCTGCCCGCGATCATTATTCTGAATCCGATAAATAAAAAATGTTGTCAGTGTAAACGCATCTCCGCTGCTATTGCTGTCAACGCAGCGGTCAAGATCAATAGCGTAAGTGATTGGCTGATCTTGTTATTTATAGCACTTTAACATCCTTGGTGCTGTTTCAGAATTTAGCGACTGTATGCCGGACATAGCTCAGCTCTCCTAGTGACTCTTCTGTTCAAATTATGTCTACTACAGTTCCAATCGTTGGTCGTTAGGAGTTTCTTTTGTTTGTTTTTAAATTGTTGTTTGTTTTGTTTTGAACACCCCGAGGGTGAAAATTGTCTCAGTAGTCTCATTTATTTTTATTTTGTCCAAAATTTTGGAATTCTAAAACTACAGAATAGTTTGCTCCTATTCTGTAGAAGTTGATTTTATGTCACTTATTTCGATTTTGTCGAAGTTGACTTCATTTTCTGTTATTTTATTGGTAGAAGTTTGTTTATTTTTTTCTCTTTCTGGATTTGATTTTGGCCCATCCTGGCCTATTATTGTTCAATTTTGTGCTTCAGGGGCGGCGGGATGTTCGCGCCAATTTTAGCGCATCCAGGTTTTTAAATTTAATATTTGAATTTATTTCGGCACCGATCAATAGAAGGGGAAAAGGTGTATCGATTTGTGCCGAAATAGCGCGATTTCATTATCATTTCGCGAATTGATAGATTAGTCGAATAAGTACGCTCGGAAGGTGCGAAGCGCGGAGAGCGGGAGAAACACGAAAAACCCACTTCGACCGGCACATGCACGTGTGATAGAGTTTTCAAGTCAAACTAACCAGGGGGTGATCACGAGCCCAAGGAACCCAACGTCCTGAAGACGACAATTTTAAGGGAATCCCTATACCTGGTATCCCCATTTCCTCCCTTAAAAAAAGCGCCGGAAGGACGATACTACGTGGAAGAAACGCTAGCAGCCCCCACAGGTAAGTGATTTGACCAGCCTGTGTTTTTGCTTGGAAATTTTGGAATTTAGTGAGACACGGTCCGAACAGGAGGCCTACAACAGGTTCAATGAAAAGTTTTCATTTTTGACCGAAATGGGTGAATTTAAAGTTACTGAAATACATCACGTCATTAATTCATGACCCCATAACAGTCTACTTTTTTATGGAATCATTATTATTTATTGATTTCTTTGGAATCATTTTTGTTGAAATTTCTGGTAGAGATTTCCTTTTTTCTAAGAAAAAAGTTTGACGTGGGTTAAGGAGCACCCTAAGTTTAGGCAACTGCATCGCTCGCCGACATTCAAATAATAATTCATAAAAACTATTAATAACGGGAAACTAACGGGAAAAAGTTTTTGTAGATTTCAACGCGGCGGAACAAAAGGTTCTCATGTACTCGTTAACTATATATACTTTCTTTTTAATATATTTCTTGCTAACACCCACACCTATAATCAGCATATTATAGTTGCTAACTAATGTACTATTCTTAAAATATTAATATTTATATTTCTCAACAAACTTGATTTAATTATAAAACTAATTGCATTATATAATATTTCACTAGATAAAGCTAGACAAGATCAAACAACACATGACCAGACAAGACCAAGCAAAACCAGATAAGACCAGACAAAACAAGAGAAGATCAGACAAGACCAGACAAGACCAGAAAAGACTACAAAAGATCAGACAAGACCAGACCAGAACAGACATGACCAGACAAGGCCAGACCAGACAAGACTGGACAAGACCGGACAAACTAGTCGAATTCTAAACATACATTTCCCCGCATTTTATACGTTGAGCGTATGTAATTTCTATGCATATTGTTATTGAATGGGAACATTGAAACATTCTGCAAATAAAGTAATTGGATTTTTTTGTGCAATTTCATGCAATTTGCTGCAAACATCCTTCGTGAAGAGATTTATTCTAAATGTTTTTCCCTACTCGTACATAACATTTGTTTACCATCCGGGAAGCTCTCCCGCCTGTGCGATTGGCGATTATTTTCGCTTTAGGAATTTGTATCTGAAATTATATCTGAATATCTGAAATTACTTGTAGATTGTAATCCTTACTATTAATTTCCAAAACCCAAATTGAAAATCCAAGGTCGAATCCAAAAGTAGGAACTAAGTGAACAAAATATGTACATAATATAAATATGATATTCTTAATATCGTTTGTTTAAGGAAACGGATACGATTTCCATCAATTGCAAGCCAATTCGACTTTTTAATTCTTAATATTTTTGTATTGCTAAAAAACAACTAGCAGTTTTGTAAGCACATTTTATGAACATGTTTCTGTAGGTCCAAAAAGTTTAAAAAAAATCTCCACAGCTCTTATGTCTTTGGATAGAAGTCGGTCCAAATTTCGGTTATCCCGACTGAAATATAAACGGTTTGATTACCATCAAACAATTGGAACGAAAGATTCACAATAAATACAAATATATTAATCTTATAATTACATCTTAAACTCAAATAATGATTTGTGGTTGAATTGAAAATGGGAAATAAAAATCCTCAATGCTTGCATTCACAATCAATTACGATGCAATTAAGGATGATATTTTGTTTCGCCGATTAAAAGGCTTTTATTATAATAATGCGACTGTAAAATACATCGGTTCGCCATTATATTTTCAAACATCAATAGCGTTTCCTTGGAAATGGGATATTTGCCGTACCAATTTGTAAGACTTAACAATTGAACATTTCTATTTCTATCGGAAAACACTAAGCAAATCTGCAAATTGGCGATTTAGATTTAAATTCAATTAAATTTCCACAATAGGAATAGGAGCGTATCGACATTTGAAATTCAATCCAGTCTTATCTGTCCTGAATTGACTATACTGTCTTGCAGTGGCGGCTCGTGGATGATGTTTGTGGGAGGGCTGGAAAAAATGTCATTCACACATACAGAACATTTCATTGACACCTACAGAAACATATTGAATTTTTTTAATTCAGTGACAACCTGTTAAACAATTATGCTTCATATAAATGTTGAAATTAAATTTTCGGTCATAATTATTTGAACGACTTTATGACACTGGACAAATATTTAAATCAGGAGTTAACCGTCCTAATGATTTAATTTAAATTTTTTCTTGAAATTCCAGTAGTGCAAAGTTGATCTTCTGCAAATGCATTACTGAATTTTTTCTGCGTTCATTTCTATAAAAATGTAATTAAAATTAAATTCAATAATTGAATTTAAAAATAACTATCTTACTTTCTATGTGTATAGCTAAGAACTACTTATTTATTAATACTTTGTTTTAAATTGTCCACTTTTCAATTGTCCACCAATTAATTGTCCACTTAAGGTTCTTTGCCGTTGCCGAAACTCGATTTCTTAGAAACAAACTCATAAAATTCCTAAAATACAGAGTGCGGGCTGCAATGTTTGCAGCCCACGATATACATTGATTGAAATAATATCAAATTTTTCTCATCTCGTTTTGATTCTTGTCTTATTTTTGTTTGTGAATTAACTTTGAGCATTGCAAATGCGAACAAACACAATCACTGACTTATTTATTAGTTTTAAGTTATCAAAGGACGCTTGATTAGTTTGTAAAACCAATAGTGGGTTATATAAAATCGACATATAAAGATTTGTGTTACATTTATATTTTATTTTTAGTTCTTTTTAAATTCCACGAAATGTTTGTTCGAGTTTCTATATGAAGGTTTTGGTAACATTTTGGTATAAAAATCAAAATTTGATTAGTAAAAGCAAATGCATTTAAAAACACCATGTACCAACTAGTCAAACTAGTTGACTAAAATTATTTCGATTTGTAGATAAAATATGTTTCAATACTTTCGAGAAAATTTCTTGAAACATATTTTCAGTTTTTAGGAGTAATGAATGAAATTGCAAAACTGATAAAAATACAATTTGAATTAGATTTGTCTAAAATTCTTACTGGTTGTATCAATTAGCCCAACTAATTGATAACGAATAAAATCATATGGCTTTTTAGATTGAACTTTTTCGAAGATTCTCGTGAAAATTTCTTTAAAATATTATCGTTTTTTGTTTTCGCTTTTAGTTTTTCGGAAATAATGAAGGAAATTTCAATTTCCATTTTTTTAATGAAGGAATCAAATTCGAATTGGATTTGTTTAAAGTTGGTTTTATTTTATTGGCTGTACTAAGTATCCTAACCAATTCATAACGACTAAAACTATGTCGTTTTAAGAGATTTGATATTTTTGAAAATTTTCTTGAAAATATTCCGGTTTTAAGAAATCATGAAATAAATGTAACTAATTGATAACGACTAAAACTATATGGATTTGTAGATGAGTATTTAAAAATCTCTTAAAAAATTCATGACAATATTTTTGTTTCAGGAGTTATGAGAGTATTAGAGAAATAACACTTTAAATAGTGACTGTATGTCTAATTTGTTCACTATTTAATCACTATTTAATACTATTTAAAACTTTATACTGTTTGACTGTATGTTTTAAGGAATTCAGAACAAATATGTTATTAATAAAACTAGTCTACAGCGATATTTCATGACAATACAAAAACTTAGCTTTAATTGAACATAATAATAAGCTTAACAATAAGTTGAGAACAATAATTTGAGAATAATAATCTTTACATAAATAGTCTTTACATAAATGAGTTAATTAGTTGAGCTTTGAGACTAATGAGTGGCCGGTGGATTCTATTAATCGCACCGGTCTTTCCAGCACATGCACGCGTGAAGAAGTTTAGCGACGGGTTGTAAGGCCGCCGCTGTTGCGACGGGTTGTAAGGCCGCCGCCAATGAGACCGATGAGCAAAGACTTACATGAGTAATGATAACTAGAGCACCGAACTTGAGAGCGAAGTTAGCTCGTTGACCATTAAACTAAGAGCGCGATTGAGAATCTTCCTCAGATCGGGTTTGAGATGTACATGCGCGCTACATAGGGCAGTTTCTTGCTGGAGCGGTTGAGATTCTTGAATTACAGATGACGCTATTCATTTTCAAACAGAGAGAAATTGCAAAAATTACCAAGAAACCAATTCGAATAATATCTGTCTATATTTTGTTTTTAACTATTATAGTAACTATATGGATTTATAGATTTTTTAAGATTCTCGTGGAGATGCATGAAAATATTTTCAGTTTTTCAGGAATCATGAAAGAAATAAAAAAAGACAAAAATCGTTTAAAAAAAATTTAGCTTTGAATACCTTCAACATATATAATGGGCAGTCTAAATAGCCAACAAAAGCTAAATCTAAATGATTTTGTAGAGGGGATAGGGATAGGGAATATGCATGTTTTTAATATTTTTAATTCACCTTTTACACCGTTATAAATTTATATATAAAGTAAAGGTGCTATATATTAATGAAATGTTATAATTTAAACTCATTCTTTCTTCTTACCTCTGCCAATTGCAAATATGAGTGGCCACAAAAGATAACTCAATACGATTTTGAGTAAGGTTGCCTAGATAAGTTTAAGCAAAGGTGGTGAAAGTGCAGATGTAAATGAACATGACTGCAAAGAGCGGAGAAACAATATCTTGCCAGAACTTAGCATCTTATCATGCTAAAGACATTTTTAAAGCGGACGAGACGGGCTTATTTTCTAAATGTTTGCATAATAAAACGATAACATTTAAAGACGAAAAGTGCTTCGGTGGAATACACAGCAAAGAAAGAATCACCGCCATGGTGGGAGCCAATATGTGTGGTACTGAAAAACTGAAACCGTTGGTGATTAGAAAATCTAAACATCCGCGATGCTTTAAAGGTAATCGTTTTTTACCATTGGCATACAGAAGCAACAAAAAAGTTTGGATGACGAGCGCAATTTATAAAGAATGGCTTTCTAGTTTAGACAAGAAATTCAATGCCGAAAAACGTAATATCTTGCTGTTTGTAGATAACTGTCCGTCACACCCAAAAATTACGAAGCTACTTAATTCGATTCGTGTTGTTTTTCTCCCGCCAAACATGACGTCAGGGTTACAACCTATGAACCAAGGAATTATTAACAAGATAAAATTGCACTACAGAAGAAGAATTCTGAGAAAAGCTATAGTTGCCCTAGAAGACAATCAACCTGATCATATTACTTTATGGGATGCCGTTACAAAAACGTGGGACATCGATGTTCAGCAAGCAACAATAAAAATTGTTTCAGTAAGGCTGGCTTTAAAAAACAAGGCGAAACAAACTGGAGTGAAGAACATGATACTCTTCTGTCAGATTTGAAGTCCGCGTATGACTCATATAATCAGCATAACGTGGATAATACAGTGTCTCTTAATGATTATTTATATGTGGAAAAAGATGTGGTTATAGCCGACTATCCAGCGGATTCCGATATTTTGAACACGATTAGAAAACGCGAAGATGAAGATGGAGATAAAGATGTCTTATCTAGTAACGAAACAGTGCCAATTCCACCCACGAACAAAGAAATGCGTAATTATTTAAATAAGTGTAGCGAATATCTATGTTCTAAAGACAATCTTCCAGAGGAATAAACTTGAAACTTTGGAGAACTTTGTAGATTTACTTTAGAGAATTTTTTAGTAGAAAACAATTAAAAATTACTGACTTTTTCAAAAAATAATATATTAATTAAAATTATTTTTAATTAATTATAATTATATAACATCATATTAATAATGCATACATATTTATTTTTTGTTTATAAATATATACATAAGTATTTACTTTGAATAAATTGTGTATAGTGTATTTTACTCATTTTGTAGTTATGTATTTCTATAACTCATTTTCATGAACTATAAATCCCTAATTCGACTAAGGGAAGTTCGACTGTATATATATACAGTAAAACCTGATTTTCGCGGTCCTTTTTTATGCGATTTTGTTTTTGTGCGATTGGTTTTGTGCGATTTTTTTCGTGCGATTTATTTTTATGCGGTATATGAATCTTAGCGGCGTTATCACCAGTTTAATGTTTCATATCAATGTCTCCTTGACAACGATGTATCTGGACTTAGCGATGCTTTGTTCATTTATGTTAAACAATCTCTTGACAAGGAAGAGTCAGTTACGTACATATTGTCACTCAACGAGCGAACAGTATACGAGTATTCAGAGTTTTATCCACGATTCAAGTGATTACGGATTGATTTTACGCGTAGAATGCACGCGTAGAAAAAGATCAAGTAAGTGTATTTTAATTAATTTTTAATTGTTAATTATATAATAGCATAGCTTTTATTTTATTTTTAGACATAAGTACTGCCATAAAATGAGAAATTATAGCCAAAAGAAAGTAACAAGACAGGTTCTATTCCATTAGAAAGAAAATTTCGAATATTAAATAGATTAGCAGATGGTGAAGGAACCACAGCTGTTGCTAATGAATTTAAATTAGGTGAATCCACGATCAGAGCTATACACAAATATGCGATTAAAATATATGAATCTCCTAATAGTGCAACAAACGACAATAGTAAAAGAGCATCGTATTCGAGAAATATTGTAATAGGGAAGACGGAAAAGGCGCTCGTGTTGTGGGTTAAAGATTTAAATAAAAAACGAATCCCCGTTCACAAAGAATTAATTCAAGAAACAGCTAGACAGTATTTCAACCAACTGAAGGATTTAGAACCAAGTTCGTCATCCTGTTTACGAAACGTGACATTTCCTGCGAGCAATGGCTGGTTTGCCGGATTCTTACAACGGTACGCACTTCACAATGTGAGGCGAGACAGCGTCCGCCGATGAACCAACTGCTATTAATTATCGTCAGGTATTAGCGGAAATCATAGATGATGGTGGATATTGTCCAGATCAAGTATTTAATGCAGATGAGATTCGCAGGGTTATTCTGGAAAAAGATGCCCAACCGAACATTCATTGAGAAATCGGAGAAAACTGTAAGTGGTTTTAAAGCGGCAAAGGATCGAATCACACTTCTTCTTTGCAGAAATGCCTCTGGTGCAAAGGTGTTAACACCACTTATTATAAATAAAGCTTTACACCCACGTGCGCTAAAAGGCGTAAAGTTATCTGAATATCCAGTACACTTCATGGCCAATTAAAAAGCTGTATTTGCAACATGGTTCAACGATTCTTTTGTACCTGAAGTTGAAAAAGACATCGAAGAGATGGGTTTTCCGTTTAAAGTGTTGCTAATTCTAGATAATGCACCCGGTCATCCCTGTATAGAACATCCTAATGTACAAATAGTGTTTTTACCACCAAATACGACTAGCCTTATATAACCATTTGCGGCATACCCGCAAATTTTAAGAAACATTATATCAAACTAACTTTCAGCTACATTTTGAAAAAGCTAGATAACGATAAATTTAGCCTGACTGAAGTTTGGAAAAAATTCTCAATTTTAGTCTGTATAAACCATATTATTGCAGCAATTGGACAAATCAAACAACACACCTTAACTTCTTGCTGGAAAGCGATCTGGCCTGCATGTGTAATTAATCGAAACGTTACCGAAAACGCGTCAACATTATTACCTAAAATTAGTGCACTCGCACATAACATCGGCGGAGAAGGCTTTGTTTCTTTCGGTGATAATGACCAGGACTATATGGTTGAGGACCAAACTTTCGATGATAGTGACATTATCAATAGTTCGATAGATTATGAAAATGGACAAGAATCAAGAATATTACAGCCGATAAAATATATGTAGGATTCCAGATTTAGAAAAAATTGGTAACGCATTTTCTTAAAATAGATACCAATACTGAAAGAACGATATGCGTTTTGGATTAAGACGAGTAGCATCAAGCTACATATTTATGTATAATTTGAAAATTTCTCCATGTAAATGTACAATGAAGAATTAAATATTTTTACAATTTCTTTAGGTCTAATTTAATTATTTAATTTAATTGAAAATATTATCTCATCTATTTCATAAATCATTGAAGTATTTTCTAAGTCCGGCTTTTTTTATTAAAAAACCTATCCACCGCATAAACAAAATTTTAGGTAGTATATCGTACAAAGTTGTTTCTTATATGTTTTTTATTAGAATTTATAAAATTTTCGAATATTTTTTAAATTCTAAGTTTTGCTTTATTCGAGTTTTTGGTGATCATAAAATATGAAAAATAAAATATTTTCATCTGCCTTCTGTCTTCATAATGTCTTCATAATCTGCCAGAGGATTGATTACACTATCGACGGTTTATGGTAGGCAATATCTGGCATCTTAAATTTTGGAAAATACGCGGCGGTTAAAAAATTGGAGTTATAGAGATTATTTTGTATGTAAAATTTTACCATTGTACAAATTTTGACTACGAGTTATGGAAAAATCGAGTTAAAGAAAATTCGAGTTATGGAAGTTAATTTATATGTAAAATGCTATCTAAACGTATGTATTTCTAAAAATATTCGATTTATGTAAAATTGAAGTTACAGAAGTTCGAGTTATCAAGGTTCGACTGTATATATATATATATATATATATATATATATATATATATATATATATATAAATATATATATATATATATATATATATATATATATATATATATATAATTCAATACTCAAAATAACCTGTGGGATCAATGTTCCAAGAAAATAGTTTTGTCAATGTTGGTTGATCTAGTTCCTAGAACGTAAAAAGAATCACTTTTAAGGGGGGACATCACAGTAGAGCACGGTAAAGGAGCTATATTTTCGTGATTTGTCTCAATGAAAAGATCAATCGAAAAACGGTAAAGTAAGTTTAATAATATTATTAAAAACCTACAACAAATATTTTTTTCAAATTTTTTTGAAACAAAATGGCGGCTGTGTGGCACTTCTCCGGAGACGCGTATTTTTGGAAGGAGGTCCACGGGCGGACATCTAGACTCCTTAATTTTTTACCCCTAACAAAATATCTAAGTTTTTTAGTTTCTATATATCAACAGCTATGGAGCCACATAGGATTATTTCGATATATTGATTTTTGGCGAAATGGTGCACGTTTTGCAAAAAGTTGAAAATTTAACCAAAAAAAAGTCATTAAATTGTTCATAAAAAAAAAACAAATAGTATAAAAAAAAATCCTACGTGGCTCGATAGAGCTAGGTTTTTTGAATATACTACCGACATTTCAGATCGATCGGTGAAGATTTGCCCGAGCAATGTGTCCGCCCAGTTAAGAAAAACTGGTTTCGAGAAAAACGCGTTTAAAGTTTTAAGTCTAATCTGCGATCCCTGCACCATACAACTGGTCTTCTAAATCTATCTCCTCCTCTTTTTTCCTATTCCGAATTGCTTTGAAATCGATTAGATCTCTCCGCCTTCTGTATGCGTTTCTCATCCAGGTCCTTGCATAGTTGGTGACTTTTTAACCCAATTTTCATGTCTATGACCTGGATTATACGTAGAATTGATATTAACCCGTCATTAAAAATACACAAAATGATGTTTGTAGTAATATCGAGGACTGCTTTGCCGGAATGCGTAGTTTTTGGAGCCAAAGCCCACACCGTCGAGTTGAAGCTTTCATTGCTGTTTTGTGTGAAACCCCCGATGCAGCGAGTGAGAAGATGATCCGTAGTGAGTTGTTGACAAACTGGCTGAATAGTTTCATATACTTTCACACATTGGTGCTCTGTGCGTATAAGCATCCAAAGTGTCCGAAGATTTCGCCCTTTGCCACGAGCACCATGAATTTTCTCCAATCGGGCAATCGTCGTGTTTCGGATGGTCATTCATAGATATTTTGTGAAGCAATGTGGACCTTATAGCTTTCTTCATTTGTTCAACTGATTCACAATTTCTGACGCCTGACTGACGCCAACTGACGCTACATACCTATTCTTGGAATGTATAGTACATATAGTGATTCCTATAGACACTCTTAAATACTATAGACTTTTCGGAGGGCAGGTCTCTCCCCATCGACTACCATTATACCTGCTCCCGTACTCGAAAATTACAGCGCGCCCCGGGATCACAAAAGGCGCTCGGCGCATACCTGAGAGGCGTTGCGGCAGAATGGAAAATTAGGACATTTAGACATTTTTGCAGCATTCCATCTTTTGGTATGTCATTTTTAAAACCCTAAAGCAACTTTCAGGCGAATAAAAAAAACGCTGAAAAAATGAATAATTTTTTCTAAATTTTACTGTGATGTCCCCCCTTAAGGCACCTTCAGACCGGCGCGGAGCGCTGGCGTCGCGAAATTTCCGCAGCGAAAAATTCGTTAGCGGCGCGGCAGCGAAATGGCCAGGCCCACACCAAAACGCGATTTTCCGAAATTTGATAGCGGCAGCGAAGAACAAAACACGATTTTTAGGTTATAGTTATGAGTTCCTCAGAGGAAGAAGCTATGTTATTATTAGCATTGACCGCAGAAGAAGAAGATAGGTCAGTATGTTATTTTTTAATTGTTTTTAATTTCTAAAACACCTAATACTCATTTCAGAAATAAAAGAGAAAGAACGAACCCATGTTCTTTCTCTTTTATTTCTAAAATGAGTATTAGGTGTTTTAGAAATTAAAAACAATTAAACAATATCAACCAACTTAGAAAAACACATGGTGAATACCATACATTAATGCCAGAATTGCGAAAAGATGAGAAGAGATTCTACATTTATTTCAGGATGGTGCCTAATTGTTTTAACATCATCTTAAATTTTATTAAAGAAAAAATACGCAAGAATGACACTAACTACCGCGAGGCTATCACTCCAGAGGAACGCTTAGCTATTGCTTTAAGGTCAGTAATCATACTACTTCATTACAGAAATATTTATTTTATTAATCATGCGGGATAAGTACTATTTTGGCGCTCATTTTTTTGGTGCGACAAATGGCTGTTTGACAATTCAAATTCAAATTATGCTTGGCGCACGCTAATATTCAATAAAAATCGCTAAGTTACATTAAAAAACAATTTAATAAATGAAATAAACACAATCAAAACTTCCACATTAAAAAAGTGATGTGAGTGTTACAGAAATTTTGTTTCATTATAAAATAAAAATTAAAGAAAAGGTTTTAAAATGAGTGTTCCGTCGTGTAGCTAATAATAGAATTATTCTTAATTATTTTTAAAACCTTTACGTCTTTTATACAGCCATAAACAATCTATTTTTATGGATTTAAGTCCTTTTATTTTATTTAAATTTTAAATACATTTAGTTGTTTTTCGATTTATTTATGGCTGGAAATTTCCAAGCTTTATGAAGCTTATCCTCATGTCTAGACCATATTGTTGGATACTTAAGTTATTTGCTAGTTTTTAATCTACTTATAATTTTAAATGTATTGTGTAGATATTTCCCATAACTACCATTATACGACTACCCTTCGTTTCTTTTGGGGAAAACCAGCCGGATTTGCGGAAAATAGCGAATATTAGTAGTTTTGTGTGGAGATTTGCATAAGCTCTGTAGGTGAAAGCCCTGCGGGTCGTTAATCCGATTCCGCGCGAGAATTAGTGGAGTTTCCCACCTGGGTATATTCACAGCAAAAAATCGTTAAATTCGGCGAAAATTGTGAAAAATTGCAAAAAAGATTCGGATAAACGTTGCAGAAGTATTGCAATAATTGGAATATTTTAGTTTGACAGAGTATCTTGTGAGTTTGTTGGCCAGTACCGTATCGGTCAAAAGAAACCTTCACGCTTATTTTTTGCAAGTTTAACAGTTTCTACCTGGAATTTTAACACGAAAATGAGCGTGAAAGAAGCCTGTCTAACTCTATCCAATAGATAAACACAATTTAATTTATTATTACAAATTACGTTGGTACAGATCTAATTTTTTTTGTAAATTGGGTTGCCTGCGCTGCACGAAATAAAAGATCAACTTAGATGTAAGCTAAACTAAAAGCGTTATTTTCGATATATAAGGAATCTTGAAATGAGTTAATATAATCCATAAACTAGATGTAATTAGCTTTAAAATGATAGATAACACATATATGTACTATTAATACATACTTAACAATCGCAGTTTAAAAATTGATTATGAAGTATGCGTAACGATTTCTAAAATTCATTATATCTTCGAAGATATTAGTAATATTTAAATAAGTTAAAAACGTGGGCAAACTAGACTAAATTAACTACAAAATGAGCTATTACACAGTAAAATCGCGTTACAATTGATACAACAGAAATTAGTATATATATATATTTATATATATATATATATATATATATATATATATATATAACAACATATATAAATATATATATATATATATATATATATATATATATATATATATATATATATTGTGGTCACAGTGGTGTAGTGGTGAACGCATCCGCTCGCTACACCTAAGATCCCGGGTTCGAACCCCGGACAAACCGTGATATTTTTCACGGAACTATGCTGTGGCCACCTCGTGGAAAGCAATGGCAAACTACCACGAGTAATTCTGCCAAGAGAACCTCTCAAATAGTGCCGTTCGGAACCGGCGATAAACTAAAGATCCCGCATATTAGTATCGTCACACTTATGCGCGTTCCACAATTATGCGCGAGAGGTCACGACATTTCAGCAACGAAGTAGATGGACTGGATATATATATATAGATATATATATATATATATATATATATATATATATATATATATATATATATATATATATATCCAGTCGATCTACTTCGTTGCTGAAGTGTCGTGACCTCTCGCGCATAATTGTATATATATATATATATATATATATATACATATATATATATATATATATATATATATATATATATATATATATATATATATATATACAATATATGTTGTATTTGATTAATACAACATATGTTGTTTTTGAGGTTTTCGCGGATAGATACCTGTGTTGTATTGTTTTCTCGGGGATTCCGCGTTGATGTTGAGGGTTGGTTCTGAAAAGAACCGAATTCTCGACGTTTCGGCGAACTAACATTCGCCATTCTCAAGAGATATATGCGTCCGTGCGGGTCAACCGTTAGACGCATACTTATACATAAGTATATATAATAACTATATACATAACTATACTACATACTATAACTATATACATAAATATACTACATAACTATATACATAAGTATGCGTCTAACGGTTGACCCGCACGGACTCATATATCTCTTGAGAATGGCGAATGTTAGTTCGCCTAAACGTCGAGAATTCGGTTCTTTTCAGAACCAACCCTCAACATCAACGCGGAATCCCCGAGAAAACAATACAATATATATATATATATATATATATATATATATATATATATATATATATATATATATATATATATATATATATATATTAAATTGCAAATAATGACAAATTACTACATTCAAACCAACTACCCTTCCCTTCACTTCTTAAAACCGTTTTGTGCATACCCACTTTTGCCTTTCTTTTATCGCACCGCCATTCCCACCCATCTTTTGCACATTTTACTTTCCCCAATTTCATATCATCTCCACACTCAATACAAACAGACCTTTTCGCTAACAATCCCAGATCCGTCAACCATTCTTCTTCTTCTTCTTTCGAATTGGTCTACTTTGGACCACGTTTGTTCAACTGTTGGGCTTTGACCTTTGCCCAGTATTGTCGCATCTTCTGCCGGTGTAACTCCTTTCTCTCCTCTGTCCAAGGGGTACCTTTCCTTCGAGGTTTTTCCTGAAATCCACGGACTTACTTTAGGGTGCGTCTCACAGACGGTCTGTTTTTGAGATCTGTTATTCTCAGTTCTTTAATATCCTTCTCGGTCTCTGTCAACCAAGTGGTACGAAGCTTATTGTTTTGCCAAAAGGTGAACAGACGGTTGGTTAGTCGGTTTGAAGGCAATCTTGCAAAGTGGCCCTAGAAAGCTACCCTTCTTTTCCTTGCACAGTCAGAGAGCATCTCAATATGTTCGTAGAGCTCAGAGTTATGCCGTCTTCGGAATTCCCCATCCTCCTTTACCGGGCCTAGGATCTTCCTGAGGATTCCTCTCTCTCTGATTTCCAATTTCTCTATTAGACCCCTTCGGTTCAAGGAAAGACACTCCATGGCATATAGGGCTTCTGGTCGTAAGACTGATGTGTAGAGCTTAAGTTTCAGGTTGCGTGACAGGCATTTCTTATTGTAAGTGTTCTTAGTCAGCCAATAGGCTAGTTCTAACTTGCTGACTCTCTTGGATAATGATGCTCTTTCTGATAAGTTGAGTTCAATCCATCAGCCGAGATACTTAAATTTCTCAGTCCTCTTGATGTTTCCCTGTTCTAGTAACATCTGTTTGCAACTCTCTGTTGCTTCTCTAATGTTGGTGAAGAATTCTGTGTTCTCCAGCGACACTTGAAGACCCACTTTGGCCGCCTGTTTTCTGAGACAGTTTACCTGCATTGTTGTCATCTCAAGAGAATCAGCAAACAGTGCCATGTCATATGCAAAGGCCAGGCAATTTACAACCAGTCCATCGTTCTTACGTCCCAGATTAGATTCAGGTAGATTTCTCAGCACCCAAATTTTTAAGTTCCTTGCGCCATTCTCTCATAACCTTTTCAAGGACGCAGTTGAAGAGAAGTGGGGAAAGTCCATCTCCTTGTCTCACTCCAGTTTTTATTTCGAAGCTTTCTGAAATCTCGCCTTTAAATTTATCCTTGGAATGGGTGTTGGTCAAAGTTTCTAAGATTAGTCTGCGGGTTTTGTTGTCTAGTGCTAGTTCCTGGAGTACTTTGTTAAGCGTTTCTCTATCGATGGAATCGGTGGCCTTCCTAAAATCAACAAAGGTGACGACCACCTTGCGGTTTCTCATCTTGGAGTATGCAAGTACAGTTTTAAGATTGAGGATCTGTTCAACACAGGATCGGGTCTTCCTGAAGCCACCCTGGTATTCTCCCAGTTGACTAACCAACTGATTTTCTGCCCTTCTTTGTAACACTTTCGAGAGAATCTTGTATGTTACCGGGACGAGAGAAATTCTCATAAAATCTCCCTTTTTGTGAAGCGGATGGATCAGAGCAGATTTCCAATCGGGTGGTAATTTCTCTGTTTCCCAGATGTCCTGGATGATCTTGGTTAGCTTGCGCACGGCATTGTTTCCAGCACCGTTCCACAGTTCAGCAACGATAGAGTCCTCTCCAGCTGCTTTATTCTTAAGAAGTTGAATGATCTGGCCAACTTCTTCCAATGAAGGGGGAAGCGAGTCCTGGTTTGGTGTGGTTTGTTTATAGTCGAAGTCTTCGCTGAGTGGGTCACAGTGGAGTAGATTTTTAAAGTACTGAGCCAAAAGGTGGCAGTTTTCCTTGTCGTTATAAGCCAGTTTGCCTTGTGAGTCTCTGAAGTGGAGGCTTGGCGGAGCGTATTTTCTGAGTGCCTGCTTAAAGGTTCCAAAGAAATCTCTGGATTTATTCTTAGCAAAGCTCTCTTCGATTTGGGTTAGTTGGTTTTGTGTGAAGGTTTGTTTGGTTCCTCGAATTATCTTGGCTGTAACCTTTCTTTGTTCCAAAAATGTATGCCAATTATCCTTGGTCTTTTGAGAATTCCACTTCAGCCAGGCTATCTGCCTTTGAGCCATTGCATTGTCACAGTCTTCAGTCCACCACGGATGCTTCCTTCTTTTAGCGAGAGGGGCGAGTTCATTGGCCGCCTTGACAAGAGTCTCCTTCAGTTGGTCCCAGTTGTTTAGGTCTGTATTGTTCAGTCTCTGACTTAGTTCTTTACTGTTCTTGAGTCGCTCGACGTCAAATTTTACCATTTTGGAGGTTCTGAGTAATCTAGTGTTTCTAGGCTGGAGTCTTATTTTGATCTTTGAGAGGTAGTGGTCTGAGTCGAGATTGGCGCTTCTTAGTACCTTCACGTTTTGTATTTCCTTTTGAGATTTGCGTGAAATGGCCACATGAACTATCTGGAATTCACCCAGGTGGGTATTAGGTGAAATCCAAGTCTTCTGCTTCCTTGGCAAGTGTTTGACGGCTGTAGACTTCATGATCAACCAAAAAGTCCTACACAGATCCACAAATCGTTCTCCGTTGCGGTTGGTTCGCTTATGCGCCGGATAATTGCCCACTATGTTTCTGTATTTTTTTCTCTCTTCCCAATTGAGCATTGAAGTCACCAAGCAGTATGACGGTGTGCCTCTCTGGAAGTTTAGAGATAATATATTCTAAGTCTTCCCAGAATTTATCAGTTATGTCTGGATTGCGTCTGTTGTCCTGGTTGATTGGGGCATGTACATTGACTATACTGTAGCCCTTGTTTGCGCATTTGAGAGAGAGGATGGATACACGACTACTCGGGGAGGTAAAGTCGGTGACTGAATCCAGTATCCTGTGACTGATTATAAATCCTGTACCTAAGTGGGGTACGAACTTCATTACCCGTTGACCCACTTTTCCTTTAAGGATTCTGTAGCCTTGGGACTCGAAGGCATGTTCGTCCGTAAATCTGGTTTCCTGTACTGCTGTCAGTATTATGTTGTGTCGTGTTAGTGAATCAGTCAAATGTTTCAGTTTACCCACTTCTAGCAGTGAGTTGGCATTAAATGTTGCGAAGAAGCTTTGCCGTCTTGGTCTGAGTTTACGTCCGATGATTTCAGGATGCTCCGACTCATCCTTAAAGCATGTTGCTGCGGACTCCCCAGAATCCGAAGGTCCGCTAACACCGTCAAGGTCGCTAACCAATCCACCGTCACCATGGGTGACGGTGGATTGGTTACCACCTGGGGTAGTGCATTTAGCGAAATTTTCCTTCATGCTCAGTTGAAGAATATTCTTCATGGGATAATGACGAGCCACTGTCCAAGATACTACCCAAG
Source organism: Phosphuga atrata (assembly GCA_944588485.1). NCBI lineage: Eukaryota > Metazoa > Arthropoda > Insecta > Coleoptera > Silphidae > Phosphuga > Phosphuga atrata. The sequence goes on along the minus strand of OX155894.1, from coordinate 63,318,017 downwards.
TTGTTAGCTTGGGAGGCTTATTATTCGGGGTTGTCACCCCTACACAGGTCGCCTTCACTACGGCTAAGGAGTCCTGTCCACCCCACTCTACCCAGGTGCTAAGTTCCGTGCCATTGTTTACCAAAGATATTCAAGGGGTACGTATTATTATATTACTAGGTCCAGATTTGTTTTATATTTGTTTGTTTATTCATAATTTTTAGTAGGTTTCTTTTATCAAATGTCAAATTAATTAAACGTCAAATTTACAAATTCATTTCAAAATAGAAATCACTAATTCACTTTGTTTTTACACAATTTTTTTTACACAACACCAATCCAATGTCAACCGTTCAATCATTCTACCACTCTCTTGCATCTCCCTTAATTTAATAATAAAAATTTCCATTTTAAAAGTATTACAAATATTCTACTGTTAAACTTCTACTTAAAAATGTTAAACTTGAAGGTTATAACCTTTATTTTTATTTTTCTATAGTGTGTCCCCGCGCAACGCCACTGATCTGCCACGTTAGTTGCATTTTCTGCCACGTACCAGTCGGGTAGATTTTAGAAATTACATTCAAATGTTATTTTAGGGTTTAAACGCCATCGTACCAAAAGGGCAGAGAGATGGGCAGAAGGTAAAGGGCAGAGAGATGGGCAGTATTAGAATTTCAGAAGTGTGTCCATCAAGGATAATTAAGGTAATTTTCAATAGTGTTTCCGATACTAGACTACTATGAAATTTTTCAGGTACAGTAAGTGGAAAATTTGTGGAAACACATATTTGACATACAGATGCATTGAGGGCAAAAAGGTTGACGCAACAGGAACAGGCAATGATAGTGGATAAATTACAGGCAGGCCGCAGGAGTTTCAACTTAGAGGATACTATGTGATGCAAGGAAAACGAAGGAAATTGAAGGGGAGGGGATCAATTTAATTAGTAGAGGGGATCTAGACTCTTGAAGAAATTTAACATTGATAAGAAAAGACATGCAGATGACATGGTGGCTACAGCTTTAAAGAAGGCAAAAATCACGCATTTTTATTTAAACAATTAACTGTTAGGCAGCGGATATTCAAATTCAGTGGATAATAAATTACTTTTCTATTGTAGATTTTGGTGGTGTCTTGTTGTACTGCAACCTTTATAGATCTATTGTACCTCTTCCTCTAATCATAGGGGTACCTACCCAATTAGGTTAATTTAATTATTGGTACAGCTTATTTTGGGTTTTCAAAATGCAAACTTGAGGGGTTTCATATGGTGCAGGTGTTGGAAATAATACTGTTTTAGAGGAAAGTCAACCTTACTTACGTGATGAACATTTTGCAATGGGCTATATGTACAAAATTATGGAGAAGAAACTTAAGGATTACCAACATGTGATTTGTATGGACAGTACACACAGAACAAATGGACATTCAAGTTGACGAGTTGTTTTAATTAGATATTATGGAAATATGGGATTCCCAGTGGCATTTTTGCTCTATAATAGATTGGATCAGGTGATCCAAAAAGTTTTTTTGAGGGCATTAAAAGAAAGATTGGCATGCAGCTCAAGCCAAATACATAATGAGCGATGATGATCCTAAATATTTCAATGCTTGGACACAGATCATGGAGACTGCAGAAAAGCCAAGGAGATTACTTTGTACATGGCATGTACAAGGAACCCTCTGCAGTGATTAAAAAAGAACATATGGAAATCGGGAAAAAATTGTATAGTGCAATAATGAAAACTCTGGCGGAACATATAATAGTTGTAAGAGACGATCTTATTATGTTTGAAGAACTCGACGAAGAAGGTCTGTTTGAAGAAGTCGAAGAATCTGCATTACAATCAGACGACGAATCTGCATTCGAATCAGACGACGAATCCATCCATAAACCACCATAAAATAAAGATGGTTAATTTGGCGAAAGAGCACCCAAAATGGAGACTGAAAAGTCTGCAAAGAAACGGATGTACCCGTCTTAAGAAAATGCTTCAGTTGAAAATATGGGAGGAACACATTAGGAGAGGATCCACGAAAGATAATTATTCAACAATTGATAAATGGACTTATGATCGCTTTGTGGAAGCTCGTCAATCTAACCAACAAGTTACGACGAGGAATTTGCAACAATGAGCTCTAGCTGCTGCCAGTCAATTTCCAGATTTGAAATTTAAAGCTTCAGAGAAGTGGGCTGTGGTCTTCAAACAAAGACATCGAATTCGACAAAGAAAAGTAACAAAATTTGTGTCGGAGAGAGAAACCGCGACAATGGAGGAGACCCTAGCTGCAGCAGAAAAGTTTCGGCTTCATAAACGAGCCCTCATCCCGAACTACTACAAGGATTTTGTCATAAATACCGACCGACGCAGGTATTCGGAAAAGAAATCTTTTTACCATATGAAAAAAATATTATGTAGACAGTGAAGAACTTACATTCGACTGTTTTTGTTTAGGTTGCCAATACCAGTAGAAGTACAACCGGACTCTCGCCGATCAAGGATAGAAGGTAGTGCTTATTAAACGGAAGGATATAAATAAGATCACGCATACCTATACTGCACAATATGCCATGACCCTATCCGGAATACTACTTCCATCGGTTTTCGGCTGTCTGCCAGAGGCAACAGGCAAATTTGGACCGAGGGTGCAAAAATCGGTAGACTTGTATGCTGAAATATGTCGAATATCATCCAAGTTCGTGCACTAATACGTCGCTCGAACAGGGCGATAGTGAATAAATGTTCACTATATTATGGAAGAGAGATGTAAGGGGGCAAATAATATAGCGACATCATCAGGTTATACGTGGAGCGATTCCAAGATGCTCGGGCAGTTTTCAGGGGGGCACTTGACAAGTTAACTTAATGGTGCTTGCTACGTCCCTTTAAAAATATCTTTACAATTGATTCCAAAATAAACATTATTCAAGACACATCAATTTGTAAAAAATGTGAAATATTTGAAGAAAAAACACAAGCACGCTGGCGGGTTCGAACCGGCGACTTAGCGCTTTCGAAGCGCGACTGTTACGCCACTAATAATAACGCACTAATAATAATTAATTTCTCAATTAATTAATTTCTTGGAAACGGATGAGTATTGAAACTTACTACTTGCACCTGTTATACTCCTGGTCATCACCTACGCGTATACTAAAAATTAATCGAATCGGCGATTTCCTTATCATACGGTCCCCTTGTAAGTGCAAAGACTGTTCAAAGGAAATAAAATGTGGTGGTGGATCTACTAGTGGACTACATACTCATTTAAAGACAATGCATGGAATAAATCTAAGAAAAAGAAGTGAGGTACCTTTGAATGCAAACAATGATCAAGATCAACACGTCAGTCTAAAAAAAACTAATTTAATAATAAGTTATTTAAAAAGCAATAAATATGAAAGCCTAGCTAAAGTACTAGCTCGAATGGCAGCTCGAGACGGCTTATCATTTAATATTTTGAAAACATCTATAGATTTTAGAGAAGGATTAATTGCTCGGGGTTTTAAAGATGTTCCAAAATCAGCAAGTATAATAATAAATATTATACTCGAATATAATAAAACGAAATTACCATGAAAGATGAAATAGCTCAGCTTAAATCTAAAGGCAAACGATTCAGTGTAACATTTCATGAATGGACATCGATTCGCAATCGACGATATCTAAATATAAATATACATACTGCTGGTGGATTTTTTTGGAATATTGGACTAGTACGACCATTTGGAAATCTGCCAGCAGAAAGGTGTTTAATGCTGGTTAGAGAAAAGTTAGAAGAATTTGGTTTGTGCATTTCTAAAGATATAGTCTGCATAACAACTGATGGGGCATCGGTTACGGTTAAATTAGGCAAACTTATTGATGCTGAGCAACAGATCTTCTTGATGCATGGGATCAATTTAGTTATAACCGATATACTTTATTAGTGAAGATCAGAAATTCTTACAATTTCATCGTTTGGTTCTGACTCAAAACTAAACGATGAAATTGTTGATAACGACATGAATGTTGAAGAAGATGATGAGAATGGAGAATATGTTGACGACGTAGTTAAAGAATCTAATTTAGTAGATACTACGACCAGTATTAGTCATGCTACTATATCTCCTCTTGCAACAAAAAAAGAAAGTTAGTCAAAATATTTAGAAATTCACCTACTAAAAATGATAACTTTTTACAGAAATATGTAAAAGAAGATTTTGGTAGAGCAATTGCTTTAAAATTATATTATAAAACAAGATGGAATAGCATGTTATTTATGTTAGAAACATTTTACCAACTGAGATATTGTGTTCAAAAAGCCCTTATTGACATATATTCCGGAATGAATTTTTTGTGACAGAGACTATAATTTATTATCTGAAATTAGCACTACCCTTACTCCTATAAAATTAGCAGTTGATGCATTATGTCGCCAAGATTCTAATTTTCGTACAGCAGATGAAACAATAAAATTTACGATGGAAGCTCTTTCGAATCAAAATTGTAAAATTGCTGGAGAACTTTATGGCGCTTTAAAAATTCGTAAGATGTAATAATTTATCGCGGGTACTTCAGTACTGGCATAGTGGAGAACAAAATAATATTGATTTAGTTCATACATTATTTCCACAGTAAACTAAAGCGACTAGGATAAAAATTATAATTCGTTTGATTAACGAATAACGACTTTCGCCAGAAAACGCAGAAGAACATGTTAAATCAGATTCAGATAAAGACTAAAATTCCTAAGAATCCTTGGAAATAAATCTGACCAATACATTAAGGACTGGCTCGAACTTTGTTTTTCATCACCATGACAAATTAAAACAGCAACTTCAATCGGCAATTCAACGAACATTTTCAGTTCAACCTAAAATTACAAAAGTGCTAGGGGTGGTGGAACCAATTATAAAAGACGAAATTGCGATTTTTGGAAAAACAGGAGTAAGGGCGCTTGTGCACTACACTGAATTTTACGGTCCGGCAGCTCGATTTTTTACGGTCCGATATGGCAGGCCAAGTATTTATATACATCGTTTGTGCACTATCCGTAATTTTATTGTCCGACATTGCTGGCCGTTTTTTTTCGGTCCGACATGGCGGCAATGAGAAACGTGTTTGTGCATGTGCACTACGTCCGCAATCGGTAATCGTACAGGGCAAATCTCATTGGTTCAGAGCGATCACGAAGTTTGGCGTGTTAGTATCTAACAGATTTCGTTATAGTTTGCAATGTACGACATTTTTACAATAATTGAACTTGTCGAATCTAAACCTTGCCTATGGGATAATTAAAATTATATTATAAATTATATTATAAAAAATTATAAAAATAAAATTGCAAGGAGAAATGCATGGCGAGAAATTTGTTTATTCTTGGAACCGGAGTTTGAGGGGTTCGACGACAAAAAGAAAGACGAAATACGTAAGTATTATAAAATATATTATACTTAAATATACAATTTATTTTTACTAATTTTTTTACATTTGCCATGGCACAGATCCTGCTGGACTGACGAAGTAATATGCGAAATTGTTTCTTATATAGTTAGCTGCACGTCCCGCCTGGGCATTACTGGCGATGGTAGGAATATTTTGCAAACCGTTGTGATTAACATTTACGAGCATGTCTTTATATGTGTAGCCATCTCTTTCACGAACAATATTATGTAAAACAACGCATGCTTTGACTATGTCTTTGCTTAATTGTTTTGATACGTTTAGTGGACGATGAAATATGCGCCACTTATTTGTCAATATACCAAAAGCACATTTTTTTCGTTTTTTTATATCAAGATGTTTTCCGCTATAAGGTTGTAACAAATTGTTATTAAGTTGAAAAGCTTCATCGCCCACTAAAACGTATGGCATTCTATTGTTTAGAGATGGATTCAGAGGAGTAGGGTTAGGTAGTTGTAATCTTCCCTCATTCAGTAGCTTATGAAATCTTGTACGCTGCAAAATTGCTGAATCACAGTTTTTTCCAAAAGCTCCGATATCGACAAACACAAATTTATAGTTAGAATTGACCACTGCTAGAAGCACGATGGAATAATAGCCTTTATAATTAAAATTCATTGACCCGGTAGAGGGAAAGTTCACATGTAAGTTCACTCGTATGTGTTCATCCATCCACGGCACCCAGGCACTTTGTGAAGTTAGCTCTTTCTTGAATTCATTTGCCACTGATTTCCATTTCTCTGTATTGGGTGGAGCAAGAAATTAACTGCTTAATTCATTCCATATTTTACAGCATACTAAACTGACAATTTCACTTATCGTTTTAATACCCAATTGATAGGTATAAAACATATCGGTGAAAGTATTTCCACTGGCTAAATACCTGTAACAAAAATAAACTTTAATTATTCTTTTGTTTTAGTGACTACTATCACTAGTAAATGGAATAACACAAGAGACTATTTCCTTAAATCTTTGAAAACGAAATCTGGGCAAGCGCAGAAAAAACAATATATTTACCACAATCAGTTGCAATTTTTACTGAAAATTATGCAAGTGGATTCAACAGTCTCTAACATTCCCTCTCAAGGTAGTGACAACGAAACCAGACCGGGTACATCCGCATCCTGCTAAGCAATTGTTACGCCAGAATCTTCTCAGGATGATGATTCAAGACCTTCATCTGAACCATTTCAAATCCGTAAAAAAAGATTAAATCCTGTTGATGTGGAGATATTGAAGGCGCTTCAAAGTCATGAGTCACGACAGGATGACTTTAAAGATGATGATAAAGCATTTTTGATACTATTAAACGCATAAGCGAAGATGATAGACTGGAGTTCAGAATCGACGTAATGCAAGTACTTCGCAAATATACAAATCGCATGCGAGCACCTTCGTTCAGCTCTGCACCATCATCGCCACTGTCGCCGCTATATGTTTCTATAAACTCTCCAGCTAACCAGGTTACCCCGTCACCGCCACATCTACCTCAAACGGAAAATCTGATGACAGCACCATCGATTAACTCTGCACCATCAACGGCAGTGACTCCTCTACATGCTTCAATAACTGAATTGTTGGGACAAAACTTTGACAACTAATAATTTTTGTTAATAAATGATAGCATTGTACATAATAGTAATTGTTTGTTTCTCTTTGAATCCTGAATATTTTCTAACAATTGAACCTACTTTCTATCTATGAAATTAAAAAATTAGTAAAGTACCTATAAAGTCATAAACTCATATCAGAACATAATCCTCATTTGTTTTGACCGTACTTGGGTAAAGAAGTCAACAATGCATACGTGTTACACAAAATAAAGCAATCATATTATTAATTATAGAAGTACTGTACTTACCTTAATGTGACAGCAAGCATTTCATTTGGTGGTATACACAGCCTTAATTTTGTATCTTGCCTTTTGATCGCCGCGCTTAAACGATGTAGTAAAAAATCAAAAGTGGCTGTAGACATCCGATAGTAGTTAAAAAATGTTTCTTCATTCTGCCTCAATTTATTGTGGATTGCGTAATATGTGCCTGTCAGGTACCTTTCTCTTATCAAGGGATGAATCCAAAATTCTTTTTGTCTTCTACGTCTTCGCACGTAAAGTAACAAAGCAAGAATTTGCCGACGTTCCAAAAAACTCATCGTAGCGTATTGATGTCGCGTATTGGTGTGTAGGCATATTGCAAAGCACACATCCTAAACTGCGCCTGTCCGAGTTTTAACGGACAAGTGCACAAGCTACCATCCGTTTTATTACCGCCAAATTCCGGACAGTAAAATTTCGGATTACGGACCGTAAAATTCAGTGTAGTGCACAAGCGCCCTAAGAAGAAAATATTTGCATCTGACGTACGGACATTTAAGTACAATTACAACAACAACTGTCGAATCGGAAAGGCCGTTTTCTACAGCAAGTCACTTATGTACAAAGATTCGGTCCAGTCTAAACGACGAACAATTGATTGTTTATGTTTTTACGGGCATTTTTTAATAAAACAAATTTAAAATGCGATATGTAGTTGTAGTAATGTTTGCGATAGCTTCGTTCCGAATGTTTGCTATAGATAATTTGTTTTTTTATATACAGCAGGAGTAAATTAACAAATGTTTCGTGTTTATACTTATTTCGTTTAAATATTTTTTGGAATAGTTTATAACTAAAGAAACATATTTTAAAATGTTTTTTTTGTTTTCTTTTTAATAAATCACCATTATCATTAATATTTATAAAAATCTGTCGAAAATATTTTTTTCTGGTAACACCGGTTTCAATACCGGTATTCCGGTTTTGAAAACAAATAATACCATAATACCGGTTTTATTTTTTTGCTCCGGCATTGGAAGCCCTAATTTCAGTCAAAGGGTGGATGCACTAGACAAAAATTAGCATTTTAAAGTTTAATATTTCACAAACTGTTCTCTTGATCGAAATATTATTTTCACAAACCTGTAATATTTTTGAAAGACCTATCTAACGACACCCTACACCATGGGGTAGACGACAAAAAAAAACGTAACCACTTCTTTAGGGTAAGGGAGGTACCCTAAACAATTTTTTTCAAGATTTTATTTTACCACTTTGTCGGCGTGACTAATCTGTATATCCATGTCAAATTACAGCTTTATATTACAGCTATATATTCTTTAAATTGCGGACGGACGGACAGACAGACGGACAAAACGAAACTATAATGGCTCGCGTACACCTAAACCGTCATCGGCCGTCATCGGAAGTTTGCTCGGGCGACGACGGCGATTGAATCAAACAGTTGTAAAAGAATGAGAGCGCGTCCACAGAGCACGTCTGTCATCGTCCAATGACGCCCGAAATCGGCCGATCGTCACGATAATCCGAACTTGTTGGGATTTCTCGCCAGACTGCCGGCGTCTACAGTGCAAATTGATTGTATTTATAGTAAAATTTTGTTGTTATCTACCTGAACGACTATGGGTATTAAAAAATTAATAAGCCGTGTTTATAATAGGGGTTGGTCTATTATAAACACAACTTATGTGGGATAAACATTCAAAAAATTACAATAATCGACAGGATAGCACTGTTGGTAACAGTGGTGGTAACACTGTTGTACTGTTGCAGTGTAAGCACATACACGTCCGATTAACTCGTCCGGTTGGTTCTGTCCGCCATCGGCCGACAAATCGATTTTGGTGTACGCTTAGCATAAGGGTTCGTATATGTTTTTCCTTTTCGGTTGTCTTTTTCTCATGTCTTTGCTTTTTCTCATGTCAAAATGCTTAAAATTCTCTCGTTCAGCTACGAAAAACTTGTAAAGGGATACGTAAAGATGGGCAACAGTGATCACATCTAAGGTAAAAGCCTGCATTTGAAAATTCACTTTGTTTATTCTTTCCAAAAAAAAAACACACTACACAACAACCATTACCGCCGTTTCCAGTTTTTCTAAATTTAAAAGTATTCCCGTCGCTTCGTTTCGCGTTACAGGTTTTTCGGTACAATCATCCTTGATTGATTCCAATGTGTTAAGAACTTCGTGCCAGGAAACTCTCAAACAATGTGTTAAGAACTTGTAGATGCGTCCTAGATACGTTCTAGATGCGTGTCAAATTTACTCTCTTTAGCGTTTTCCCTTTCCCAATTTCATTTTCATTAACTTTTGCCAGCATTGTGACGAATTTATAAAAATCTTGGTCTTAGATATTCAACGTGACTCGATAAAAAAGGATCTAATTCAGCTAACTGTTCCAAAATCATACAATATTTTCCGTTATTCTGTTCACTGAACTTTTCATTTATTCCTCTATAGCACACAACCGAAGAAAAATTAATACATATAAGAAATTGCATGACTCAATCAACAAAGGCGGCTTTTCTTTTCGGCGGTTTTTTCGTTTGTATCTCTATATCTGTCTCTCTCAGACTCAATGCCACTAAAAATAGTAGTATGCCTACGCTAAATTGTTGAGAAAAAATAATTTAACAATATGTGGTTAAACATATTACATGTTGAATTGTTTGTGTGGACCTATTAACATGTATATTAAGGTATATAAAAAGGAATCTTTTTAATTTCTGTACAACAAAAAAAATTTTGGCTCCAAATTTGCGGCCCCTAAAATCAGCCGTCCTAGGCTCTGGCCTACTCAGCCTGTTGGTCAATTCAGCAGTGTCTCCTAGTTTAGACATTGTTTTGAGACAAAATCACAGACTTCTTTCTACTGGGACTGGCAGCGAGTCGCGCGCCTCTTTTCGCTCTAAAAATCGCTCATTCAACGAAAAAATAAATACACGTGATATCTCACTTAAACCCGGGATGGATTTTGGTTATCTATTTTAAACTAACTTCGCGATACAGATAGAGTTAGAGACTTGGATCTTTAAACATAGCTTAGATCTGGATTACTAGATGCAATGATTTAATACCTTAGACACATAGTTTTACTTTAATTAAGTATTCCATATTACAATTAGTCCGTATTAAATATAATTATATATATTAGGGACCGTATTTGTGGGTTATTGATCATAAACATCCGGATTACGTAGAACAGAGAGTGTGAGAAGAATGCTAAGGTTGCAAAATTTCATACACATAAGACTAGAAAACATATAAAAAAGCTTTTTAAAAACAATGTTTTTATTAAAATGCACTACAAAGAATGATTTTTTTCTCTGTGTTAACTATAAATAAAAGCGTGTACCGTCTATGAAGATGTTTTAGAGTTTACAGTCAACACGGAGAAAAATTATATTCGCTTTTTGACGATTTTAATAAAATCGTGGTTTTTTTAAACTTTTTTTTCAATTTTTTTTATCATTTCTCTTGATAATAATTAAAAATATAGCAAATTGTTACAAAACTAGCTGATATATGAATTCAAATTTCGTCGACGAAGTAGTATACTTTTTTTTGTCACATACCCAAAAACACATGCTTTGCAACCACATCTACAAATACTGAATTTATAATTAATCCCATTATTTTTGGAACGAAGTTCCTTTAGGGAGTTCTCGGTAGGAGTGATTCGGCAGAAAACGTTACGTTACGTTATACGCCTTATACGTTATAATCTCTTTCTCTCAGTGTATATTTCCATAATGCTCTCTCTGTTTCTTTCGCAGAGTGACAGATTTCACTACATGACTACAAATAATAAAATAGACCTTTGCAGTTAGTTTCCGAGCTGTAACTATCTTAGTAACTTAGCAATCGACAGTTGAATAACGCTAATTAAAAAGTTTTGGAAAATTGAAGAAAAGATTCTGGAAATTTCATTTAAATTTGACTTAAAAGTCTTTAATAATATCTATAAACTAGATAGTTTTAGCTAAAACTTGCAGTTAGTTTCCAAGCTGTAACTATCTTAGTAACTTAGTAACTCAACTTCATATGTCATCTGTTATTTATGACAGACTAGATAATAGACCAGTTTACGGTTAGTTAAGCGCATGCGCGTCCGTCAAATGAATATCGGGAATATGAAAAGTTCGGGCACATTTTGTTATTTTCACTGGTTATACGTCAAAAAGTGCACGAAAAACAAGCCGGAAATCGACACATGCGCACAAAAAAATTTCAACTCTGAAAAGGTCTATTTTGATGTTTTGATTTCCATAGCAACTGGTCTTGGGCCGCAAGTAGGACACTCCTGATCTAAATCAAATACTCAACTACATATGTGTCATTTATAACAGACTACATTATTTTCGCACACATTTTCTGCGACCGCAAGTTTTGATGTAATATAAAAATTTCGTCTATACACTAAATAATTGGTGGATTTTAGTCTAAATCTACAGACTAACTGCTTGTGTGGCGAAATTTGCAAACTTTTACTCACAATTTGGTGTCTGAAATAAATGAATGAAAAAAATTGTCGGTTTTGTTTTGGGTCGCAGGACATGTTCCAATGCGGCCCAAAACAAAACCGACAATTCATTTGAGAATATTTCATTCATTTATCAAATTGACGCTTTTGTTTCGGGCTGATTTTCATCTTATCTTGACCCAGCTTGACAATTTGTTTTTCATTTTTTTACTAAATTTTGGACCGCATTGCATCTTGTCCGTATGAAGCTCAGTTTGAATATGTTCATTAAATTAACCGTTCCATTTTAAGCCGCATTGCAACTTGTCACATATGATCACATATGTCATCTGTCATATATGACAGATATTTTCGCAAATCCTTTAACATCCCTGTGGACGATAGGCTTTATCTTAAATACTTAGTTCACTCATCTTTCATAGTAGCCAATAAAATAGATACAGTCTAAATATTCCACGACAAAAACTTTAGTCTTGTGATTACGCTGGAAATCGAATCTTTGCGAATCTTTGTCTCCCCAGGAGAGTTCGGTGGGGTTGTAGAAGTCCTCTAGGCAGAAGGGATGGAAGTGGAACTTCGTTCCTAGCGGGGGTCCCCTGACCGCATACGTTTATTTCAATCAATATTTTAGTCCTCAATCAGATTTTGAATTAATATCCGACATGCCATTTCCAAGATGTTTTTCATTGTAGTATATTGTGAAACAGATTGCGTATTCAATGTTTATGAAAAAAAAGGTTTATATTATCCCGAAACAAAACGATGGACTACCATCAAGAATATATACGCCCATCCATATTATTTTGTCTTCAATTTGTTTTAACGCAATTTTGTGTAAGAAAATTTTGCAGTCAAAACACAATTACCTTTGGTTGGTGTAGAGACGGACGACCTGTTGTATTCGAGAACGACGATTTAAAATCACTTGTTGAATGTAATCCAATATTGACCCTGTAATAAATAACTGATATTATGAGTTTGTCGACAGTACACATGAAACATTTGTTAAACAGGAAAGGGATGCAGCCAAGCATTTGGGTTTTAACATATATATATATATATATATATATATATATATATATATATATATATATATATATGTATGTATATATATATGGCTGGATGTGACTGTGCAGTAAAAACAAAAATTAATCGACAAAATTAGTTAACTCTTTTCAATAAGGGACAACCAAATTAGAAACCTTTTAAAAAATATTACGACGTTGCTTACAGAATTCGAGAAATTTAAAATTATAAATCAAAATCCCAAAGCTTCCAGGTTCTACGCTTTCATAAAAACTCACAGACCCGATTCCCCTATCAGACCAGTTGTCTCGTATATTAATAGTGCAGCAAGAGTTTTAGCAATAAAACTAAATAACCTGTTTAAAAAATACATCACATTTACTCCAAAATATGATGTGAAAAATTCACTCGCCTTACCTGAACTCCTTAAATCAAAAACGTTAAACCTTAAAACCAATGAAACCCCCATTAAACCCCGATTAATTGAAAATAATCTAATATACATATGATATATTCTAAAACCTCCTCCTTCTACGTCCTTGACCTTGACCCTGACCCTGACCTTGACCTTGATCTTGACCCTGACCTTGACCCCTGACCTTGACTTTGCCTCTGACCATTGACCCTGACCTCTGACGTTTGATCGTGGCCTTTGACCCTAACCTGGATCTTGATCTGACCCTGACCCTGACCCACACTTTCGCTAACAGATTATTTGCTTATCTTATCTAATAAATTATGCCCGTCTAATTAATTTCTGGGGGTTAATCTGCGTCTAGTCTGGCACTGATAACAATTTCTCGTTTCAACTTGTCTGTGGACACGTGCAAGATCACTGAACTGCGGATTTTCTGCTTATCTACTTGCATCGACTTTTCATCTACTTTTCATTTACTTGCATCCACTTTTCATTTACTTGCATCCACTTTTAATCAGCTTTAATCCACTTTTCAATCAGCTTTAACCAGCTTTAACCTTTATCGGACGAATGTTACATATATGTAACATTTATAATACGTTACTTAATACGTAAAATACGTTTACTATCTATCAGAAAATCAGTACGATATTTTATTAATTTGAGACAAAAACACTTAACAGTTTAAATTGTTTCTATTTAATGCAATAAAGAGTTACAAATATTATTTACAAAACACAACTAAAATAACGACATTAGATCTTAAAAGATAATCAGTCAAACTAAAAACTTAGATCAATAATATCAGGTCTGCCAACCTTAAAACCTTCAGACAAGAAAACGCGAATTTAGCACGATAAAAGTTAATCAGCGTTTAATCAGCATTTAATCAGATTTAATTAGCTTTAATCAGATTTAATCAAGTTTAATAAGCTTTTAATCAGCTTCTAATCAGCTTTAATCACCTGTCATCAGCTTTAATCAGATTTTAAATGGCTTTAATCAGCTTTTAATCGGGCCTTAAAACCAATAGCAACCATATAAATCCATCACTCATGTCTCAGACCTTCACAATATAAAGTACTACAAATGTGCTCTCTGTGAAGAGAAATGTGCTCTCTATTACTTAGGACTTATCGGATTTCACACATACAATACAATTCCAAATATTGAAGAAGATCGTAATAATCTACTTAAAACTCTGGAGAAGCCTCGATATGTCATAATAGCACTGCAAGAGGGACGAAGGGATGCTCATGTAAAAAACGCCTCCGAATTTGACAATGCATCGCTGCGAAATATGAAAATTGAAAACTGAGCTCGGATTAATATCCATATGAAAACTTAAATCTTAATATGGGTATATTGCGGATTGGAAACTAATTAAAATACAACAAATACAAACAAATAACTGGCTCGTATGAGCTAGCCGATTAGAGCTGAAGAGTATTAAGTGAGAGAGAGAGAGAGAGAGAGAGAGAGCGGTTGTTTCGGACAATTCTACCTCATAGTCTAACCGACCTTCGCAAGAAGAACGTTATACTATACCACTCTTGACAAAACCAAGAAAACAACCCAAGCTGAAAAATGAATTCATTCATTGCAACAACCTTCAACGGAGCCGCCGCAGCGATGCAATTCGATCCCGCCGTCCTGGACACCGTGGGCGACAACATGATCGAACAACTGCTAAGCTACATCGTGAACCGCAAGAAGAAGAGCCAAGCCGACAACGAGCAACTCCAGGCCACCGCCACAACCAGAAGAACCACCGCCGAGAGGACAGTCGAAGCCGCCCACAAAAAATCAACCGAAGCCGCCCCCCACGAGAACAACGGAAGCCGCCCCCAAGAGAGCAACCGAAGCCGCCCCACGGAGAAGAGCCACGTCGATGGACACGAACGGCCCCACGGAAGCCGCCCCCAAGCGCAAACCCGAACAGGAGGACGAGGAAACGTTCAAGTTTCACAAAAAAAAACTGCCAAACTGGAGAGATCGAGCACGTCAGGATCGCAGGTAAGTATGAACATTTATGCATGCTTAGACACAGAAGACAGTGACGACGAAGACGATATTGAAACTGAAATCGAAAACCCCACCGAAGAAAAGAACAACACCCCCATCATTCTACGGAACAAAGAGAAATGGACCCGACTCAGCAAGAAACTGGACAACAAACACATCAAATTCAAAAGGGCCACGTCGACAAGAGACGGAATAAGAATCCAACCACAAACGATAACGGATTATTGTGAAATGTACAGACTGTTGAAAGAGGAAAACTACGAGTTCCACACTCACCAACTGAGCTCCGAGAAGAACCTCAAGGTGGTGATCAAGGGAATCCCCACCTAAGTCGAGGAAGAAGAAATACTGAACGACTTAGCCGAAAAAGGTTACCCGGCAATCAAGGTGACAAGATTGAAGGAAAGGAACGCGACCCCTATCCAAATGGTATTAGTGGAAATACCAAAAACAGTACAAATCCATCTATCAAATGGAAAGAATACACTGCCTCTGCGTAAGAATAGAGCCGCTCAAGCCCAGGGGAGACACAGTACAATGCTACAGACGTCAGCTCTATGGACACGTACAGAGAAAATGCAACGCGGAATATAGGTGCATGAAATGTGCTGGAAAACACAGCACGCACCTATGCGAGAAACCAGCAACACTGCCACCAAAATGCGCAAACTGCGGAGGCGAACACGTCTGAATATGGAGGAACTGCCCCGCCAAACCAACAAACAGAACCGCAGGGACGACAAGACAACAACAACGACCAACTCCCAGGACAAACCCGAACAGTTACAGACAAGCTACAGCTAGGGAAAACACGACATACCGGGACACAGCACAAAACAGACAAAACACCGAAAGGAAAACACCGATGACAAAGACAAAAATAGACAAAGTAACGAACGAATTAACGAAACTGCTAAAGAATTACGCCTCTATACAAACAGACGAGGACGAACTGACAAATTACGCAAAAACCATCACAAACATCATCTAAATCATCAAAAATGACTAGAAAACGGAACGTTGACGAACTAAAGATTGTTTTCTGGAACGCAAACGGAGTCGAAAGTAAGAAACTCGAACTGGTAGCACACATGACGGAATTCAACATAGATGTGGCGCTAATCAACGAGACGCACCTGCGACGCTGCAATCGCCTGAGCATACCAAACTACCAAACGTACAGGAAAGACAGGGGCCAACAAGCCGGAGGCGGAGTTGCCATAATAATCAAGAGGAATTTGAAACACCACGAATTGACCGAAGTTGACACGACGGATAACACAGAGACGATAGGAATCGAAATAATATTCACTATATTCACTATACTGGCCACCAGGGAAAGAAATGAGCACTCCAGACTTGGATAAAATATTTAGAAATAACACAGCAACGATAGCTGCAGGAGACTTTAACGCAAAACACACACAGTGGAACTGCAGAAAAACAAATCAAAAAGGAAGAAAACTAAAACGTTATACAGAAAACCGCCTACTAACGGTTCTAGCCCCAAACGAACCAACACATTTCACAGCTAATAACAGATACCCGCCGGACATATTGGATATAATAATAATAATAATATACTTTATTGCCCAACAGGAAACCCCATTTACAAGACAACAATAAATTTAACAATATATAAATAATGAAAATGTATTGGTTTAAGTTATAACTTGTCAAAAAAATATCTTTATAGCGTGCCATCGCATTCTGACACATTACAGTTACTGGTGCCCGCCGAAGACAATTGGTACGAGCCCCTGGGATGTAAAATGTGTTAATATACCTAGAACTTGACCTGGGTATATGGAAGTTTATTTTTGACAACAGAAATGAAGCATCCACTTTATTATGAAGAATCTTCCATAAAAACTTAGCAGTAAGCTCTTCTCTTCGGGCGGCCAGCGAAGCGATACCATGTTGGTCCAAGAGAATATTTTGATCCACACTGCGATCGGGATAGACACCATCTACTCTGTACGACAAATACTTTAAGAATCTGCGGTGAATACGGTCCAGTGGCATTATCTGATTCATGTAATATGGATACCAAATAAGACAACCATACTCAAGTTTGCTTATTACATATGCAAAATACAATGACTTTATGAGGTCAATGTCTCTGAAAGATGCACAAATTCTCATAATAAAACCTAGCATTCTGGAAGCAGACATTGCAATATTAGTTATATGTCTAGTAAAATTTAAATCAGAGGTGAATAAGATGCCCAAATCCCTTATCTCCACGCAGCATGTAAGTTGTAATTCATTCACTGTGTATGATGTTGTGAAATGGTTAGATTTCCGGGAATATGACATGGAGCAGCATTTATCAACATTAAGGTACAGTTTATGAGTTTCACACCAGGATACTAATTTGTTGATGTTATGTTGAAGAAACATAACATCATTTGGCGAAGTGACGCTTGTAAAAAGTTTGATGTCATCTGCATAGGCCAGTACATGACAGTTTAAGGATTTTAAGAGGGAATTAATAACAATATTAAAAAGTAGCGGCCCCAAATTTGAACCCTGCGGAACACCAGAATCCATTGAAAATTTGTACGAGTGAAAACCATGAAAAGCTACGTATGCTTGACGATCAGATAAATATGATTTCATAAGCTGTTGTAGACTTGGAGCAGCTGCAAGTTCAGCAAGTTTCATGAGTATTATGTCGTGGTCAAGGGTATCGAAGGCTCGAGAAAAGTCCGTATATACTACGTCTATTTGACCCCTGTTATCTATCACTTCCGAAACAAATTGCGAGAATGATGCAAGATTGGTTGTTGTAGATTTACCTGGCATGAAACCGTGTTGGTTGGAAGAAATAAATGAATAAACATTTTTGAAAATAGTTGAATAAATAACCTGCTCGAATATTTTTGAAAAATTACTTAATAAAGCAATTGGACGATAATTTCTCAGAACATGTTTTTCTCCCTTTTTATATACCGGAGTAATTTTAGCCAACTTCCACCTTGAAGGAAACATGCACGTGCTAATAGCAAGATTTATAATAATATGAAGGGGCTTAGCAAATATTAATCTATAATCTTTAATTAGGAAGGAAGGAACAGAGTCATCTCCAGCTGATAATTTATTAGGTAAACGCGCCATAATGCTTATTAAATCATTTTCTGAGATTGAGTTTAAGGTATAAGACAGACAATTACTATGATTGTCAGACAAATTAGTGGCGTTAGCAGGTTTATAACTTTTAGAAAATAGTGAGGCAAAACCGTTAACGATGTCACTAGGTGTAGAATACTCCTGACTTTCATCGGTAATTCTGCTAGGTATTCTTGTAGTACCTTGTTTCATATGAGCATAAGTCCATAATCCGGTCGGATTTGATTTGATATTGTCTTCTAGTTCTTTAAGATACAACTGATATGTTTCACTGATTTGCCGTTTAGTGAGCGATCTGAGCCTTTTAAATTCATTATGATATACTTGTTTCTTACTTGATAGCCATTTTTGTCTATAATATGCCTTAGTTTTTAAGTTTCTTTTTATTTCAAAAGTAAACCATACAGGGAACTTAGATCTGCTACTATGGGAAAGGGGGATCGATTTATTAAAAATGTTGTATAGATTCGTATAAAACATATCCAAAGCTTTATTCACATCAGTATATTTGCTTAAGAATGACCAGTCCATATTGCACAGTTCACTATACAGTGTGACAAAATTAGCTCTTTTAAAGTTATATCGAGTATTAGTATTTGAGGGAAACCTACTATTATCAGAGATTGCCCTTAGTTCAAATTGAATAGATAATGATAGGTGGTGTAGATCTTCAATCACCATTGAAGTATCAGCACGCTTGACTAAAATGGGAGAGCTTAAGTTCGACACGACGAGATCAAGAATTTTATTGTTAATGTTTGAACATGTATTGTATTGAGAAAGATCAAGCATGTTACAAAAACAGTGAAATGAAAGACATTTGGAACAGGAAATATTTGTATGATAGAGATTAGGTAAATTGAAATCACCTATAACTATTATTGGCTGATCCATTATTAAAAGTTCCAAAGAATTGAAGAATAATTCCAGGTCATCTACTGTTGTATCGGGTGGAATGTATAATGTACAAATAAAAAAGATAGCACCATTAAGAATACATTTACTTAATAGAACATCAATTAGTGGAACACTATTAGTTAATAAAGTTGTATCTACTATTTCATATTGAATGTCGTTGTCGATTGCGATTAACACTCCTCCACCTTTGGTGCGCCCCACCGAGTTAAATTTCCTGTTACAACGAATAACATTATAGTTTGGAGGGAAGAGTTCCGAGTTTTGAATCGAATCATTTAACCAGGTTTCAGATAAACAAATAATTTCATAGGATGAGTTGCAGCAGCTGATATAAAATTCTTGTGTTTTAGAACATAATCCTCGGGTATTTTGATAGAAAATATTTAATAAAATGGGGGATCGGTTAGGCTTGGCTAGTTTAAATTTTCAGTAATAGTAGGAATCCCATTCACATATTTTATATGTAAATTAGTTTCACCATTCGCTAAGCGTGTATTTAACTCTTCTTTAGTCGTTCTGTATAATTCCCTCGGCATAGGAGTGCGATCTCTAGAGAGATGTATGCCTTTCCATTTATTAATTGTTTTTAATTTATTTATATTTTTCATAGTTGTAGCCATGATTTCAAGGGACGGAACTTTAAATCTTATTGGGCCAGACTGTGATTTGGAGGGATCGTATTTACCGAGACGTTCGTATTTACCGAGATTTTCCGCAGACTTTGAGTCCGACACCATTTGTTGTTGCTTAGATTCCGTATTATTTTCCTTAATTCCAAATATAAGTAAATTACCGGACCTTTTCTCTCTTTCTGATATTTCATATATAATTTTCTCCATAACAATTGGCGTAGAATGTAATTTATTAGGGTCTTCAACCTGTTTTGAACTTTTAAGGGCGAAAATTTCGTTTTGAAGATTTATAATTGCCGCTTTGAGAGAGATTAAATCGCTGCCGATTTTATCGCAATCACGGCAATTCCATTTAAGTCCCGATTTTAAATGAATCTTTCGAGCCTCAGAGGTCGTTATGTCAGCACAATTGATATTATACGACTCTTTACTGCAGCACGCACAGCGATTCATGATTATAAAAATGTTACTAAAATATAAAAATACCAGTAAAGGAAAATTTCAGGGACACAGTTTTTTCACACTCAGGGGTCTGTCAGAGTGACTAACAGTAAAACAGAATAAAAGCAGACCACGGAAGGGTTAACAGTAGAGAACAGAGGTAAGAATTTTTATTTTAAATAAACAAACCCGGGAAATAATTATGTGAACAAAAACGATGAATGTGAGTCGCAGATTTTGCGAGTACCGGGCAGCAAAAAGTTATCAGTAGATAATTCGTCTCCTATTTTGAGAAACAATATATTGACGATTTCAATTTATATGAATTTATATGGTTTTTACACGATGTTTCAATAGATAGTTAAAAAATTATTTCATTCATATATGCACTAACCTTATATCTATGCACTGTGCAAATTTTGCAAACAAGAAAACTAACCATCAACAGAGCAGCTACACTCCCACAGGAAATAATGAACCTAATACGCGCAAAACGGAAAGCAAACAAGACGTACCAACGTACATTAGCACCGACAGACAAAACGGTCCTGAACAGACTGACAAAACAAGTAAAACTGGCGCTACAAGAACAACACAACGCAGACTAGGAAAACAGACTAGACCGAATAAACGACACTAAAGACGAACCGTGGTACTTAGCCAAGACTCTAAAACAACAGAACTGCAACACAATACCACCTATCAAAAAGAACGACGGCACAGCAACCTCTGACATTGTGAAGACAGAGACTTTCGCAAACGCCCTCGAAGAACAATTCACACCAAATATCCCAAACGCAATCCACAACTCTCAAGGAATCTACGAAACAGTAAGGAGGATTCTAAACAGCGAAGAAAACTGCGACATAAGAGAATCAACGCCAGAGGAAATAGCCGAGATAATAAAAAACGTTAAAAACAGGAAATCACCCGGTTGTAATAATATAAACAATGTGACTATCAAGAACCTAACGCCGCCCGCTTAGACAGAATGAATCAAATCGTAAACGCATCGCTCAAACTCAGAACGTTTCCGACCCAATGAAAACAAGCCACAGCAATACTGATTTTCAAACCCAACAAACCCAGGAACAAAACATCAAGCTACAGGCCAATAAGCCTACTAACAGGACTTGGAAAAATAACGGAGAAAATAATACGCAATCGACTGACAGACATAGTTGACGAGAAACAAATAATCCCGGACGAACAGTACGGATTCAGACAAGAACATTCCACAACGTACCAGACAACTAGAATAACCGAAGCGATAATTGACGCTTCCAACAGAGGATACGCCATGGGAGCGGTACTCCTGGACGTCTCAAAGGCCTTCGACAAGATGTGGCACGAAGGCTTAATATATAAAATGAATAAATTCAAAATCCCGATGGGGATGATAAAGCTACTAGCTTCGTACCTCGGCAACAGAACGTTCCAGGTGAAATTAAATGACACGATGTCGACGACACGTCCAATGGGAGCGTGTCCCTACCAGGGATCCATACTGGGGGCCCCTGCTCTACAACATTTAAACCGCTGACATACCTAGAATGGAAAACACAAAAATTGCGCTATACCCAGACGACACTGGTATATTTACGAGAGGAATCCTGGCGAACACCATCACCGAGAGATTACAAAACCACCTAGATGAGATAAATCGCTGGTGTAACATGTGGAAAATACAACTTAACGCTGAGAAAACGCAAGCCATCATGTTCACAAGAAGAAAATTCAAAAACATCCCAACAAAACGCCTCAAGAGAAACAACAGACAAAAAAAAACCTAACCAAAACAAAAGACGGCGGAAGGACGGGCACACGACCGCCAGGAACAAAGGATCCCATATCAATTCTACCACTCGACATATAGATGCAGAGTTAACATATTAAAAAATTTCATATTACAAAATTATCATAATAAAAAAGAAACTATTATCTCTAAGATATAAGTTAAAGCGACAGTATGGATAAAATAGATATCTTCTACAAAGTTCACTATGAGGATACTATTATTAAAGAGTGAATTTCACACGTATTATCCTATAGCTAATTATAGAAACAATGATGAGATTCGTATTAGGATCCACCATTAGGAAACACCAGGATATTTACACTTATTCTAGCGAAAGATATATATATATATATATATATATATATATATATATATATATATATATATATAAATCTAAAATACCCCATTTTAAATTTAGGCGCCACCAACTAGGGACAGTTAGTATGTTAAGTTACCAACACTGTTAGATTCAGTTTATAACTCATTATCGATCCAAAAGACACGTGTTACATTTATTTTATATATTTTATTATCGATCCTGAAGAAACTACATTTAATAAATTCTATTTTTTTAGGTAAGAATTTATTATAATCTTGTACATATTATCTTAATTATTTAATTGTAAATTTAATACAAATACAATCTATTGTTTTAGCAATCAATTAAAGTAGTACTTTTAAACAACTTCCTTACAAATTGATTAAAGGAATTTCTTCAATCAAGATGGCTGATGGACAAGAAAGAATTTTTTTTCATCTCATCAAGAAGTTAAATGAAGACATCGTGGAGGCTATCTCAGAAGACAAGATAACCTGGTATGAAATAACGGAACAGTTTAAAAATCTAAAGGTACATTGTGAATTATTAAAACAGAAAACAGTGAAAAGTGCTTTTAAATCCATTTCTAAAGTAAATGGATATAGAAAAATAGCGATAAAGGTTAATCCTGAAATAAAAAAATTCTACATGGACGATGAGGGCAATTTCTGTATCCAAGATATTTATTTAGAAGAATATCAAGAAAATAAAGAAAAAGAGGAACCAAGAAATACAGATGAACATTTATTGAAAAGGATAAAAGAACTTGAAAAGCAATTGTCATCTCAGAACATTTTAAGTGTGAGTGAATTAGAAAAAAAAATTCTTAATAAGTAAATTTAATAATACAAGTAAACCTACAAAATGGCTAGAAAATTTTGAGAAAGAATGTGAAAGGTATAATGTAACATCAGATGAAATGAAAATAGAAACTATAAAACTATTCTTAGAAGGTAGCACTATGGATTGGTACCAAGCTAACTTAATTAAACTAAAAATCTCTGACTGGTTTAAGTGGAAAGAATCGTTTATCCAAACTTTCAAAAGGAATAACTGGGAACCAATTAGAAAAGCATTTAATTTTAAATATTTTGATGGATCAGTAATGAATTATGTGATGAAGAAAGAACGTTTATTACTGGAGGCTGATCATAATATTCCGGAACAAACAAGATTATATCTCATAATTTATGGATTGCCTATTCAGTTACAAGATAAATTGGAGAGAGAAAGAATCAATAATATGAAAAATCTTACAGATGAACTCAAGAAGTTTGGAGATGAGTTTAAGAAGAGAGAGGAATCAATAAGGAATGTGGATAAAGAAGCTAAAAGAAAAAAAATACCCGCTTATAATAAAGAAGAAGAGAAGAAACCATGTGAAACATGTGAAAAATTGGGTTTTAAAAAAAGATTCCATCCAAAACAATTATGTTGGAATAATAACAAATTAAATGAAATAAATTTAAATAAAGAAGAACGGATAGATGAACTTATACAGGAAGATTTAAACCAAGAAGCCCGGAGAAGCCCACACCATGTGCTTTAATAAAGATAGAGGTACATGCAAATAACAAACACAAAATAAAAGCTGTATATGATAATGGCTCTACTTGTTCTTTAATAAATGAAAATATCATTCATCTTTTGAATGCTGAATTAATTAATAACAAAACTTTATTAAAAACTATAAATGGTGTGGACTTTAGTAAATATCGGGCGAAAATTCAGTTAAAAATCGGAAAAATTGAAGATAATATAGAAGCTATAGTGATAAAAAATAATAATTTTAACTATGATTTGCTACTTGGTTTGGATGCAATAAAAAAGTTCAAACTTATTCAAGACGAGAATTTACAAGTTAAGCAAAAATGGAAGAACGAATTAATCGACATAAGAAAAATAAAAGAAGATGAAAAATATGAATTCAATTTAGGAGAGGAGGAAGTTATAATTAATAAAAAATTTATAAAAGATTATTGCAAAGAAGAATTAAATCATTTAGAAAAAAATAATAAAGAGAAAATAAAAGAAATAATAAATATCTTCCAAAATTGCTTTGCTAAAGATAAATTTGACATAGGAACTATAGGAAATGCGGAAGCCCAAATAAAACTAAAGGAAGATAAATTCATTTCCAAGAAACCATACAGATGTTCTTTCCCAGATAGGGTTGAAATAGAATCCCAAATAACAAAACTTCTAGAAAAGGGTATGATAGAAGAATCCAATTCACCATTCGCTTCTCCAGTAACACTAGCTTATAAAAAGGAAGATGGGAGAAGAACTCGATTAGTAGTCGACTACATAGAATTAAACAAGATAGTGGTACCAGAAGTTCAGCCTTTTCCTAGGATAGATGATCTTGTGGAGAATGTAAATGGTTGTTCATGGTTCACAGCAGTGGATATTAACTCTGCTTTTTGGTCGATACCTATCAGATTGAAGGACCGGAAGAAGACAGCATTCATAACACAGAAAGGTCATTATCAATGGAAAGTACTACCATTTGGTTTTAAAAATTCTCCAGCCATATTCCAGAGAGCAAAATGGATTGGAAGAATTTTGTGTCAACTATATTGACGACATTCTGGTTTTTTCAAAGTCATTCGGTCAACATGTAAAACACTTACAATCATTGTTCGAAGCCTTAGAGAAAGAAGGAGTAAAATTGAAAATTAGTAAATGCAATCTCGCTAAACAGTCTATAAAATTTTTAGGACATGTAATAGAAAACCGAAGAGTTCACCCTATAAATGACAACCTGATGGCAATCAAAGAATTTGAACGTCCAAGAACAAAAAAAATGGTGCGTCAGATATTAGGTAAAATAAATTTTTACAGGAGATTTATAGATCATTGCACTCGAAGACTAGAACCATTACATAAACTATTAAAGAAAGATGTAAAATTTGAATGGACAAATGAATGCGAAAAAGAATTTAATGATATTAAAGAATATTTATGTTCCTCACCGATCTTAGCTATTTATGACAAAGACAAGGATTTTGTCATAGAAGTAGATGCAAGCCGCCAAGGACTAGGAGCGGTGATAAAACAAACACAAGAAGACGGTATACTACACCCAGTAGGATATTTTTCCAAGAAACTGACACCTAGCCAAACGAAGAAAGAAATAATCTATCTTGAATGCTTATCAATCAAGGAAGCAATTCGATACTGGCAATATTATCTAATCGGTAAAGAATTTTTAGTAACATCGGATCATAAACCTTTACTAAATCGCAGATCTAAATCTAGAACAGACGAACCTTTGGGAGATTTGATTTTGTATTTATCCCAATATAATTTTAAAATAATATATAAAAAAGGTTTAGAAAATTTAGAAGCTGACGCATTGTCAAGGAATCCAATATTGGAAACTTTTGAGAATGAAGATGATTGTTTAAAACTCATAAATATGATAAAAATAGAAGAGATATATGAAGATCAATTCAAAAACGAAATAAAACAAGAAAAACATATAATAAAAGAAGGCAATATAAATTATAAAAATACAAAAAACAAAAAAAGAATTTATGTGTCTTAAGAAATGGGTTTAGAATTAATAGAGAAAATACATACATTTTATGGGCATATTGGAAATAAACAAATGATACTCAAATTAAGACCTTATTATTACTTTAAAAATATGGACAGAATTATTAGTGAATACTGCAACAAATGCCAGATTTGTATAAAAAATAAATCTAGAAGAATGAGACCGATAGGCTATTTGTCAAAACTGGGACCAGCTACAGAACCCTTTGATATAATGTCGTTGGACACTATTGGAGGTTTTGGAGGTAACAGATCGTCTAAGAAATACATGCATCTGTTAGTAAATCACTTTACTAGATATGCTTGGATACTAACAACTAACGGTCAAAATTCGGAAGACTTTATTAAACTAATACAACCTATAGCAAAGGAAAATAGAATCAAGAAATTACTGGTGGATCAATTTGGTGCATTCAAATCAAGAAAATTCAAAGAATATATGAATAACAATAATATAGAGCTAATCTTCACTGCAGCGGACAATCCACAATCAAATGGCCTTAACGAACGATTAAATCAGACGCTCGTCAATAGAATAAGATGCAAGATAAACGAAGAGGGATGCAAAGAACCATGGTCCAAATCAGCACAAAAATGCACTGAGGAATATAATAAAACAGTGCATACTTCTACGAGATTCTCTCCGGCATATCTACTATACGGTGAAAATTCTGAAGTGATTCCAGAAGAGTTGCAGATAAAAAGAAATCTGGAAGAAGACAGAAGGCTAGCAGCACTATACTCGGAAGAGAGCTTTAAGAAAAATAAGAAAAGAATAGACAAGAGAAGGTCAGATAAAGAAATTAAAATAGGAGACCTAGTCTTTGTCACTAAGGGAAATAAATTGAACAGAAGTAAACTAGAAGAAATAAGAGAAGGCCCATTTCGAGTTAAGAAGAAAATATCAAATACGATATTTGAAATAGAGGATAATAAAAAACTAGGAAGTAATAAATACCATATAAACCAACTAATCCCATACTCTTTTAATTCTGGGAATTAAAAGAGTCATTAGGAAGGGGAGATATAATTCTAAAATATCCCATTTTAAATTTAGGCGCCACCAACTAGGGACAGTTAGTATGTTAAGTTACCAACACTGTTAGATTCAGTTTATAACTCATTATCGATCCAAAAGACAAGTGTTACATTTATTTTATATATTTTATTATCGATCCTGAAGAAACTACATTTAATCAATTCTATTGTTTTAGGTAAGAATTGATTATAATCTTGTACATATTATTTTAATTATTTAATTGTAAATTTAATACAAATACAATCTATTGTTTTAGCAATCAATTAAAGTAGTACTTTTAATCAACTTCCTTACATATATATATATATATATATATATATATATATATATATATATATATATATTACCGGAGCCGCTAATTTTCCGAAACTCATTCCACCTGCAACTACACACAACTTTGAACTTGTGAAAAACGCATATGCGTTTTTGTTTGAAGAAATTCGCTATGTATTGAATGGATTTGAAGTATATAAGAATCGAGATGTAGGAATTACAAGCACGATGAATAGATTACTCTTCAACACCAAGCGAGATCAGCATATACTCGACCTTTGCGGCTGCGCTGAAAATGATACAAATGTTATATACTTTGATAAAAACAGAAAGTTCTATGCTTTAATTCCATTGAAATATTTATTGGGTTTTGCTAAAGGATTATACAAAAATCTTGGTTAATGTAAAGCAGGAATTAATTGTACTACGAACTAGAACTGACGTAAACTGCTACAAAGGAGATGCAAATATAAGATTCAATATTGATCAAATTTACTGGTGAATTCCCCATATCCAAGAAAGCGACGAAGCTCGATTGAATGTATTGAACACACTCGAAGAAGATAAGCCGATATTAATACTGTTTCGTAGATGGGAGTTGCATGAACTACCTGCTTTAAAAAATATTGACACATATTGCTGGTCTGTAAAAATATCTACAACTCTGGAGAAGCCTCGATATGTTATAATTGCACTGCAAGAGGGACGAAGGGATGCTCATATTGCTCATGCAAAAAACGGCTCCGGATTTAATAATGCATCGTTGCGAAATATGAAAATTGACCTAAACTCGGATTCATATCCATATGAAAACTTAAATCTTATTATGGGTAGTGGTGATTATGCACAATTCTTATTACATGTATGTCACTTTCCAAAACAGTTACTATGATCGCACAAATGAGCCGATATTAGATATGATTCAATTCAAGGATATAAATAAAATTTAATAAAACAAGGAACATGTGTGTGATGTATCTAAACAAAATGAGAGTATTAAATCATCTGCTGTTGATTTAAAAATTAAATTGAAACTAGGCAGGCATTCAAACAAAACACTCATGCCTATTGCATTACTTTGTGTAAAGCTGCCGTTGAATACACCCGTTCGAAGTTCGAAAATTAGTTTTTTTTAGTTCGAAAATTAATATAAAAAGGGATTTTAAATTTAATTAAACTGAAACATGGATATATAAATCATATTACCGACAACTCCATATGCAGTGCATTAAATGTTGAATGTTTATATAAGTATTTAAATGCATTGATGTAAAAAACATTGAATAGATCCATGGCTCAGCTCAAAGTGGGGTTTTTAATTCAATATGTAGAAATGAATAAAATAACATTTTCGCTTGACATTTTTATTTTATTTTATTCATTTCTACGTATTGATGTAAATTTAAATGTATTATTATTAGAATTTAATAAAACCATAAATTTTATGTGGAGTTTTCTTTATATTACAGCCTTATCACCCTCCTTGAGAAGTAATATTTCTTATCTATTATTCCATAATTCGGACATCCCATGCCACGTGTCCACAGACAAGTTGAGGCGGGAAATTGTTATCAGCGCCAGACTAGACGCAGATTCATTTCCAGAAATCAAATAGACCGTGTTTCGAGATTTATTATTTCTCCGCTCGCACACCGCTGATAAGATAACGGTAAATTGTTATCACCACCAGACTAGTCGCAGATTAATCCCCAGAAATTAATTAGACCGGCAAACTATTTTTAAATATAGTACTCCGTGTTTTCCAAACAATCATTAAACGTCACATCATTCACATAGAATAAGCTGTCACTCATTTCGTTTTTCACGTGTAAATATAACGAAAACTATAAATAAGTACTAAATAAAAGGTATGTAACCATTATGAATGTATTTTTTTTCATTTCTATCAAGTTTAATAAGGTCGAAGGTGTTGTATCAAACATATTTTTCCTATTAAACAGAAACAAATTAGTGTCGTAGATAAAGTATAGTAATACGCGGATCGCGCGTTCGTAATATGCTACTTACAACTCTCATTACGTAATATACAATTGACAATCATAATATACATTACGTAATATACAATTGACTATGTTTAAAACAATGATATTGTTTTGATGATTTTAATTTCTGTACGAGAGAAGACAATTTTATGCATCCTTGAGATTCAATATCAATTACTTCTATTTCAGGTAATTGCTGTTCTAACCAGCGTTTTTTTTGTAAGCCTTTAACAATCACAATTGTACAATAGTCTAATGATTTTAATAAAACCGAAGTTAAATTTGAGTAATTCATTGAGTTTTCTGTACATCATTGTAAACCATGAATATTATGTGATAACCAATTGATTTGTGATTTAACATTATAAGTTAGACATTCCAATGCAATAGAAAAATTAAATAGTGTATGAAATTTACAGTACTGATCCCCTAATTTCATTAAAGCTAGATCTTTAGATAGAATTCTCTCTCCATTTTTATATTGAAATCCTTGAATATCGACAATAATATTGATAGTTCACAGTGATCCAATTGTAGCAGTCAAAGGATTATACTTTATAATTCTATCATGTAGTGTTAAACAATAGGCTGATGTTTTAGCCGGTATGTTATCATTCGTTTCAAATTCTATACGTATGTCAACAGTTCCCGAATTTAGAATTTCATTTTGCCTTGAACAATCGATAATTACAAATGGAGCTGTGTTTCTAAATGTTTTAGGATTCCATAGTGGTTCATTCCCTTTTTCATAATATGAACTTTGGAATTGTGCATACATTTCAAACAAAGATAAATTGAAATATTTAAATTAAGTTATCACAAGGATACATTTCAGAATTTAAAAATAATTTTAAATTTTTTAGGTTACAATGATCAAATATACTAATGTTAGCATTGCTTTTATTTTTACGGTCAGATTGTAAACCTATAATTACATACCGAGGTTTTTCCATTTGAGTTGCAGATTTAACAGTCCAGGTATGCTGTTTTGTCTGTTGTAGCAAAGGATATTCTTGCAATTCCCAACTACGAAAACCAATTTTTAGATCTGTATATCTCTCAATATAATTTAATAATGTTAATCGTTCTTTATCTACAGAGATGTGTGGTATCCGCCAAACTATTTTGTTAATATTAACTTTATTTTTTTCATCAATAGCAGTATTATATATTGCATTAATATCTGAATTGTTTCTAATAAAAACAAGTTCCTGACGAAGATTCAATAATTTTTTATTGCATTAAATATCAAATGTTTATATTACTTATAGTTTCATGTAATATAGTAGTTATAAAAATGCAGTTGGTGAAACAACAACAATCGATTCTTGTTAATAATAAGATGAAAATTATAATAATAATAAAATTGTTCGTCGTCATGGTTCATTGCTTCCATCTAGTATTAGATGTATAATTGCAGGTCCGTAAAATTGTGCTAATTGTGAAAAAATGTTATGATTAGCTTACTTGAAGATCCTAATGGACGATTTAAAAATATATACATATACTCTGAATTCTAAATCTTTATACCAACCGAAATATCGACACCTCCAAATTTAAACATTGTACAATGTACACATTCTGTACATTGTACACAACTGCAAAATGCTCACATTACAGGAGTTTGAAAAATTCTGAGTGTTTCATTCCTCAATTTCATTCGACAGATCTAAAAATTACTGTAAAATTTATTGCCAATATGATTTACGGAACTAATATGAAGATATCAATGTTGTTTCATGTTTTTTGTTTTAATTTATTTTAAAGTTTGTTACACTTTCGATTATTTCCACTTTATTCCCTATAAAAAAACATAGTAAGTGCACCTACGATGATTTTGCGTTTAAATACCAAAAATTGTAATGGACGATACGATTCCAGACTCCGCTTGCGATCCCAAAAATAAAGTCCATTTTGTGTCTTAAAAAAATATATTTTTTTAATATTGTAAAAATAATTATGCTCGTTATTTTTTAATTATGTTGGGTATATTATATCCTATATTATAGGGAATAAAATTATTATTCTAAAACGTGTTTTTCAAAATAATTTATTTTATTAACGCAAACAAAAGAACTATTACAAAATATAAAATTTAAAAAATAATTAATACACAGGTAACTCAAACTATTCTAATTATTCAAAAATTTATTTATTAAGATTCAACATCATTTCCTTCTTCATTATTGCAACAAAGAGATTCATAAAAGTATCTGTAAGTTTCCGGTAATTTGTTTTTCAGATACTGTAAATGCTCGTATTATTTTGACAGTGGCAATAATGGTTTGTTATAGCTTTTAAATAATATATTTTCATTTCGGAGAACTGAAGACAATGATGTTCTGGTCTTCTTTGCTTGATTGAAGTTCATAAAGTATAGATCTTCGTCCAATTGATATTTATAAGAAACTAGTTCAGGGTTTTATGCGTCCACAATTATTTCAGTTAAATTGTTTCAAGAAATTTTTGCTCCGTATGTGTTTTTTTTTCAATCACATCCAAAAAGGAATTTTTAGTTTTACTTTCACTTAGAATATTTATTGCGGTAGGTAGCTTAACAACATTGTATCTAGCTCGCGCCAAAAAATTGTACCAGATAAAAACATTGTAACTAACAAAAGGTGCTGAAAATTCGAATAAAAAACTTGTAAGTACGCTTACAATGTTAGTAGTGTCTTATATTATCAGCGGTCTATCATCGTAACATGCTATACAATCGTTTTTATGGACAACACGAGCAATATGTTCATTGTAAAGTACTAACATTTATAAAGAAATCAAACGTGAAAATGTATAGTACTTTACCGTGTTTTTTAAGTTCAAAGGCATTAGGTTTGTATTTACAATGAGAAAATATTTTTCTACTATTAGTATAAAAAAATTAAGCAATTAGATTAATATGAATTAAACATAACGATCTACTTATTCTGAAAGCAATAAAACACGAAAATGGTCAAAATGTCAGTTACAATCTTTAAATTTGGAAGTATCGATAAGAATATTTATCGATACGAAATACGAAATTTATTATCGCCAATAAAAGGAGTAGGTTATTATGAATTTTCTGAAAACGTAAATGTTATTAAAACTTCAGATGCAAAAGGAAAACTCTATATTTATATTTGATAATGTAGCATGTAGTAGTAACCAAAAAAAAAATCACGAAAAAAATTTCCAACAAAAATTTTCCATCATTTCGGTTGAAAAAAAATGTGCTTTTTCAGTTTTTTCGATTTTCCCGAGAACGGCACAAAGCAGTAATCATTTTCGGCACACAAAAACTACACCTCAAGGCGAACAAGTCGATGTGCAAATTGTCCGGAAAGATTCAATAATTCGTCGAGATATTTCAAACTGAATTTTAACCGATTTTCGATTTGCTAAGTAGATATCGCGGAAACGGTTGCAGATAATAAAAAAACGGATTGCGGCATCGTTTTCTGTAGGTCATTTTCTAATTAACGCGTTAAGATTGTCCGCGGAAAATTCACGACTTTCCGCGAATCTACTCGAGCGCCGAAATTTCTAAAAAAATTGCTAAATTCTTGCAGGCGATAGTGAACGGAAAGAGCTAGCGAAATATATTTTGCACATCTGTAATCAGCAGCAAAAATGCTTTTAGAATCGTTTTTAAATTTTGCTGTAACTAAAAAACTAACGATTTTGACAAAATCGATTTTCTCGCATTTCGTCGTTTCTGTAGTCTAGACTCCCCGTGTCGACAGAATTTCTTAACTGAAAGCCTTCTATGGAATATTATATACGGTATCCGACTAATTTTAGGACGCTGAATCGATTGGTGAAGGCTATAAGTCTCTGTGGTGAGCCGTTGCAAAGTTATGTTAGCTTGAAATCAGTCGGAAATGAGAGATGGTGTGCAGCGAAAAAAAATATAAAACTTAAACTAAAGTGCAAAACCGTTTTCATCACTTCGATTTCCTTTGGGTAACCAAAAAAAAATTAGGGAAAAAATTTCCAAAAAAATTTTTAACAAAAATTTTCCAAACCGTTTCGTTCGAAAAATATTTGCTTATTCGTTTTTTTTTTCGATTTTCTCGAGAACGGTAAAAAGCAGCGAAATCATTTTCGGCACACAGAAACTACACGACCAGACGAACAAATCGGTATGTTAATTGCCCGTAAAGATTCAACAATTCGTCGAGATATTTCAAACTGAAATTTACTCGATTCTCGATTTGTCAAGTAGATATCGCGGAAACGGTTGTAGATAATCAAAAACGTAGGGGTAAATAGTACAGTTGTTGGTCAGTAGGTAGTGATTGGTCATAATTTGAAAACTATATAACTATAAGACAATCTTTTGTTGACATAATTGTTTATTAACAGAAGAAAATTCTATATTCTTTTCTGTATTGGATACAACCCATAACTTTGTTATAACTTAAAGTTTCATGTGTGTCTGTCATTTTAGACAGAAATGTACAAAAAGTAACCTTACTATTTCTAGATATTTTCATGCTTTAAAAATGATTTTTGTGCTGATTTTTGGCATTTGTAAATGAATACAGGTTTAAATTATCGAAATAAAAAGTTGTTTGATAAAAATAAAGTACTGACTGTGAAAAATCTGATAAGACAATAAATATCGCACGATAAACAGTTTTTATAGTGATAGATCATCCGACCAATTAGTATTTTGACGTTAGAGTAACTATGTGACAGTTATTCATAGAGTGTTTAACCTACAAATAAGAGGACAAGAAAAATATTCAGTACACAATTTTAAAGCACTGAAAAATCTATTTTACTTGAATTTATTTATGTATTTGTTATTGTAGTTAGTGAAAATACTAATTTATTTATTTCTAGGTTAAATACGCTAGTGTTAATATACATAAAATGCCAAACGTAACAAAAGGTACAATCTTAAAACAATGGGAACACAGCTTGAATATATAAATATATTCAACCTTTCCGGAGCTTTATAACAATTACTGAGTCTTTTTAGGACAAGCAAAACAAATCTCGTGTGAAATATGCCAGTTATTTACCAGTTTTATATAAAAATATACGGATAATCAAATTGAAGATGCTATTAATGCAGTTTAAAATGGGATGTCACAATGCACAGCTTCAAAAAACTATGGTATTCCCAAACCAACAATTCAATTTAGAATTAGTGATGCATTCATCAAATCTACTACAGGTCCGTCTCGTGTATTAGGATGCAATGCAGAAAAGGACCTAGTACGTTGGATAATTGATTGTCAACGAAGAGGATTTCCTAGAGATCAATATACCAGCTATTGTCAAAGAGTTTTTGGATCAAAGTAAAATAAAAAATCCTTTTTGTGACAATGTTCTAGGAAATGGGTGGTATAAAGACTTTATTGAAAGGAATCCGATTCTTATTGAAAGATTTCCAGAAAGAGCAACTAAAGCCAGCTCTTGTGTAAGTGAGAGTAATATTAAAAAATGGTTGAGTGAAATATATGATTATTTATCAAAAATTAAATATTTAAACATATTAAAAAATCCGACTCGTGTTTCCAATGGTGATGAAACTTATTTTATGGTATGTTCAAAAATGAAAAACATAATAGCCCCTCGTGGGGCACAAAATGTTTATGAAATTGATCACGGCAATTTCAAACTTAATGGAAAGACATCTTAAAAACAATGTTATATTTATAGTTTTTGTTAAGTGTCACGAAGGTGGACTGAAAGCTATTAAATAACTGACAAATTTCACATGAAATTTGTTTTGCTAGTCCTAAAAAGACTCAGTAATTGTTACATAGCTCCAGAAAGGTTGAATATATTTATATATTCAGGCTGTGTTCTGATTGTTTTAAGTTTGTATGATTATCTATAACGTAGGATGGTTTTACCAATTGGAAAAGAAAAACGGAAAATTGGCGGAAAAAAAATCATAGAGTTGATTGAGTATCAAGAAAATATTGGTGGCAATTAAATGAATAAACATAACATTAATTATAAATTTATGTTTAAATTGTTTTTTTTTTAACAATAATTAAATATTTTTCTTTTATTAGATCACTGGAGTGTTCATCACTGGAGTGATCACTAGTTCATAATAGTTTTTCATATTTTCAAATTACTTTTATTTATTATAAAGCGTTGACTAATTACTGTAAATCCACTAGACAATCACTACATTCTTATGATCTATAACTATGTTTTTTGATGAATCGAATATTTATCTTCCTATTTTCTATAACATTTTAAATTTTTGATTCAAATTATTATTTAAATAGAAAAGTGACGTATTTTACAATCACTAGCACTACAATAATTCGTAAATTCATTTTATACAAGCATGCAATTCATTGTTTTCATTCTTCGATTTGTAAAATGACCAATCACTGTATTGTTTACCCCTATTGCGGCATCGTTCTCAGAAGGTCATTTTCCTATTAATTCACTAAGATTATCCGCGGTAAATTAACGACTTTCCGATATCTCTACTCGAGCGTCGAAAATTCTTAAAAATTTCTTCAATTCTTGCAGGCGATAGTGAACGGATAGATCTAGCGAAATATAACTTGCATATCTGTAATCAGCAGTAAAAATGCTTTCAGAAACGTTTTTTAATTTTGCTGTAGCTCAAAAAATAACGATTTTGACAAAATCGATTTTTTCACATTTCTTCGTTTCCGCGGTCTAGGCTCCCGGCTAAACGTTATTTCTTAACTAAAAGCTTCCTAGGAAATATTATATACGTTTTCCAACTAATTTTGGGACGCTGAATCGATTGGTGAAAACTAGAAGTCTCTGTAGTGAGCCATTCAAAAGTTTTGAAATAAACTGAAAAATGGTTTTCAGCACATCGAAAACACAAGCACAAATTAGTAAACAACATGTTGGTGGGTTTGAGCAAAATCGCGATCATTTCGGAAGGGAAAAATATTTTCGATTTCCGTTTCCGATTTTGGGAAAATAATACAATTACCTTTAATTTGAGGTGCTAAATGTCAACAACCGTTGTGTATTAAGCTAACTTATGCAGCTGCAAACAAACAAATCATCTAGCAATAACTAGGTGCTACTATTATAATTTTATTATTTATATCGAATAAAAACTAATTCTAGCGGTAGTATTGCAAAGGTTTTTGGAAAAACTTACATTTTCTGTGGAATTTCACACTAGGATCACAATTTTTACGAACACAAATTGCAAATTAAAAAGCAATCACAACTATGCCGGCAACATCAGTTCAAACTCACAAGAAAAACTATAAATTGTACGGACACCCCCACTCTAATGATCGACTCCTCCGACCGACAGCCGAATAAAAACATCGGCAAAAAACTCTCCGCAGCGTTTGCACCTTTCTCACGCAAACAAAAACAAAGACAAAAAACAATGCACAGATTAAAATGAAATATTAAAGAAAATTTATTTAATTTAATAGAACGCGAATAAAAAAAAAAAATTAAAATTAATTGGTGAATTATTTGTTTGTTAAATCAGTTATTTTCATCAGTTATTTCAATCATTTATTTGTTAACTCAGTAGATAGGTTATCAAGAATAAAAGTACCCTGTGACTATTTTAACTCGACAATTTTATTAGTTTTAAGTTTTGCACTTTTAACTTCTTTTGCATAAATTGAATAAAAAAATGTAAAACTATTGCTATGTTTAAGCAAAATCGCCATAATTTCGGAAGGGGGAAATATTTTCGATTTCTCTTTTCAGTTCTGGGAAAACAATAAAATTGCCTTTAATTTGAGATCTCATTTATCCAAATCGGTTGAGTATTAAGCTAATTATGCTGATTAAAAAATTAGTAAACAAACCTTTGCCAAGTTTCACCAAAATCGCGGCAACTCCGGATGGGGGAGATATTTTTAATTTCCGTTTCCAATTTTGGGAAAATAATAAAATTACCTTTAATTTGAGGTGTTTGCTGTAAAAATTAGTTTTGTATTAAGCTAACTTTGTCGATGCAAACAAACGAATCATTTCGCAAAAATTAAAAGCACCTATTAAAATTTTATTTTGAAACGGGGTAATATTTGCAAATCCCATTTTCTAGTGCAATTCCCGTTTTCAGCACTTCGATTTCCTTCGGGTAACAAAAATTTTCAACAAAAATTTTCCATCATTTCGTTCGAAAAATATGTGCGCCTGTTTGTTTGTTTGAATGTTTTTCGGTTTTTTTCGATTTTCTCGAGAACGGCAAAAAGCAGCGAAATCATTTTCGGCACACAGAAACTGCACGACAAGACGAACAAATCGATGTGTAGATTGTTCGCAAAGATTCAACAATTCGTTGAGATATTTCAAACTGAAATTTACTCGATTTTCTAAGCAGATATCGCGGAAACGGTTGCAGATATTCAATAGTATATTAAAGGACGAGTTCAGTCAGCGCGATTTTACAGCACGCGTCCAAGTTTGGAAAACGACGAGCGTAGCGAGGAGTTTTCTAATGGCCACGTGATGAAAAACGCCTGACGAACGAGTTTTTTGTAATATTTTTTCTATTTTGCGCCCTTTTATGCCATGTTATGCCATTTCTAAATAAAAAAAATTGCCCATACATGTTCATAAAATTTTGTGGTGGTTGGTTACACTGATAATTGACACTTGAAATTAATTTAAAGGTTATAATTAAAATGGGTAAAAAAATATCTTGCACTCCACTAGAATTGAAAGAAATAACTGCAAATACAGTGAATAAATTGTTTCAAGATAATCACGAGCAAGATTCAAAAAGAATACTGCAAATTTTAGTGGGTGTAAAGTGAAAGTGGTGTAATCTAAATAAAGTTACAGTTGTTTCGGAAAATGTTTTATTTGCTTACTTTGAATTACAACGTAAGAAGTATATACCATCAAGTTTATGGACGATATATTCTATGTTGAGGTCCTGTTTATCTATACATAAGGATGTAGATATGTCCAAATATTCTAAATTGCAGGCCTTATTGAAACGGATATCTCATGGCTACGCACCTAAAACGTCCAAGATTTTAGAAAAGATATCCATAAATTTATGAGGGACGCTGATGATAAGTCTTATCTGGCTATGGAGGTGGATAAATTTGTATGTATATCGCAGTTTTATATATAACGGTATTCATTTTAGATCGTCAAGATAATGGGTTATAATGGTGTGCTTAGGTGTCAGGAATTAACGGATATGTCTGTCAAAGACAGAATACAGATCCAATTCAATCATTGTGCCTGTATCTAAAACAAAAAATTACATTCCAAGAATGTTTGCAATTACAGATCCTCATTGGATTGACTTATTTAAAAAACATACTAACTTACGTCCTAATAATGTTACGCATAAGAGATTATTCTTAACTTTTCGTAACGGTCATTGTATTAATAGTCCAATTGATATTAATATGGGGAGAATATCAAATGACATTGCGACATTTCTCAAATTACCAAGCTCCGATCTTTACACTGGACATTGTTTCCGAAGAAGTAGTGCGACACATTTGGCCAACCATGGTGGTGATTGTCGACGCTTCGTTAAAAAAGTAGATTGAAATATCTAAAATGCTTGAGTCTGAGCAAGCAAATATCATCTTACCTGGATGATCTAGTGCCCCACATTTGCAATTTGATAGCAACAGTAGTGGTAGCACTGTATATATCCAATGTTACTATAAATATTTCTAAAACTTGTACGATTGAATAGAATTTAAAATAAATATGTGTTATATCGTTTATTACCATTAATTAATTAAATTTGTGTATTGACGATTTCCACACATCATCTTCTTCAAGTGCCATCTCCTCTTAGAACGTTGGCTATCATCAGCTATTTCACTTTTGATGTTGTAGCTCAAAAAACACTCAACGGAACTATAGTTGTACAATTTTCTTAGGTTATTTAACCAGGAAATGCGTCTTATACATCTTACTTTCATCTTAGCTACATTCAAAACTGCCCTCCCCCCAGAGATCTAAATAGGGGACTAGAGACTCCAGTATTTTCGCCTTGAAATTAGTCATGTTGATTAACTAGGGATATGTAATCAGGTAGTTTCCCGTTGCTTACCTGATTCCAATCCCGTTGACTATTTCTTATAGTACGTCCGCCTTCGGGGGCGATTTTTCACCCCCAGGATAATAGAGTGCCCTTCCGATATCATTTGATATCGTTGATTGCTTATACCGGCGCACATTCGGTCTATTACTTAATATTCATGTATTAATATATTACTTTTTTAAGTCCCATAAAGCAAGAAAAAGAAAATTTGACCCTGAAATAATTTGACGTTTCGAACGATAATTTTCTTGAAACCAAATTCACTTTGTTTTTAACACAATTTTTAACACTAACACCAATCTAAAGTTAACTTTTTGTTTTTTCACTATAAATTTCTCTCTATATAAACTTTATATCAATCAAAAAATACATAATTTCAACGAGCAAATTTTTGTTGTGATTCCACACATCACATAACCTCAAACCTATCTCGCCGAAAATTTGACATCACTGAATTTCTGTGCCAACTTTGAATAAATTAACTAACTAAAAATATTACAGCACTCGGCGAGCCATTCCCGCACGCATATGAGTGCTGTAATGAGTCCATTACAGACGCAAAATAGAAAAAAAAAACGGTTTACGGCATCATTTTCAGAAGGTCATTTTCCTCTTAATTCACTAAGATTGTCGGCGGAAAATTAACGACTTTCCGATATCTCTACTCGAGCGTCGAAATTTCTTAAAAATTTCTTCAATTCTTGCAGGTGATAGTGAACGGAAAGAGCTAGCGAAATGTAGTTGCATATCTAGGTAAGTTGCATATCTGTAATCAGCAGCTAAAATGCTTTCAGAAACGTTTTTAAATTTTGCTGAGACTAAACAAATAACGATTTTGATAAAATCGATTTTCTCGCATTTCGTCCTTTCCGCGGTCTAGGCTCCCGTGTAGACGTTATTTCTTAACTGTTGCATATCTAGGTAAGTTGCATATCTGTAATCAGCAGCTAAAATGCTTTCAGAAACGTTTTTAAATTTTGCTGAGACTAAACAAATAACGATTTTGATAAAATCGATTTTATCGCATTTCGTCCTTTCCGCGGTCTAGGCTCCCGTGTAGACGTTATTTCTTAACTGAAAGCTTCCTAGGGAATATTATATACGTTTTCCAGCTAATTTTGGGACGCTGAATCGATTGGTGAAGACTAGAAGTCTATGTAGTGAGTCATTCAAAAGTTGTGATAGCGTGAAATCATTCGGAAATGCGAGTTGGTACATAGCGAGAAAATGTATAAAACTTGTTTTTCTTTTTTTCTACTGTGGCCTACCTTTTTTTAAAAATCTGAAAAACTCATAAAGTTAAAGGGTTAGGTTAGGTTAGGTTTTTTTACCAAATAATTTATAATTAATTTTAAAAAATAATTGTACCAAAACTGTACCTTGGTTAAATAATTAATTTTTATTTCTTCAAGAATCTTATGATGTTAATTTTTTCCGTAAGAGCTCTTATCGGTCTCCAAAACATTAAATTTTTTGATCAATCGATTCAGCCGTTACTGAGAAAAACTTTTTTTTTCGTTTTTGACACATTTCGCTTTTTCTGGAAAACCAATTGATTTAGCGATCTGAAACTTTCAGGATTTTATTATTTAATTGGTACCAAAATATATTCCGAGTATCATATAAATAACTTTCCGGGGCCGAATCACCATGCTTATCAGTGCCGACACGTGCGCCTGGTCGAACAGGCGATCGCCTTATGGCGCCACATTTTTAGTTCGGCATATTATGAGCCCAAATATGATTTTATCAGAATGTGTTAGAAACAGGGACTAAAAATGAAAAATATTTCGTTCGTTTCTGATCAGAAAGAAAACGGTAAATTTCGTTTACCTTATTTACATTCTCATCCAAAACATATCGTTTTCGTTTTCGCGAACCGAAATTAAATAACGGTTAAAACATGTTCTGTAAATTTTACTACATGGAATACTATCACATCTTCATTTCACATCATCTTCTTCATTACGCCACTAATATTACGTTGTTGCTCTCCTAACAAACCAACCGCTTTGAGCATATTTGTTATCCTAAAGACTTTCTTCAAACCAACATCATATTCTTCTAAGACCGCTTATATTATTTTTTAAAGGTATGAGGAAGCATGCATTGCCTTCAATCCTAACAGACGATATAGAACCTTTAAATTTGTCTAACGAATTAAAAATTGTGCGAAATATACAACAGGTATGACACCGCTGGATGCAGTGAATTACATAGAAAGAAATAATGTATCTGAAAATTTTCCTAATATTATTGTTTGCTTAAGAATATTTTAACAACTATTACTGTGGCCAGTGGAGAATGTTCGTTCTCTAAATTAAAAATAATTATAAATTATTTGCGATCTTCTATGGCCCAACAAAGATTAATAACTTTATCTATATTAGCCATAGAACATGAGATAACAGAGAAAATAAACTACGACGACATCATTAATAATTTTACAAAGGAGAAAGCCAGAAGAGTCAATTTTTAATTTTTTTTTTATGTTATGGTTTTTGTATAAGTTATATATTCTGTCAAAGTGTCTATACCCATATTATTTTTTGTAAATATTGTTATTAGAATTACATTTGTATTCTATTTGTTAAGTAAATATAATAATCATCGGTTTGAGGCCAAAAAAAATCTTGTCGGGGAGAAGAAGAATCTCAACAGAGGAGAATGGACTCCTGAAAGACCTGGACACCAGGATGAAAGACTTCTGGAAGAGAAAGAAGGAAACTAGACCTGCAAAGAAATGATATTTGCGTGGTCCTTGTTGGCCTGTCCGCGATCAAAAAAAAATTAAAAATCATCGGTTTATTTTTTTTTAAAATATGGGGCGGGGGCGGCGTAAGTTGTGTTTCGCCTTAGTCGGCTTATACCCCTAGGGCCTTTAACACAAGATTAACATTGTTACTATTTAAAACAAAACCACCATCTCTTACAAAAACATCGTTGTCTTCTTTATCAATCCCATATGTATACATTACTCTGAAATTGTTGATTACTCTCCGCATTTGTTGTTGCCGCAACTTTAAATTTGTCGTAATTTTTCGCGAAACTAAACAATTCTTCTTGCAGATTTTCTTTTATAATATTTGGGTAATAGTTTTCAAGCAATTCACACAATTTTTTAAAAGCTATTTGATGGCACTACTTGTTTAACTTCATCAAAATTTGCTGGAGACCAACACATTTTTTTAATTTTAAAGTTTAATTGAGTTGGGGTAATTGAGTTACGGTAATTGAGTTGGGGTACTTGAGTTGGAGTAATTGAGTTGTGATAATTGAGTTGAAATAATTGTGTTGGGATAATTGAATTGGGGTAATTGAGTAGCGGTAATTGATTTGGGATAATTGAGTTGGGGTAATTAAGTTGGAGTAATTGAGTTGGGGTAATTAGTTGGGGAAGATGATGCGTTCTAGACCACTCCTGCCGTAAGATTTACATGTGGCTGCTCCATCCATAAGATTCCCATGAGCCCAAAGGAGCAAAAAGGAGCAAAACCGTTGTTGAAAACTGTCGAGTCAGCATTTTCCTGTTTCAACTTGTCTGTAAACGTGACCGTAGAAACACTGTCAGTTTCTTGTAATTGTTCTATGCTTATTCTATCTATCTTTATAAAAACTTGAGATGAATTGATCTCAACATTTCTTATATCTATTTTTGACAAAGTCTGTACTCTCTGAGCCGTCCCTAGAGCTAATAGAGTAACGCATTTCCTTGTGAGCTTTTCCAGTGTAAGCTCTTCATTCGGGTACCATTTAGTCAAAAAGTCTAAGACAACTGATGTATCCCACGTTATATCATATTTTTTTAGAGACGGGCAAAGCTTGGAAACGCCCCTAAAAATCTGTTGATCCTGTAGTCCTCAGATATCTTGTCTGTCACTATCAAGGACAATGCTTCTCTATAGCTGTTTAGGGACCCGTATTGACTACCCTTGTTAAACAAATCAGTCAGAAACTCTAATATATCTGGGATTGATGCCTTGTACATATCGATTGCCCCCCACCCCCGTCCCCCCCTTGACAATGAGCAAACCATCTCTTCATGAACACATTGTACTGCCTTAAGGA
This sequence comes from Phosphuga atrata, assembly GCA_944588485.1. Classification (NCBI taxonomy): domain Eukaryota; kingdom Metazoa; phylum Arthropoda; class Insecta; order Coleoptera; family Silphidae; genus Phosphuga; species Phosphuga atrata. The sequence goes on along the minus strand of OX155894.1, from coordinate 63,274,611 downwards.
GCTATCCGTCAATGATGCTATCATGATATCCTATCATAATGTCCTGAGAATACTCCGGCAGCAAGGGTAAGGTGGGGGTGCAGGTTGCTGCTGCTAGAAAAAGTTGTAACAAAATTATGTGATTGAAGTATAATTTAGACACTTTAATTTAGACAATTATTTCAGAACCGAGAAGTTTTTGAAAAACTGGGTACCATGGTTGTGTGGCCCAAGGAAAAAGCATATGGAAAAGCATATAAATACATCTTGGACCAATTTAAGGTAAATGCGTTTACAGCAATAGCATCTGGGTCTATCAACCATGATACATATTTAGAACATTTCTTGTTAAGTCTTGTCGCAAACATGTCAATCTGAGGTTCATTAAATGATTTAGCTATCCTCTCGCAAGCTGTGGTTGATAAAGTCGTACACCACTGCCATATATTCCTTGAAATTTGCGTGAGTGAGGATATTGAATATCGCCCATCCTGTTAATATACGAAATAGCCGTTGAGTTATTTATACGAAGACGTATTTGGCAGTCGTGGTGATCCCTTGCGAAAGTCTTTAGGCCGAAAACAGCGGCCAGCAACTCTAATGAGTTAATAATTAATCTAATGATTAATAGCCTGTCATTGAAGCATCGGAGAATATTTCTACACATTAATTGTCATCCATAATCTTACGACTTGAATGCTTCATGGCCTCTAACCGGCAACTGAGATCCGGCAAGATGGAGCTTGGAACGGTCATAGATTTATCATAGTCGGCATCATCCTTTAAGTTTAAGAACTTAGAGCGTTCTATTGTTTTGTGTAAAACCAGCCGTATTCCACGGCGGGACAATTTTCCAGAAAATGTGTGTAGCCCCAGCCCTCGTTAAGTCTGATAGGAATATTAGGTTTGTGTATTTTTGGAATTTTTGGAAGTTCCTATCAGACCGGTAGTATCTTATGTTCAAGCACCATCTTACAAATTATGTAAATTATTAAAGAATATCATACCGGAAACCATAGATTTCAAATCTTCTAAAAGTATAAAAAACTGGCAAGACCTAATAAATAAAACAAAACATATTGCGGTTCCTAGCCATGCCAAATTAATCTCTTTCGATGTTACTAGTCTATTTACCTCAATCCCAATCGACGAACTAAAAAAGATCATAAAAGACCATTTAACTAGTAAGAATACCAACATAGTTTTACAATCAGAAATTCTTACGCTACTAGAAACTTGCTTAGAACAAAATTATTTTAAATTCAACAACCCGTTAAGCCCGTTACTGGCGGAAATATTCATGAATAATCTGGAAGAAAATTTCTTTAATTTGGATAATAACTTAATAAAACTTATCAAATTTTGGTACAGATATGTAGACGATATTATCAGTTTATTCACAGGGTCAAATAGACAACTAGACCACTTGCTACAGCTACTCAACAATATAAACCCATCTATCCAATTTACAATAGAAAAAGAAGTAAATCAACAAAAAAAATTTCTTGACAACAATAATAACTAACAAAACTACTTCGTCATTAGAATTTAAAATATTTCGAAAACCGACTTACTCAGATGCTGTAATTCCTGCACACTCCAACCATCCTGAAAACATAAAAATGGCTGCCTTTCACAGACTATTAAATACCCCACTATCCAAAGCAAATTATAATTTAGAATTAAAAACCATTAAACAAATTGCCGCAAATAATGGTTATGATCCTAGTATTATAGATAAACTTATATTCAGAAAGGAAAAGAAACGGATCTTAAACAAAATTTTCAAAAAATCAGAAAACGAAGAAATTAAACAATATCGTAGATTAAGCTACATAGGTAACAGCAGTCGAAGAATAAGTTAAGATCTAAATCAATGCAATATAACTTCAGCATTTTATAACAATTACACAACTAAAAACATATTAGTTAACAATAAACTAAATTCTATAGACCAAAACGAACGAAGTGGAATTTACCAAATAAAATGTAACGATTGCAATGCATCATATATAGGACAAACAGGCAGGACCTTTAATATTAGGTTTAATGACCACATGAGATCCTAGAAAAATAAAAAATCAGATTCAAATCTAGCCAAACATTTGAATGAGTCTAATCATACCTGATACCTGAATACACCTGATACCTGAAAATCTACAAATTTTACATATCGTAGATCAGTGCTTCCCAAAGTGGTGGGCCGCGCCCCCATAGGGGACCGGGGCCTACCCGCAAGGGGGCCGCGAAGACCCGCGAATATAACACATGAATATATCTTCGTTAAATAAGTTTAGCTGTCAAATATGCACGTACATCAATTAAAATTATAAAGTCCGTTAAAATATTGAAATTACGACAAATAATATGATATTAATAATGACGAGCTTACGATATTTTTCGAAAAGGTTAATTAACTGAATCTTTCTCTTCAGGGAAAAAGTACTAATTTACTGATTCTTAACAATAAGCTACAAGCCTTTAAAAAAAAATTCCGTATGGACCAAGAGCTTTGGACAAGGAAGCACAAGCATATTTATTTCTTTGCATGAAGAAAATAGCATGTCGTTGTCAACAGAATTTAAATCATTTAACAGAATCAATTCACTTTTTTGAAAAGTATTTTCGAATTTAAATCAAACTAAAGAACATCAAATCAAACTGATCATCTTCCCTGGATATTACAAGAAGAATTAATTGTCTTGAGATCGGATTCAACACTCGCATTGGAATTTTCTGGAAGCGATATTTCAGGATTTTCGATATAGCGGCAAAACGAATTAACTGACTCAGCATTAAATATTCTGGTTCCGTTTGCAACAACGTACCTCTGCGAATCAGTACTATGTTATTAATTAAGAACAAGCATAGGTTATGCCTATCAGAATCATTAGAAAATAATCTTAGAATATCAATTTCAAATAATGGGTGATTTTTTAACCGTTTGAAGAATTTTGAAAAATCACAGAAAATTTGGAAAAGTGAAAGAAACATTTATTTGCGCCGATAAATGAATGCCTGCCATTTACTTTTTAAAGATTATTTCATGTAAATGTTGCCCACTGCTACGCCGTAGGTGGTCCATCCGTGGGCTCCAATTTTGGCATACTATTTCCAGCACATCGGTCGGTATCTCACCAATGGCAGCTGTATTGTCTTTTAGTGCTGAAATTGTGACTGGTTTGTCCCTGTACACGAGAGACTTCACGTATCTCCACAAAAAAATAGTCTAATGAGGTCGAATCGCATGATCTTGGCGGGCAATGAACTACTCCAAAACGTGAGATTAATTGCTCACCAACTCGCCTCTCAATAGGTTCATGGTATCGCGTGCCGTGTGGTATGTGGCACCCTCTTGATGAAACCACATGTCAAACAAGTCCAATTTTTCCATTTTACGCAAAAAAAGTCGGTAATCATCGCACGGTACCTTGCTCCATTGACTGTAACGTTGCGATTTTCATCGTTCTTAAAGAAGTACTATATAAAGTACATGGATAAATGATGCCGCCGGCCCACAAACCGCACCAAACAGTGCATCTTTCAGGGTGCATTGGCAGCTCTTGAACTGCTTCTGGCTGCTCTTCACACCAAATTCGGCAATTCTGTTTGTTGACGTACCCATTGAGGTAAAAATCAGCTTCGTCGCTGAAGACCACTTTTCGATAGAAAAATGGATCTTCATCCAAGTTTTATAAGGCCCTTTCACCAAACAAACTACGTTGTGGTGCATCAACTGGCTTCAGTTCTTGTAGCAGCTGTATTTTCTATGGTTTCATAAAAAATCTTCCAGGTGGTCGAATAACACAAACCTCACTGTTAAAAACGGCGACGAATTAACATATTGCGATCTTCATCGACACTGACCGATACAGCAGCAATATTTTCCTCGGTACGCAACTATTCGCATACTATGGTTAATGGACTAATGTCCAATAAAGTGAAACTGGTGCGAGAGTTGGTCACAACGGCTTGAATATCCTGTTCGGTGGGTCGATTATGACGACCATAAAATGGACGTAATTTACGAAACACATTTGCCACACAGCACGTATTTTTATAATAAAATTCAATGATTGCAAGCGTTGTTCGTTTGTTAGTCTATTCATGGTGAAATGGCAAACCTTACTGAGCAGTTTTGACATTTCCACATGTCACGATTTTTTTTACCCTGAAAAAATTCACAATGAAAAACCAAATAGCAAAAAAATTGCCAGATCTAAATTTCTTGTGTAATAATATTCAAACACATCCATCATAAATTTAATCTATTAACATTAATCTAATTAATGCTAATTATTATTTAATTTTTTTGTTTGCTAATTTGTTGAATTTTGTTTTCATGCTTTTTATTTCACTTTGCACAAAATTGGACTTCTTTAAAACGCCCGAAACATTACTAAAGATGCTAATGAAAATTTTTCAGCTATATTGTCTAATACTAATTTCTTAGTAATAAGGAATACACGGAGATCGATAAAGAGTTAAATAAAAACATTTGTGAAACTTATACCTAGTGTTTATTATTTATTATTATTATTTATTATAATGTTTCACCTAGTACCTACAGCTGAATCTTTAAATTTTATTAATTTATTTTACATTTGTGTTTCATAATAAAATATTAATAATAATAATTTATTCACATTTGCCACAGAATTATACATACATGTGATGGTCAACGAACAAAATTGATTAAAATAAATACATTAAAATTACATTAAAACTTGCATACAATTTACAACATATTATTACTGTTGGAGGAATTCATCAATTGAGTAAAATTCTCCATCAGTCATTAAAGTTTTGATTTTACTTTTAAATTAATTTTATGGCTTACATTTAATGTCATCACTTATTATTAGATGGTTAAATAGTTTAGTGCCATGCTGTAGAGGTCTTAATTGCATAGATGCAGTGCTATAGTTATTTGTTCTTAGTGTAGCACAGACATTTGTAAGTAAATATCGATGTTAGGGATGGGATGGATGGTAGGGATGGATGGTATTATTAGCATTATTAGTAAAATATTAATACGAGTATTTCGATATTATTTGTTGAAGGTTTTTTTTAGTTTTAATTGACAAACAGGACTACAAGGACAGGAATACAACAGGACATTTTTTAAAGACATTCAAAAAAAACATTTACATTTAATTGATCTTATTTTATTAAAATGAAATATTACGATAAGCCAACATACGATGTTTACTTAAAACTTTAGTTAATTTGAATGGTTTCTGTATTAATTAGGGAATTATTAATCTAGCAATACCTAAGTTATGATGTGGTAATAACCGATTAAGTTGTAAAAATGAATAGAATGGTTGCAACTGTTACTACGTGGTAATTCACAATCTACGTTGTAAAAATGATATTACAGTACATATTTAAAGGCGTGGATATCATTACTCACATCTATCCTAATATAATTAAACATGATCATTTCATTCTATGAGCCATGAAACCATTAAACGTTTTTTAGATTTTTTCAGGAAAAACAAAATTACATTTTGATGTTTTAAAACTGATGAAATGAAAAAAGTATTTTAAATTAATAAAAATAAATAAATTCGTTAATATTTAACTATTTCATTATTTAAAATTTGGTATTGTCCAGGGGACCATTGGTCCCCATTGGTCAATGGCAATTTTTTAGAACCCTAGTCCTCAATCCAATTATACTTCTCGTTTAATTCTCACTTATATAATTGAGCTGCAAGCGTTTTGCTGCATTGAGCAATTTTTGATAGGTAGCATAGATCCCAGGCGTTTTAAATGTTGTTGTTTCAATAGTCTGGCACGGCAAGTTGGCAAAAAAGTTTGCAAAGAAACTTCGAATCAGATTGTACAAGTAAAATAGAGCAAATAGGGATTAAGAGAATTAAAGGCTGTTTTTTCAACGGAATGCTTCTTTTTTCTCTTTTAATAGTAGTTTATGATACAAGTGTGTGAAGAACGGCTTTTGTGCATGAAGTGCGAAGTTAAAATCACGAGCCGATGGCGGGTGCTTTAATCGCAATGAGTACACAAAAGCCTTTCTAACACGTGTATCATATATTATTTTATCTACGAAACATGTTAAAATACTGTTGAATCTACAAAAAAAATATGTCTAGTTGAATATCGTTGTTCTGCGTATTGCTTAGCAACCGACGCCGCGCGCCGCGACGCTGACATGCGTTATAGCAGGTTAGGACTATAATATATACAGACATCCAGTTGCGAGCGACCAAATGAACACAAGTTTACGAAAAATGAGTGAAGATCAGTTACGGCGTGATTTACGGTTGAGACTTGAAGGCTGTTCAACAGGTGAAGACAGCGAAGATGAACCACCAAACGCTAACCCACTATTACCGTTCAATCCGCTCAAATCGGTAATAGATATTTTCATTAAAGTGCGGGTTAGTTAATTTTACAACGCGACAGCTCGTTTTATTCCCCATTAGCTGGAGCGTTGTAGAGTGCGGAAACATTGATTTTACAACGCGATAGCTCATAGAACGTTCTAAAATCATTTACGTACGAAATTTGTTAAGATTATTATTTAAGAAACAAATAGATTTAAATTAATTATAAAATTGGAAATTATTAAATTTTTTTAATGTTGGTACTCACAAACTTTGACATTTTTACTAACTCAAACTTATTTGGTAGGTACATAATCTGCCATTTTTCAAATGACAGACGCAGACAGTGAAATTTAAAAAATCACTCTTATTTTCTAAATTATCGTGTCAAATATGGTGTAAAGTAGCGTTTTCTAAATTAGATTTTATTGTCTTATACTTAATTTATTTTGTAAGTGTCCATGTTAAAATTTACTGGTCACTTTACCGCATTGTAGCCGTACTTTGCAACATAGTGTGTAAAAATCTAGTTTGGCTTGACGTATACACGATGTCAAAGCTTGCTTTACAATTCAGGAAGCTAAACAAATTTTTGTTTTGAAATTTCATTTTTGTTGACCACATACATGATTGTTTACCATCTTGTTTATGTTGCAGGATACTAGAACCCACGTGATTCTCGAACTCTATGAGACAGAGCGATCCTACGTCGAATCCCTGCAGACCCTCGTCACAGTAAGTTTTCAACTTTTTTCATAATCAAATCTTTCGCCGCGCGTTTTGTTTTCTTTGCAAAAATATGTAGTCAATGTAGTCTTTGTAAAAGTATGAAATAAATAAGTGCTAAAATTACATCTGATCATATTTTTATAAAAAAATGTCAATCAAAATTTTAATGCAAACACAAATAATGTTTGTTTTTATAATATTTCCCATCTACATTTTCTATTACCTATATGTACTATGTTGGAAAAAAATTGTACAAAATGAAAAATTTTAAAACTTACAACTTATAACTGTTTCATATTATTTTACTCGCAGAAAAAAAAAATTTAACTGAGCAAATTGTAATCAAATATTAAATTACAGTTTAATCAGATACAATAATTATTTATTTTTCGAAACAATCATTTTACAATTAACTATGCTATGTTCTGTACTTTTTTTATTTTAATACTTTTGAAATAGCCATGTGATTAAAAAATCGTTTAAAAATATTAAATATAGTACCCTAGTAAATTTAACATTCATAAAGCGTCATAAAATAAAAAAAGTTATTTATGTGTCCACGCTATCTACCATTGAAGGGAGGAAGATTTCCTTCAATTTCGGATTCGGTCGTTCTGGATCGGAGGCTGTCATTAGCATTGATTTTTTACTATTCAACTCACGCGCGTTCAACCGCCACGAAAACCAACATTTTAAAAACAGAAATGAAGACAATATACAACTTTTAAAATAACATAAGTCGAATCATTTGGACGAACAAACCTAATCCTGCATTTTATGTTATTTTTTTTTAACACATTATAATCGAAGTTACATTTAATTCTACCGTTACAATTTTTACAAAATAATATATGACAGAAAGACCTCTGAGACATTCTGAGTGTTGATTATTAGCCCGTTGAACAAAAAAGATTATTAATATGAAAATAATAAGTATATAATTTTGTTTTCTAATAATTTTAGTAAATTATTAGCCAATATCAAAAGCCTTTGTTCAATGCTGATTATTAACAAATTGACAGACTAAAATCACTAAATGGTAAGAAGGTTTTGTTATGGGAAATTTAATTCTCTACAACAGTGTTTCTCAAACTTATTTGTCTCATCGCCCACCTGTGACATACTAAAGTTAATAACGCCCCCCAAATATATATATATATATATATATATATATATTTATATATATATATATATATATATATATATATATATATAATATGGAAAGGATGCGATGTTGCGTTATCAATTTATCTAATTGTTCGTGAGGAACAAACGCAAAATTTCATATTATTCAGTCAATTTCTTTGTTTTGTTAGAAGCTGATAAACAGCACTGAACCCTCGTTCGACTAAGTATGAAGTTGGAAAAGCAATTAATAATTTCTTGACGACTTTCCACAAAGATGAATAGTGGTCAATGACTTCTTTCTGCAACCAAAACTCTTCATATGAGTTTTAAATGTTGCTTTTAAGACTATATCATTTTGCAACTCTAATTCTTTAATTCTTAGGCTAATTCTTTTTCCAAAACAGGGTCTGCGTTTTCATAACTTTAAAATGGTGTTATTATCCTACCAGGAACTTCCAAATAAACAAATCTTTGAATCTCTTTCTCATGTCATTATGTAACATCTCCAAATGATTTGTGACTATTAGAATATGTTCATCAGATATTTCTTCAGTTTCCTGAATTTCCATCAGTTTAGGGATTTGGTAAAATTGACGACGAGTCCATTTTTTTGAAGCAATAATTTTCAGTAAATTCTGAAATTATCGACTTCGTTTTAATTAGAGTGACTTTTTCACCTTGTAGTTTTTTATGGTATTTATGGTATTAAATTTTTCAAACAAATCTGATAAATAAGCTACCATTTTTTTTGATTTTTGTTAGTCCGGTTTTGGTAGTCCGTATAGAATATCTTTTTTCTGTTTCTTTGGAAACGGTAACAGATACTTTATAACTTTCAAAAAATTCAATAATCGTTCTATAAAGTTCTTAAAATCGTTGAAAACTATTCCCCTTTGAAAGCCATCGAACTTCAGTATAGAGTAATAAACGTCTGTAGTTAGTTATCTTCATTTTTATCGCACAACTTACGAAATAGCCGACCATTCAATGAATGTGCCTGTATCTTGTTTATTGCAGTAATAATAAGCTGAATCGATTGGTGAAGGGGTTCACTTATATTTTTGGCAACTAGATGTTGACGATGTATGATGCAATGAACGATTATAATATTTGAAAGAGTTTTGTTAAGTTATCCTAAAAAACCTATATTAGAGCCTACCATAGCTTGTCCTCCATGAGTCGCACAAGCAAAAAGTTTATTAAGTGGAATTTTATTGTCATTAAAAAATTGATCAATTACTCCAAATATTGATTGACCCCTTTGGTATCTGTTTCTAAATATCTTGCAAATTATAATTCCTCTTTCATTTGTTCATCATGTACAAACCGAACATATCCTACCAATAATGATTCATTTCCAGGTAACATACTTTCATCTAATATTTGCAAAGAATATCTGTAAATCGCAAAATGTCATAGAACAATTCTGCTGTATTTTCACCCATTGCATCAATTCCTCTTTGAATATTGTCATTACTGAAAAGAATTGATTTAATTACGTTTAATGGAGATATGTGCAACACAGTACTGATTACCTCAGCAAATGCAGGCAAAATTAATTCTTCTCCAATTATATGGAGTTTTCCCGTCTTTGCAATTAGTAGTGATAACTTGTATGAAGCTCGAAGTCCATCTGTGTTTTCTTCTTTACGAGCTGCTAAACATTGCTTTTAAAGTTTAGCGTTTCTCAAAGTTTTCTCGCAAACGTTGGAAATATGACACAGCTTGATTATTTTTATGGGGATGCATGTCTTGTAAATGTTCTAACAATCTGGAAGGCTTCATAGCTTCATTCGAAAATGTTTCATAGCAAATGAGGCTCATCGGGAGCTGGCTATTATGTGGTGATATTATGTGGTATAACACCATATTTTATGTATTCCACAGAATATTGTCTGCACTTCTCTTTGTGTTTTTCCTAATTTATTAAAATAAGAAACAATAATTTATTAAAATATGTATAGATATGAAAACATAATGAAATTAAGTTATAGATTCTATAAGAAAACGCATTTATCATTGAATTTTATTTTGGACAAAAATATTAGTATAAATAATTTATTATGTTTTCTATTTAAAAATATTAAATATTAAAATAATAATTTAAAATGACATACCGGTTTTTAAGTAAGTATGTAGGTATATTATATGTACGTATAGTTTGTATGAATAACTATGTATTCGAACGAAGTGTGGCTTGCGGTAGGTGTAATTTGGGAAAAAAGTAATGAAGATATTTTGCAGCTCTTATTTTACTCGCTCCCATAGATCATACCGCGCGCTCTCTCTTTCTCCCTTTCTAGTGTGCTGTGTTACCAACCCGAAATTTGTCTTGGAGGTAGATAAAATTTCAAAGTTGGTAGTTTTGAAAAAAAAAACATCTCGTTTTAGGAAGAAACCAATAAAAAAGCTGAGTTACTAATCGTTAATATTTAAAATAGGAATCGAAAATATGTAATAAAACGTATAATACTGAATACGGAACAATTTTTTTGAACGTATTTGTTTGTTTTTAATTAACAGAAATACAATGTATAGCTCATGATATCTACCGCCCCCTATATCGCCCCCTAGCTACCTACCGCCCCCCATATCGCCCCCTGGCTACCTAGCGACCCCCAAAACAACGTCATCGCCCACTGGGGGGCGATATCGCCCACTTTGAGAAACGCTGCTCTACAAGATATGTTCGATATATCTTTAAAAATATAGCTTAGTGTCCCTGGTATTTGCACTTTTTCGAGACAAGAAAAATGTGAACTAAAAGGTGTAACAAAAATATTCTCACAAATTTATTTTTTTTGTTAACCATAAGGGTTTTTATAAATATTTTATTTAATAAATTTGAGAAATTGTCAAAATATAAACATTCTGAAGAAAAACAAGAAAATAATTTACTTAAATATAATAAAATAATATATGGCAGAATATCTCATGTAATATGGCAGGTATCTCTAGCTGCCCTAATATTTCAGAGAAATGTTTGGAAAAATATTTCGGGAAATTCCTTGTTTACCTCTACAGTTCGTTTCAAGCAATGCAGAGGCACGTGTCACAATTAATTCCTGGATTCCTGGAAGTTGAATTTATCTTAAAAATACAATATAAGCAGAAAAGCAGAATGTATAAGGATTCAATTCCATTGAAAAAGTTTTTGATGACGGAATGTTTGCATAGGAATCAACAACCACCAGATTTAGATTGTGCGCTAAACAATGGATAATATATATATATATATATATATATATATATATATATATATATATATATATATATATATATATAGGCAGCAGTCTACATAGAGTGACAGTACAGTGACAACGTTTGTGCATTTCAGTCTTGTAAGTCTAATTATTACCTAACACATAATTTTATTTTTAATAAAGTGAATAATTTTTAACCCCAGATAAAATCAGTACCAAAAGAAAGAGCTATTCCGTCGAGTACAAAAAGGGAATCGTGAATGACTCCAGGGATGTAAATCTTGTAGCCTTCTGTAAAGAGAATATGTTGGATCTCCGTATGGTACCAAAATAGCGTGCAGACTACGATAACCTGTGTAAACTGGTGGACCAAGGAAATGGGAAAAAACGCAGGGTTGGATCAGGTCGGCAGCCGTTATTTTATGAGTTGGAAGAATGCAACTGGGAATGGATTGCTGACAGGAGAGCAATGGCTTTGGATGTGCGCAGAGCTGATATTAAAAAATTTGCCCTTGCAATGACAATTGAATTTGATATATCCACAGAAGAATTCATAGCATCGTCACACTGGATGGATAACTTCCTTCAACGACATGAACTGTCTCTAAGGAGATCAACAACAATGTTTAAGCTGGAAGACAATGAAGTTGTTAAACGTGCACTTGCATTTAAGCTTTTTGTTGATGGCATCGACTTTTTGAAATACCAACTCTCCAACATGATTGCTATCGATGAGACCGCTGTATTTCTAGGCCAAGGAGCTCAAACGACGGTCCACCACAAGGCTTCCTCGTTAATTTACGTTCCTTCTACCGGTTACGAAGGTTGGCAGCAAGGGTAGAGGTCTTAACTTCTGGGTCTCCCTGTTGAGGCTGACGTCTGTTGATGATCCACTTCAGGACGTAGTATCCAAAGATGATTTTATTTAGTTTTATTCTTATTTTCTTGAATACGCTCATTATTATTTTGATATAATAATCTTAATTTATCTTGACTTACAATATCATGACTAACAATATAATTATTTACAAAACGAGTTTCTAAATCAACATTAAAAGGATAATCTACTTCAGTATATCCAGATATTATTTCTGATGGTTTTTGCTTCGTTACAGAATGGATAGAATTATTATATGCTAGAATTGAATAAATAACTTTAATTTCCTTCTTATAAAGTTCTTGGTTGATGAATAAATGGTTGTGTTCTATTATCGTAGAGTGTACGCGTTCTATCATACCATTAGATTCCGGATGCTGAGAACTAATATAGTGTAATTTTATTTTTTGTATTCCAACAATTCCTTAATAACTGATTTTTTTTAATTCTAAATGATTATCTGCAATTATCTTCGAAGGTATTCCATGGTGTGTAAAAAACTTAATTAAATTATTTGCAATTTCAATAGCCTGATGTGAATTTCATTTATGAAGTTGAGTATATTTTGAAAATAAATCTACAATAGTGAGAAATTTAATTTCTTTCATATTTACTAACTAGACAAATTTCACATTGGTTTGTAAATTTTTTTATAGTTTGCCGTCTATTAGGCCAATAAAATATTTTCTTTATTCTTGCTTCAGTCTCATCTATACCTCCGTCACTTGATTTTACTTCATGATACATTTTTAATAGTTTCCTCAATTTTATCGTCAGTTTCTACATCGGTTAACTTTTCCGTACACCTAACAACAAGCTAATTTCTGAAATCCTAAAATATTTTTGCACAATAGCACAAAACTATTCATATATTGCGTTTTCAAAATATAGATGATTTTTTATCTTAGGTTAGGTTAGGTTTAAGTGGCAGCTAATGCTCACATAGGCCTCAGATGGGCCCGTTGTGTTACCACGGTACTTGCAGTACAACCCTCCTCAGGGGATTTTGTCAAACCATTTCGAGCCGTGGATGAGAGAACCTCATGAGAGTCTGCGTATCTAGTGATGCGAGGTCAGAGAGATCATCCAAGAAAGGTCGGCCTAAGAAGAGCAATCGTGTTGCGGTCAGAGAGGGGCATTGGCGTAGGTAATGCTAAACACTCTCCTCTTCCTCCTCGTCCAGGCAGCCTCTGCAGTAGTCCCGCTTCGCTATGCTCAGTCTCTCAGCGTGCTTGCCAATGGGACAGTGTCCCGTGATGACTCCCACTGCCAGTCTGATATCGTTTCTTTTTAGAGAGACGATGTTGTTGCTTCTTTTCCTGTTTCGGTGAGGCCATATTTGCCTGGTTACCTCGCAGGTTTCTTCATCCCTCCATCTTCGCTCCACTAGGTTCGAGGTTATTTCGGCTATGGTCTCCTTGCACGAGGCAAATGGAATACCAATATCCTGTAATATTTCGGTTGAGTGCAGGCTTGTGCCGTTCTTTGCAAGCTCATCCGCTTTTGCGTTACCTGAGATCCCGCTGTGGCTTGGTACCCACGTGAGTCTCACGTTTGTGTGTGCTGCGAGCTCATTCAGCTTTCTCCGACAGCCAGAGACCACTGCTGAGTTGGTGCACACGCTAGTAACTGCCCGGAGAGCAGCTTGGCTATCGGTGTAAATGTGGATCTGTTCACCAGGGTCCCCATTTACCATCCGCCACTCTGCTGCCCCTTTTATGGCGGTTACCTCCGCCTGTAGAACGCTGCAGTAGTCCGGCAGGCGTAAGCTAATTCTGAGGTTGAGGTCGTTGGAGAAAACTCCGCTGCCTACTTTGTCCTCCCTCCGTGAGCCGTCTGAAAAGACCTGCGTGTGTCCTGCTGGTACCTCTTTCTTTTCCATCCACTCCTCTTTAGAGGGTATGTGGTATGAGAAGTTGTTACCAAAAGCAGGTGTTGCTAGACATCGGTCTATGTTTTTGGGCACCCCTTTAAATTCATTGATTATTCCGGCGTGTCCACGATAGTCCGATGTCAACATTCGCACTGACTTTAGTCTAAGTGCTGTGGTAATGGCAAGTTGCTTGCCCATTAAATCGACCGGGGCTATGTCCAGGATTGTCTCCAAGGCTTTCGTAGGCGTCGTTCTCATGGCTCCCGTTATCATGAGCGCCGCCATTCTCTGCACTTTTGTAAGCGCCATTTGATGGACTCTTTTATTAAGTGCCGGCCACCATATGAAAACGCCGTAGTAGAGTATTGGTGTAACTACGGCTCTGTATAGCCAGAAGGTAATCTTGGGGTTGAGGCCCCAAGACTTCCCCACCGCTCTCTTGCAAGAGTACAGGGCCACCGTTGCTTTCCGTACTCTTTCGTTTATGTTGAGCTTCCAAGATAACTTTCGGTCTAGTATGAGACCTAAGTACTTGGCGCTCTCCTTGATCGCCAGTTCAGTGCCCTTTAGCATTGGGGGCCTGAATTCTGGGATGTTGTGTTTTCTTGTGAAAACGACTAGCTCGGTTTTCGCCGGGTTGACATCTACGCCACACCTTTTGCACCATTGCGCTAGTTTCGATAGGGCCCCTTCAACAAGTTGCGACATTGTATTGAGGTGTTTCCCTGAGGCCGCTATTGCTACGTCATCCGCATAGGCGACGACCCTGCAGCCGGATTTCCTAAGTTGCTCATTTAGCGTGATGTTCCAAAGCAATGGTGAGAGGACGCCTCCTTGTGGGGTTCCCCTACTCACATTCCTTCTTATGTGGGATTCTCCCATTGTGGCCCTAATGTTCCTTTCACGGAGCATTTTTCCGATCAGGTGACCATTGTCCATGGCTAGTCCAGTTAAGGCTGATTCTATGGCTTCTGGCTTCACGTTGTTAAATGCCCTTCTATATCGAGGAAGACAACCATCGTGAACTCCTTACCAAGGCGTCGAGTGCTGTTTCCACGGATTTCCCCTTTGTGTATGCGTGCTGAGACATTGACAGCATTTCAGGGTGTAATGCCTCCTTCATGTGCAAGTCAATCAGTCTTTCAAGTGTCTTTAGCAGGAACGATGATAAGCTGATTGTTCTCAGGTCTTTGGGGGAGGTGTGTGAGGCCTTTCCTCCTTTTGGGATGAAGACCGCTTCGACCTCTCTCCATATTTGACATCATGGATATATGAGAGGTTTATACATGCCTTAAACATAGTCTCCAACCAAGGTGTAACTATATATATGGCCTCTTGCAGCTCAACTGGACTGATCCCGTCAGGTCCAGGTGACTTAAAGGGTTTGAAGCTTTTGATGCTCCAGGTTAGCTTATCTCCACCTACAATTCTCTCAGCCAGATACCGAGGTGGAGCAGTTATGGTGGAGTCCACTACACTTATTCCATTGTCTGGAAAGTGTGTATCCATGAGTAACTCCAGCGTTTCTGTACATGAGGTTGTCCAGTTTCCATCTTGCTTCTGTATGAAGCTTTGGACTGCCGGATCCTTAGATAAAATTTTTCGCAGTCGGCTGGGTTCTGAGGTTTCCTCTATTTGCTCGCAGAGCCGAGCAAAGGATGACCTTTTGGCCTTCCTAACCTCCGTTTTGAAATTCCGTGGGCTGTTCTTATAGGCAGTCCACTCATTGGTGCTTTTTGCCTCGTTGAACAGCCTCCTGCTTTCCTTTCTTAGGGAGCTTATTAACGGCGTCCACCACCGTGGTTTGCTCTTACCTATCCTGCTCACGACTTTGCATGATGTGCGCATGGCCTTGTTACAGGCACCTGTGAACTGTTTTACAGTTCTGTCTAGCTCATCCCCTGTTTTTGGCGTTGGGGGCGGCTCTTCCGATAGAAGACCCGATAGGGTAGTTTTGTACTTACCCAAGTCAGTCTTCCGTTTGTCTACAAACTTAGGCCTAGTTTGCATCTGTATGTCTACCTTAAATTCAATAAACCTATGATCAGAAAAGGAGTGTTCTTTTGACACTTTCCAATTGCTTACAAGGTTAGGCGTTTTAGTGGAAACGAGTGTAATATCAAGTACCTCCTCTCTCACGGCTGTGGTGAAGGTGGGAGTGTTACCTATATTACATATTTCTAGGTCGGAGGTTAGTATAAATTCTAGTAAAGACTCACCTCTGTTGTTCGTGTCCGAGCTGCCCCATATGGTGTGGTGGGCATTGGCATCGGCTCCAATGATCACGTCCGCCCCTACTCGGTTGGCTTCTGTGATTATACCATGGAAACTCTCTGGGGGACTTTCCTTCTCATGGGCGAAGTATCCTGAGATCATCCATAACCTATGATTAGAAAATCCCATTGATACAGTGACAGTGTCGCAATCGCTGTGGTTAGGCATCATAAAAGCGTTGATGCTTTTATCCGCCAGGACGCACGAGCGTGGCTTACCTGCGTTTTTTACGTACAGTAACCTGTACTTGTCAGAGCCCAGTCCACAGATCTTGGTACCCACGACCCAGGGTTCTTGGATTAGGGCGATGTCGACTCCTCCCTTTGACAGTTGGAGGAGCAGAGCAGCCGAGGCTGCTTTGGAGTGGTGGAGGTTACATTGTATTACCCCCACCATCGCTAAGAGAGTTTTCTGGCACCGCGACGATCGTTGCGTCGTTATCGTCTTCGGTGACAGAGATTAGCGCCAGATTCTCCCCTGCTTCGCTAATCTCATCTAGATGGAGAGGTCCGAACATATTCGTGACCCCCATATCTGACATCTCACTGTCTTAATGTGACCGAGGCTCCCCTTCCCTCGAGGGGATTGGGGTTCTCTGGTCACTCTTGTAAACATTCAGGGTAGTGGAGCCGAAGCCGTAGCTGATCACTCCCTTACTTTCTGCCAGTGGCGCTTGAGATGCTTCGTTTAAGATGACAATTACTTGCCTTCTCATACCCGCTGCCTCGCTAACTTTGATAACGCTCCAATCCTCAGTTGGAAGCGTGGGGTTGCTGGTCTGAATTATCTTCAGAATTGTCCTCGGGTCAGAGGGTTCCGTCGGGATCCAGGCTCTCGATCTCGGTCTGCTCGGGATCTTGTCCCTTGAGACAGCCTCGATTCGGGCGCCTGGCCAGACTTCCCCCACTTCCCCGATGGCTTGCTTGTACAGGTCCGCTGATCGTTGATCTGCACAAGCCACCAGCTTGATATGTCCTTGATGCCAACCTGCGTCTCTGCAGCAAGGAGCTGGGCCTGGATTCTTCTGGAGAATGTCCAGGTATTTGCCCCAGAGAGCCGCTTCCACCAGTCCCCATTTGGCTGGCGCGATACTCCCATCCCGGTGACCTCTGTCAATGACCGCCCATACCAGATGATCTTTCATGATCTCACTGTATGAGCGCTTCGGGAGTCCTTTTTTGTTGGACTGTGGCGAAGGACCCAGTTGTGCCCTTTTTTTCCCTATGAGCGGGGATTCGTCCATCGATCTGTCCTTTCTTTTGGACGATCACTGGGTTCCCGCCGACTCATGCTCTTTCGTAACTTTAAGGGCCCACTCGAGTTTCGCCTTGTCTTGATTAGACCGCTTTTCCTCCGGGATGCCCTTAAATTTATCGAGGAGTTTGTAAGCCGCCCTTCTATCCCAGTAGGCTCTGACGGAAGGTTTCACCTTTTTTTGCTAGATGTCGCTTTATTCAGCTCTGCATCATTACTAGTGCTAGGCCCGGGTTTCGTTAGCCTGCTACTTGTGTTGTCCTTAGAGGACGGGAGTTTCCCTTTACGGGTGGACTTTTTGGGGAACTCACATTCCGGGAATGGATTGTTGCCCACACCAGATCCGATAGGGCGGCCTACTTGCGCAGGGTGGGATTCCGAGCTGTTGCCCGTACCCACCTGGTGGTTGTTACCTCGGTTTGCACTATCCATTGAGGGGGGGGGGGGGGGTGCAATTTATACCTTTTGCCAGGTTTCCTTTCGTTAGGGACCAGACTGACCTCCTTCTGGCCATGCATCCTCTTGGTACGGGTAAGGTCCACCACCGTAGGATTAGGAGTAATAGATTGAAGAAGAAAGAAGTTTAACTCCCTAGCCCTCGATACCTACTAGCATCAGGAGTTGAAAGGTGGTCATGAGTAGACCGAAGAGTTGACCAAGGGAGGTCGAAAGATCAAAGAAGGAAAGATAAGAGGAAACTGGTAATCTCGTGCCGAAGCATGGTTACCGTGCAATGGTGTTCGTCCGCGTGTGCAATCCCCTATCCGCTACCCGGGGACGCGCCTGGTAGGGGTTACACCTTCCCCCGCAGGATTTTTAATCTTAGGTACAACATATTCTTGCATAAAATTTATAACATCTCTTTCGAAATTCGTTTTCGAGAGTTGAACATATATACGCATTTTTTTATTATAAAATAATTTTTGTTTTTTAGCCTTCGAAGGCGTATAATTTACATCGGATATAATATTTTGGTTGTCACCAATATTAAAAGGTCTTTCTAGAATTGGAAAACTAAATATGGGATCCTCAACATTTGAATGTATCGTTATATTATCATCTTTATCATCATCGAAATCTAAATCTTCTAAGTGACAACTTGGCTCAATAATAAGTGATTAACTTCGTGCGTTGTCAATAAATGTACCATTAAAATTCTTAATATAAAATTTACTTAAATCCTTATATTCATCAGTTATATTTAATTAAATACGCGAAAGTGCGTCTGCATTTTTATGTAAACTTCCTTTCTTATAAACGATTGTATAATCATACTCATTGTATAATCATAATTTCGAATTTGGTTCTTTAATTGATTTAAAAGCCATTGTAATGGTTTATGATCGAACACAATTTGAAATGTTCTACCTAAAAGGTAGGGTCTAAAATATTTAACTGCCCAGACTATTGCAAGAAGTTCCTTTTCTATCGTTGAGTAATTAGTTTCAGAATCATTTAAGCTTCACCGATTGCAAAATTACTAACATCTGTTGTTAAGACAAGTGGTTTGGAAAAATCTAAGTATTGCAACAAAGGTTTATTTATTAAGATATTTTTACATAAATCGAAACAATTTTTATAATCTGAGTCTATAATTTTAATAATAGCATCTTTCTTTAATCGTTTAGTTAATGGTTTGGTTAAACCTGCAAATTTTTTTATAAACTTCCTAATAACCTCCGAGATAATAAACTACTAATCCGAGGAAACCTTTAAGTTCCTTGATAATTTTAGGAATAGGATACTTTTGAATAGCTTTTATTTTCTCGGGATTAGGTTTAACTCCTAATGGTGTAAAACAATGACCTAAATAAGTTTCTTCTTTGCATAAAAATTCTGATTTATCAAGTTGAACTTTAAAATTCGATTCCCTTAGTCGATTAAAAATTTTTTTTAAACTCTCAAAATGCTCCTGTAAACTTACGCTAAAAATAATTATATTATCCATATAAACTAAATATTTTTCATTCAAAATTCCTCGCAAAACATCCATTACTCTCTGGAATGTAGCTGGTGCATTTTTACAACGAAATGGCATTCTTCTAAATTCATAATGACCATTTTCCGTACTAAATGCCGTTTTTTGTATATCTTCTTCAATTTAAATTTGATGAAAACCGGATGCAAGATCAAAGGTTGTGAAATATTGACATCGCCCTAATTTACCTTATAAATCATTAATATTTGGTACGGGATAACGATCTCCAATAGTTTTATCATTTAACTTGCGATAATCTACCACTACTCGCCATTTGCATTTTCCGGACGCATCTAATTTTTTAGACACTACCCAAATGGGTGAAGACCATGGGCTATACGAGGGAATAATTATTTTTTGTTCTAACATTTCCTTAATTTGATTTTCAACCTCCGTTTTATGAATTTCTGGATATCGATAAGTTTTAGTATAAACGGGTATCTCATCAGAAGTTTTAATTTCATTTAAGCTTTAATCTCATCAGAATGTTTAATTTTATTAGTAAAACTAAATGGGTTATTTTACATATGTAATACATCAGAATATTCTGATACAAATTTATTTAAAACCGTTTTCTCTTCTACGTTCATATGATTTAATCGAATTTTAGAAAAGTCAAATTTTACCATTTCATTATCGATCATATTTAATTCTGAATGGTTCCTATCCAAATTTATTATATATATTTTAGTTAAATATTTGTGGTAATTAATAAGTTGTCCCCTAGATTAATACTAGCTTTAAGAATCATAAGATAATCTACTCCGAGCAATAAATCAAAGCAAGAGAGAAACTTGAATAAAAAGAACTAGTATTTTTTTCATAGGTAACTTAGATTTAAATAAGCTATTTATTTGAACAACCGTACTTTTGTGTCTATGTGTAGTTAGTTCCTTCATGTGCGCTGGAGACAGTAAATGGATCATTTTTAATTGTTTTTTAACAATTTATACGCTGTTTTCGGGTTGACAAAAGAACGAGAACTACCTGTATCTATTGAAATTCTAAGATTATTTTTTAGTTCTACAATAAAGGGTAGTTTACTTACATTAGTATTTCATAGATATAAAATAAAAGGTAAAGCTACTATAAACATTTCATCTAATGTTGTTAATAATTGGCTAGATTTAAAAACCACATTACTAAATTCTTTATTACGTACGTTTTTCGCCGCTCGAGGCCTTTTCCTCTAAAAAAATGTGAAATTTCTATTTTGAGAAGGTGTATATTTCTATAGGTGAATAACTTGTCTTAGTTGACATGGAGGTTGGTGCATGCAAGTGCATTCTGATTTGTCCTATTATTATAATTATAATTACTGAAGTTTCATTAGACTGGTTATAATTATTTCGACCAAAATTATTATTTTGTCTATTCGCCTGATATAAAAATGGTTTACTATTAAATGGACTTGGACCTGGTCTCGGAAATGCCTAAAAGTTATTATTTGGTTTTCCGAGGTAGGTAGGACGCTGAATTTGAATTTTTTATTTTTCCTTACTTTCCGCGATTTCAAGCTGAAAATCATTTGTGAGCATATTGAATGTCGTATTTAGATCTTGTGGATTTTTAACTCTCATTTGTGAACCCACAGGATCTCTTAATCTTCTCAATAAAACTCTTAATGGATTATTTTTAAAAAACTTACTTAAACAATATATTTCTGGTGCACTAGGGCAGTGATTACTTAAATAAGAAATTTGTAAATTCAGCAGTGTTTGCAATCTATTATAAAAACCAAAAGGGGACTCGTTAACGTTCTGTTTTAGGTTGTTTTAGGTCTGTCTAGTCTTGTCTGCCTAGTCTTGTCCGTCTAGTTTTGTTTGTCTAGTCTTGTCTGTCTAGTCTTGTCTGTCTAGTCTTGTCTGTCTAGTCTTGTCTGTCTAGTCTTGTCTGCCTAGTCTTGTCTGTCTAGTCTTGTCTGTCTAGTCTTGTCTGTATAGCCTTGTCTGTCTAGTCTTGTCTGTCTAGTCTTGTCTGTCTAGTCTTGTCTGTCTAGTCTTGTCTGTCTAGTCTTGTCTGTCTAGTTTTGTCTGTCTAGTCTTGTCTGTCTAGTCTTGTCTGTCTAGTCTTGTCTGTCTAGTCTTGTCTGTCTAGTCTTGTCTGTCTAGTCTTGTCTGTCTAGTCTTGTCTGTCTAGTCTTGTCTGTCTAGTCTTGTCTGTCTAGTCTTGTCTGTCTAGTCTTGTCTGTCTAGTCTTGTCTGTCTAGTCTTGTCTGTCTAGTCTTGTCTGTCTAGTCTTATCTGTCTATCCTTGTCTGTCTAGTCTTGTCTGTCTAGTCTTGTCTGTCTAGTCTTGTCTGTCTAGTCTTGTCTGTCTAGTCTTGTCTGTCTAGTCTTGTCTGTCTAGTCTTGTCTGTCTAGTCTTGTCTGTCTAGTCTTGTCTGTCTAGTCTTGTCTGTCTAGTCTTGTCTGTCTAGTCTTGTCTGTCTAGTCTTGTCTGTCTAGTCTTGTCTGTCTAGTCTTGTCTGTCTAGTCTTGTCTGTCTAGTCTTGTCTGTCTAGTCTTGTCTGTCTAGTCTTGTCTGTCTAGTCTTGTCTGTCTAGTCTTGTCTGTCTAGTCTTGTCTGTCTAGTCTTGTCTGTCTAGTCTTGTCTGTCTAGTCTTGTCTGTCTAGTCTTGTCTGTCTAGTCTTGTCTGTCTAGTCTTGTCTGTCTAGTCTTGTCTGTCTAGTTTTGTCTGTCTAGTCTTGTCTGTCTAGTCTTGTCTGTCTAGTCTTGTCTGTCTAGTCTTGTCTGTCTAGTCTTGTCTGTCTAGTCTTGTCTGTCTAGTCTTGTCTGTCTAGTCTTGTCTGTCTAGTCTTGTCTGTCTAGTCTTGTCTGTCTAGTCTTGTCTGTCTAGTCTTGTCTGTCTAGTCTTGTCTGTCTAGTCTTGTCTGTCTAGTCTTGTCTGTCTAGTCTTGTCTGTCTAGTCTTGTCTGTCTAGTCTTGTCTGTCTAGTCTTGTCTGTCTAGTCTTGTCTGTCTAGTCTTGTCTGTCTAGTCTTGTCTGTCTAGTCTTGTCTGTCTAGTCTTGTCTGTCTAGTCTTGTCTGTCTAGTCTTGTCTGTCTAGTCTTGTCTGTCTAGTCTTGTCTGTCTAGTCTTGTCTGTCTAGTCTTGTCTGTCTAGTCTTGTCTGTCTAGTCTTGTCTGTCTAGTCTTGTCTGTCTAGTCTTGTCTGTCTAGTCTTGTCTGTCTAGTCTTGTCTGTCTAGTCTTGTCTGTCTAGTCTTGTCTGTCTAGTCTTGTCTGTCTAGTCTTGTCTGTCTAGTCTTGTCTGTCTAGTCTTGTCTGTCTAGTCTTGTCTGTCTAGTCTTGTCTGTCTAGTCTTGTCTGTCTAGTCTTGTCTGTCTAGTCTTGTCTGTCTAGTCTTGTCTGTCTAGTCTTGTCTGTCTAGTCTTGTCTGTCTAGTCTTGTCTGTCTAGTCTTGTCTGTCTAGTCTTGTCTGTCTAGTCTTGTCTGTCTAGTCTTGTCTGTCTAGTCTTGTCTGTCTAGTCTTGTCTGTCTAGTCTTGTCTGTCTAGTCTTGTCTGTCTAGTCTTGTCTGTCTAGTCTTGTCTGTCTAGTCTTGTCTGTCTAGTCTTGTCTGTCTAGTCTTGTCTGTCTAGTCTTGTCTGTCTAGTCTTGTCTGTCTAGTCTTGTCTGTCTAGTCTTGTCTGTCTAGTCTTGTCTGTCTAGTCTTGTCTGTCTAGTCTTGTCTGTCTAGTCTTGTCTGTCTAGTTTTTTCTTTTTTTTTTCAGAGAGGAGGGGGAATGCATTGTTGCACACCGGATATTCAAACCCGTGTAGTGTGGGGCTCTCTGATCGAGTTCTTCGTGACCAGCATACCCACTAAACGCCCTCCTCTGTCTCTACACTACACTCCACCCGGAACTGCGTGAGCATTACTTCAGGTGGGTGGTGGTGTTTGTACCAATTGTTTCCTTACTGTTATTTTTATTGTCCTTTACTCGTTTCGATTTCGTCTTCTATCGTATTAGTTATGCAGTCGTGTGATAAACCATTTTTCTAACAAAACTTCCATGATATTCTGTTCTTCTAGTTTTGTACCGCCTAGTGTCTCCGCGAGTCGAGTTCTTTCGTTCTCTGATTCTGTACACATGAAGATAGTGTGTTGTGCGTCGTCTGGGATATGACCGCAATAAAAACACTCCGCCGTGTCTCTTTTTTTAAACCGTTCGAGGTATGCGTTGAAGCATCCATGACCAGTGAGTGCCTGTGTAAGATGGTAACTCATATGTCCGTGTGACCTTTCATACCATGCTGTTACGTTAGGGATACGCCTGCATGTCCACCTGCCACTAGTGTCGTTATCCCATCTTGTCTGCCATCGGTCCATGAGTCTCTTACGTGCTCTCTCCTTAGC